>CM024755.1:161847429-162330563 GCA_014218235.1 Colocasia esculenta | reverse complement strand
TACCGGTGAGAAAATATGCGTAAACTGCAAATTTATGATCATACACATACTTTCTTGAGGGCAAAATCCCTCCGGACAAAGATTCTCTGGGGACACATGGATATAAGTACATATTCATATGAATATATCTCCGTGAGGACATTCCGCATAAGTGGAAACTCTGCTAAAATAAATTATAAAAATTGTGATGATATACACACATCCAAAGAAAAAGGGGACAGGACCCGAACTATGACAGGACCCGAACTGTGACAGGACCCGAACTGTGACAGGACCCGAACTGTGATGGGACCCGAACTGTGCTCAGTTACTCCAAAGAGCAGCATGATGCATACTCACGAGAATTGTGTTCATATGGACAGTTTCCAGAAAGGAACTTCAAATTGACAAGAACGTCCATGGAGATATGTGCATACGTTCTCCAAAAATCATACTCATACAAGCAAAGAAAAATGAATGATGAATAAATGAAACGATGAACGAGGAGAAAGGAAATTCTGCCTCAATTCAGACTTCATTTAAAAGAAGGATGTTATAAAAGAATTAATGTAGCAACTCTTCTAATACAGAAGTGCTACTTTGAATCACAACTTCCCCCAAGTTCAGAATCAAATGCACGGTATATGCCTGTCTGCAATAATAATCCTCAGGTTTTCCAAAATGAAACCTCAAACAACATCTTTCTCAAAAAAAGGAGAGGAGGGAGACCCCAAATGGGTTCACGGAAATATACCCGTTCCCTTCTTAAAAGTCATATCTCGGACTCCACAAAGGTAGTCTTTTCAAATGAAACACTCAAGCAAAAGTATTTCAAAAATAACCAAAAGAAAAATGATACATCATGACCAGGATTTTCTAAAAAGTGTGTATTTTCTCATCCCCTTTGCTATGAATGGTATTTGGGTTAAAACTGGTGTTAAATAACACCAAGAGTCTTAACTCGATGTAAATGTAACATCGACTCCGGTCGATGGAGACAGAGGTCCAGCACATGCTACCTCAATCACCTGATGAGTATAGATATGGGACTCAAGGAGTTCAGATTAAAATACGGCGCACCCGTCCGTTCCTCGGACATCATACCCGTCCGTCCCTCGGACATCATACCCGTCCGTCCCACGGACATCATACCCGTCCGTTCCTCGGACATCATACCCGTCCGTTCCTCGGACATCATACCCGTCCGTTCCATGGACACCCAAAAATACCTTCTCCGCATTGCGCGGACTCTTTCTTCTGTCTGTTAGACAGACTGGCACGCCCCGCAAATCACAATACACAAATCAAAGCATGTGAAATAAATGAATACCCAAATGAAATGAATACATGAACCAGATAAAATCAAATGAGCAAACCAAAATCAAATGATATGTCAAAGTGATAATCTTTCCCGTGTCAACAACTGGCCCCCTTTAGCTTTTTCCAACGCGCCCTTTCGGGTTTTCACGTTGAGGGGTTGCCCATTTTTGCCTGAAGCGCCCTTTCGGGTTTTCGCCTCAGCCGGATTCTTTTGATCTTTTTACCCTTAAGAGTACAAGGGATTGTACTCTCAAGTCCATCGGGGTATCTCTATTTTCAACCCCTTTCTCCCTTTTTTTTTTTTTTTGACTATTGAAGATTTGGCTGGTTCAGATGGTCGAATAGGTAAGGGTCTGGTTTTGAAACGGATGGTGATCTGGGATGTGGAATGGATGATGGTCTGATTGTGGAAGGGGTGGTGACCTGGGATGTGGAATGGATGATGGTCTGATTGTGGAAGGGGTGGTGGTCTGGGATGTGGAATGGATGATGGTCTGATTGTGGAAGGGGTGGTGACTTACCTTTGTGATATTTTGATTTGAGTTTGAATATGGATATGAGATTTGGGTTTACTTTAGTTTCAGGCTTAATTTTGGATATTGATATAGACTTTGGCATGGAGTTTTAGGTTTGGATTTGTGGTTTTGGGTTTGAATTCCGCCCATCCTTGATGGCTTGGGGCAGGGATAAGGGATTTACATTTGGATTTGTATTGGAGTTGAGATTGAGTTTGTTTTTGGATTTGGATATGGACATGTCAGTTTATCTTTGTGATATTCTGGATGGAATATGAGATTTTGATTTTGCTTTTGGATGTAGGATTTAGGTTGATTTGGTTCTGGACTTAGTTTTGGTTTTTTTATTTTGATTTTGGTTTTGGTTTTGATTTTGATTTTGGTTTTGGTTTTGGTTTTGATTTTGGTTTTAGTTTTGGTTTTGGTTTTGATTTTGATTTTGATTTGGTTTTGGTTTTGATTTTGGTTTTTGTTTTGGTTTTGGTTTTGGTTTGGTTTTGGTTTGGTTTTGTTGTTTTTTTTTTGTTTTTTTTGTTTTTTTTTTTGTTTTTTTGTTTTCGTTTTGTTTTGTTTTGTTTTGTTTTTTTTTTTTGGTTATGGAATTTCGGACTTCTATTTGGTTCAGTCTACCTTGATGGTTTGTGGCTATATTTGGAATTGTATTTGAATATGAGTTGCCTTGATGGCCTTGGGATATGAACTTGGAACTTGATGTCACCTACCATAATGGTTTGCTGGTGGGACTTTGGTTTTAGGGTAGCCTACCTTTATGGTTTGCTGGCTATGAGTTTGGAACTTGGATTTGGCATAGCCTACCTTGATGGTTTGTTGGCTATGGATTTGGTATTTGGATTTGACATAGCCTACCTTTTGGTTTGCTGGCTATGGTTTTGGTGTTTTGGATTTGACATAGCCTACCTTTTTGGTTTGCTGGCTATGGTTTTGGATATGGATTTGGCATAGCCTACCTTTTTGGTTTGTTGGCTATGGTTTTGGTATTTTGGATTTGACATAGCCTACCTTTTTGGTTTGTTGGCTATGGTTTTGGATATTTTGGATTTGACATAGCCTACCTTTTTGGTTTGCTGGCTATGGTTTTGGTATTTTGGATTTGACATAGCCTACCTTTTTGGTTTGCTGGCTATGGTTTTGGTATTTGGATTTGATATAGCCTACCTTTGTGGTTTATTGGCTATGGTTTTGGTATTTTGGATTTTGATATAGCCTACCTTTTTGGTTTGCTGGCTATGGTTTTGGTATTTGGATTTGGCATAGCCTACCTTTTTGGTTTGCTGGCTATGGTTTTGGTATTTGGATTTGATATAGCCTACCTTTGTGGTTTGTTGGCTATGGTTTGGTATTTGGATTTGGCATAGCCTACCTTTTTGGTTTGCTGGCTATGGTTTTGGTATTTGGATTTGGCATAGCCTACCTTTTTGGTTTGCTGGCTATGGTTTTGGTATGGTTTTGACATAGCCTACCTTTTTGGTTTGCTGGCTATGGTTTTGGTATTTGGATTTGACATAGCCTACCTTTTTGGTTTGCTGGCTATGGTTTTGGTATTTGGATTTGGCATAGCCTACCTTTTTGGTTTGTTGGCTATGGTTTTGGTATTTTGGATTTGACATAGCCTACCTTTTTGGTTTGTTGGCTATGGTTTTGGATATGGATTTGGCATAGCCTACCTTTTTGGTTTGTTGGCTATGGTGTTGGTATTTGGATTTGGCATAGCCTACCTTTTTGGTTTTTGGCTATGGTTTTGGTATTTTGGATTTGACATAGCCTACCTTTTGGTTTGTTGGCTATGGTTTTGGATATGGATTTGGCATAGCCTACCTTTTTGGTTTGTTGGCTATGGTCAAGATTTGATTTGGTTTGTACATGGAATACCCTTGGCTTTCATGCTCGGTAGGGAGTGAAAAGTTTGGGGTATATAACGGACAGGTGGAAGTTTTGATTCCTTTGCCCCTATCTGTTGCAAACTTCATTTCATTGTTTTTCATTCTCTTTCGGCTTCATGCCTTTTGGGTGATCGGTTTTTGTTTTGGTGACTGGCCAGGGAATTCATGCTCTGGCGCGTGGTACAATTTCAGGTGTTTCCCGTTGAGTGGGGGAAAGGGCACATTACCTTTATAGTCCACCAACATGTATGCACCCCTTTCATATGCCGAGGTGACGATGTATAGGCCAAGCCAAGTAGGCTGCAATTTGCCGCACGATTTTTTTTTTTTGCCATTGCTTCTCTGCATTTGACTATGACGAGGTTTCCTTGCTTGAATGCTCTTGGTCTTGCCAATTTTGTCAAAAGTGCAGACCATTCTGACTTGATATACTTGGAGGGATTTATATGCTTCGAGTCGCCTTCCTTCTAGGTTGGAGAGCTCCTCAAGTCTTCTTTCGATCTGACTTTGATCTTGGCTTTGAGATTTATTTTGGATTGCCACTCAACAGGATGCCATTTCAATTTCTATAGGGATCATGGCCTCAGCTCCGTATATCAAGGAGAAAGGCGAACATCCGGTAGGGGTTTTATACACAGTTCGATAAGCCCATAAGGCTTCATGAACCTTTTCTCCCCATTCCCGTTTCCTGTTGCCGATTATCTTGGCAAGCAATTTACAGAGGGTTTTATTGAAGGCTTCTGTCAACCCATTTGCCTGTGGATTATATACTGAGGATGTTCTCCAATCAATATGAAATTTCGCCGCCAAGGCATATATTGTTTTATTTCTGAATTGCGACCTATTGTCAGATATGATCCTGTGAGGAGTCCCAAATCTGCATATTATGTTTTGCTTGACAAATTTGGCGACTGATTCTCCGGTTACCTCCCTTAATGGGATAGCTTCAGCCCACCGAGAGAAGTAATTTGTAGCAGCCAGTATGAACTTATGGCCTTGAGATGAGGGTGGGAATGGTCCCACAATATCTATACCCCATTCGGCAAACGGCCAAGTTGGTGCTGTGGGATGTAGCATATTTGGGGATTTTCTTGGCACGGGGCCGAAGGCTTGGCATTGATGACATGTACGGGCATATTGGATGCAATCCGCGTACATGGTAGGCCAGTAGAAGCCTTTCAACTTGATATTGATTTTCATCTTCTCCCCTGCCTGGTGTGCACCACACAGCCCGGAGTGAACTTCTTTCATGATGATTTTGGTTTCTTTGAGGGATAAGCATCTGAGGAGGACTGGTCCTTTCTTTTCATGGACCAGCTTATATAGTTGTTCTGCTATTATTTGATAAAAGTTGAACTTTCTGAGCTCGATTAGGAGGTAGCCAACCTTTCTTGATTTTGATAATTGGCTGACGCCAATCTTCAAATCCATTTGCTGTATCTTCTTCTGCAGTATATACTTCTTCAATTGCAATATTAGACTCGTCGTCGAGGACACTCGGCATGAGTCTTCTATGACGGACAATTATGTCCAATTCTCCTTCGGAGGCAATTTTATGGCAGAGGCCAATTTAGCAAGAGTATCTGCTTGAGAATTTTCACTTCTTGGCACATGAGATATGTCGAAGAAGTCGAATTGTTCTTTGAGTTTCATGACCGTGATATAGTATGGAAGCAGTTGTTCTTTTCGAACTTTATACTGGCCCAATACCTGCTCCAGTAGAGGGTCTAGTAGAGCCATCTGTATAGTGGAGAGTTCGGGAAGCTCCATCAGAATATAATTCCCAAGAGGGTAGCTCAATTGTGGCAACCTCTTTGAGCATTGAATTTTCACTTGCAAGAGAAAGAGTTTCTTCTTCTGGGAGGTTTATAGATAAAGGGGAATCCTCTGGCACTGGATATGCGGTCAAAAATTCGGCCAAGCCTTGCCCTTTGATTGCCCTTTGTGGGATATATGTGATATCAAACTCCATAAGGAGCAGAGCCCATTTCGCTAGTCTTCCTGACAATATGGGTTGCCGTAGCAGATATTTGATTGGATCATGCTTGGAGATGAGCTTAATTTCATGAGCCAGAAGATAATGTCTCAATTTCTTTGCAGCAAATACCAGTGCTAGGCATACTTTTTCTATTGGAGCATATCGGAGTTCTGGATCAATCAGCTTTCTGCTGAGATAATATAAAGCTTGTTCTTTATCTTCTTCATTTGTTTGTGCCAATAGAGCTCCCAGAGAAGCATCCATAGCTGAAATAAGATGCTTTCCAGCGATAGGTGCCCCCAGCACTGGTGGAGCGAGAAGGTATTCCTTGACCTGCTTGAAGGCTGTTTGGCATTCTTGATTCAGCTGAAGGGAGCATTCTTCTTCATTAGTTTGCCGAACGGCATGCACCTTCTTGAAAGATTTGAGATAAAATGTCTAATATAGGCTAGCTTCTCTTGAAATGACCTTAAATCGGTCAGATTTTGAGGAGGTGGCGATTGCTAGATCGCCTTGATTCTGTCGGGGTCTATTTCCATTCCCCGATATTTGACGATGAAACCCAGGAACTTGCCACTTGAAACCCCAAATGCACACTTCATAGGGTTCATCTTCAATTTGAATTGACGAAGCCTTTCAAAAACACGGCGAAGATCATATAGATGGTCCTCCCGTTTTCTGGTTTTGACGACGAGATCATCGACATAGCATTCGACTATATCATGAATCATTTCGTCAAATATTTTTGTCATGGCTCTTTGATATGTGGCTCCTGCATTCTTCAAGCCAAAGGGCATTCTTTTGTAGTTGAAGATACCTTTGGGTGATCTGAATGCAGTGTAATCTTTATCTTTGATTGCCATCCGGACTTGATTGTAGCCGGAAGACCCGTCCATGAAAGACAAGGCTTCATAGCCGGTGGTCATATCCACCATTGTTTCAGTAATTGGGACTGGGAAATCATCCTTGGGACATGCTTTATTCAAGTCCCTATAGTCGATACATATCCGGATTTGACCATTCTTTTTCTTCACTGGAACATTATTGGCGAGCCATATTGGATATATGCATGGCTCGATGAAGTCTACTTCAAAAGCTTGTCGACTTCAGTATTTACTTTCAGTTCTAGTTCATGGCGCATACGCCTTTGAGCTTGTTTGACAGGCTTGGCCGTGTGCAGTATGGATAATTCATGTTCAGCAACTGATGGCTCCAGTCCTGGCATTTCTTTGTAATTCCAAGCAAAGCAGTCTTGGAATTCCAGCAGAAGAATTTGATAGGATTGCCTCTCTTGTTCATCAAGAAGGGCGCTGATAAAGATTGGCCGGGGATCTTGTTGACTCCCGAGATTGAGTTCAATTAATTCATCAATAGTGGCTTGTCCACCATCCTCGATTTCTTGGGGAGCTGGTTGTAGATCTATGAAATCTCCTTCATCATTGGAGTTGGTGATGTAGACTTCATAGGAATTTGTATCTTCAGAATTTATGGATGAAGATTGCTTGCAGAATTCTTCTGATGGCTCTTCATTTGATAATTCATTTGGTAGAACTGAAGTAATCTCTTGAGAGTTGGAATTGGAACATTCTTGATTATTCTGGGTGCTGCAGACCTCTGATGATGATCCAACAACATTGACTGTATAGGAGGATTTGGTATCATAACCTAATCCTCTGGTATCCCTTCCGGAGAATGGAGGTTGGCCCCGGACTTGAGAGGGTTCCCATAATTGCTTGAAGAAATTTCTCCGGGAGATATCTTGTACATGAGGAATTTTCTGCTTTTTGCACATCTCCTTAATCTTTGCTGGCATATCGGCCATTTCTTGTATTGATTCTAGCTGGTTGTTGGAGCTGTCTTCCCAACCAAAATCATCTTTTGTATAAGTTGGGAGTGTCAATTCCCCTTTGTAGAAGAGAATTGGCTTAGCCATTCTTCTTTCTTTTCTTTGATAAGTGACGACGAAAGTTTTTAATCGTCGAACACTTTGTTCTTGCTTCGGAGAATAAATTTGCATGCAATTGGGTGGTAAAGGAATACCGCCATCAATGACTTGACTTACATGATCAGCTTCATAACTGATATTCCGCCGTTCTGGGCGGATTTCTTTGCTTTGAGAATTCTTTGCAGAAGATTTAGCAAGGCTTTTATTTATCACAAAAAGCTCGCCAGTCTCACTGTCTTCATTTGAGCATTTAATTTGCTTACCCTTCCCTTTAGACCGGGCAAGGGGTTGAGGGATTGGCCCTCCAAGATATAAAATAGCAGCAGTCAAGTTGCATTCATCTTCCCGATACGAGGCTTAACTAGCAAAGACTGTATACCGCTTCCCTTCTTTTGCATACTTGATGCGTTGATGGGGTGTCGATGGGATGACCCAAAATTTTTATAGCCAAGATCTTCCAAGTAATATTCTGTATGTTGTATCAGCATCAATAATATAGAAGGCTACCTTGGTGGTGAAGCTCCTAAGAATTAAGTTGACAGTGACTCTTCCAATGGCTTCTCCTGAATTTTGGTTTTATAACCAGTGGCTTGTACATCTTTTACCTGTTGCACATGAGGCATGAGATGTAAGATTCAAGGGCTTTATAAGGCATTATATTGATAGATGCCCCCAGATCGGCCAGGATACAACACAATTTGTTGCCATTGGGTTGTCCCTTCATATATATGTAAAGGGCGATTGTGGCATAGTAGCATTCCTTTATCTGTGAAGGCGACACCTGCTGCCAGTGCTTCATATATTTGAGCTTGGAAATCAGCCATATGAGCTTCATATATTTTTGATTCTTGGAGTACTTTGACAAGAGTTTCTCTCAGGTCTTGGCTCCAAGCAACTACCTCCCAGACAGTGATGTTGACGGGGAGTGATTTGAGTTGCCGAGAGATTTTGTCATCAGCCTTGATGCGTATCTGGTCCTATGAGGGAGATCCCTTTATCGAGGATTCAGATGGCTTCTTTGGCTTGACAGATTTCTTTTGAGAGAGAGGAATCAACATCCTTCCATTTGAAAAGAGAGGAGCGTTGTCCGGCTCATTTGATGAGGCATGGGGACTTTGACTCTTTCTTTTGTATGAGGAGGCATATTGGACAGCTCTTCTTCTTCATCTGAAGGGTTGAAGACATAAGAATCCGCCCGTATTTCGGCTTCAGGCAGAGGCTTTGACTCCTTGCCTTAAATGAGAATGACTCTGCTTGATTTTGTGATATCAGGCTTCTTGAAAATAGTAGATGCAACTTTTTGCCTTTACCATGCCCTTTCTTGCGACGGCGATTTGAATTATTTGTTGGCCGACGCTGATATGTCAGCATTGTTGGCTTACCTTCAGCCTGTTTGGTATTACCACTTGGAGAGATTTATAGCTTCTTTGGTTGAGGTTTGGACACCATATCGTAAATTGGTGAGTTAAATATGTGATTTGATTCTTCAATTTTGATTGATTGATGATTTTTTTTTTGAATTGATATTTGAATTATTTGTTGTTGTTTTTTTTTTTTTTTTTTTTATATATATATGTATATATTTTTATTTCATACCTGAAGAGCTTTAAGTAAGCTTATGACTTTCTGCTCTGAAGATGATTTGGAGATGCTTCTCTTGTTGGAGCCACCTCTTAGTGTAGAGTTGTTGACTCTTTTGGAACTGGCTGATTTTGAGAGCCGACAGTGACCCATTCTCAAAGGTTGCATTAATTGCTTCTTGAATAATTGAAGATGGGAGTTGGTGATAATGATCCACGAACTCCTCTGCTTGCTGGGAGATTGGCTTTGTCGCAACTTCTTTCGATATTCTCATTCTGTATTGAAAAAGATCAATTTTAAATTGCTCCATTTCAGCTTTGACTTTGTATCGTCCATAGCCCAGGGGATGATGATAATATTCACATATCTTTGGATATAGAGCTTGGGATTCTGGACTTGAACCATAGGCTCGTTGTGGCACCTTATTTGCTGGCACCAAAGAATTCCCATATTGATCAATTTTTTCTTCCCAGATATGAGTTTCGACCAAATCATGGAGATCCAAACAATAGTCATGCATCTCCTTTCACTCTTGAAAGATATATGATGCTGGTTTAAGTATGGAAACCAGACTTTGTCTTCTGAGATTGTCAAGTATAAACTGGTGCTCTTTGTTGCAAATGAGAGCTTATTATAGAAGATGCAGATTTGTATACGATTGACTGGATAAATATGGATTTGAATGCTCCCCCACTGATAACCGAGGAAGACCAAAGGATGATGATGCCCTAATGACTTTCACCACATAGGATCCAGGATTGGCCGGTCCATTTGGTGATTGTTGAGTATGAGGCTGGTTGACCCGATGAATACTCAGGTCAATTAGCTTTTGAACATCATTTTTGAATCTTATGCAATCTTTGATACTATGACCCATCACTTGATGATATGGGCAGTAATTGGCTAATATTTCTGCCGGAGCTCGGTAATCCATTAATCCGGATTGAAGGCATAGCCGGAAAAGTGAGTGAGATGTCGAGGGAAAGAATATAACCTTGCCAGCTCGACAGGAGTTGAAGGATCTTCGGATAGCCACCCAATTGAGTCTGCATATGGCGACATAGGAGGCAGCTCTGAATATATTTGAGTATGCATAAGAGTATATTTACCTTTGGACTTTCCTCATTATTCTGTGTGGATCATGCCTTGATCTTGGTAGAGAATGAGCTCCTGAATTATCTTGAGGAGGATTACATGAATGACCGTCCTCGGGATGATTTGATTTGTTGGAAGTCTCGTCATATAAATGACATTGACAGATTGCTCTGGTCGATCCCAAGCATGAAGTTGAGGAGGGTCAGCCAGAGCATTTTGCATAGATATGAGGCCATTTGAATGATCTTCTGGGCCTCATTTTTGAAGATGTAGCAATCTTCAATTACATGCCCCACCATACAGTGATACGGGCAAATTAAGCTGATTGGTTTGGCTGACACCTGCCTGCCTCTTTGGTTCTGGCAGTGATATTAACTGATTGTCGAGGCAGAGATCAAAGAGCCTCTTTAATATGCTTCTTGTTTTTTGAAAGAATAAGGAGTCTTCATGCGCCCCATCAATGATGGCAGTGGAGCTTTGGTTTCTGATTTCTTGTTTGGGGCAGGAGAGATTGTTGCCCCCTTTGCTTCATCATCAGGTGAGGAGTCAATGATGTTGACTTCTTTTGCTAACTTATTGCGCTCTTTGGGGAGCTTGCCTTTATGAGATGTATGTGTCATTTGCTCGCTAGAAACATCTCAATGTCTGCCACTATGGAATTCAATTGATCGAAGCTCTTGATATTTGCTCCCAAGAGTTTCTCATTGATTGTTGATATGAGGCCTTTTTGGCAGATAGGGATTGTATCTTCTTGAACAGGAGGGTTATTGCATTTCATGCTAAACTCTCTCCATCCCTTGATGAAGTGGATTGCCGACTCCCCTTTTCTTCTGTTTGAGGGAAGATAATCTGGCAAGAGGGATACCTTCCATTTAGCCGTTTGGAAATGGCTCATGAATTTCTTTTGCATATCTGCCCGATCGGTAACTGAGTTGGGCTTGAATTTTGAATACCATTGAAATGCGACTTCAATCAAGGAAGTTGCAAAATATCTGAAGAGATAAGATTTGCCGATGGCAAGCTCGACCAGGATAAATAACATAATGTGGCACATATTCCAATGGCGACCCCTGTCCATTAAACTTTGATAGTTTTATGACTTTAGGGCATATCTCTGGCAGCTTCTTGAATTGATGATGTACTGGATATGGAACAGAATATGGATCTGCCACCTGAATACCTTTGCTCTACTGAGCGAACATATCTCGAATAATCCTTCAGTATCTCATGCCTTTGTATGGCAACACCTTGAGGGGTCATAATATTGGACGGATCAATGATGTCTTGAACCGTAGTTTGAGGAAGAAGACCAGTCGTAGAAGCTGCTGGATAATTTGTCGGGGCAGCCCCATCTGGATGTTGATTTTGTTGATTTTGAGCAGAGACTGGCTCCACAGAATGGGGAGGCTTGTAGTTACCAGTTGCCTCATTTCATTTAGAAGCACAGCCATTTGAGATTGGGATTGCTGCATCACTTGATATTTGTCGTCATCTGACATAGCCTGGAAATTTTCCTTTGTCGGCAAGTCGATGACGGGATTGATGTTTGAAGTTGAAGGCCCACCTTCTTCGACTTGAATATTTGCTTCTTCGAAGAAGGGGATTTGAATTCCCTCATGTTAAATATCAATACGAGGGAGAACTTGACCAGGTGCTTCAGCTTGTCCGCCGGGCTGGCGGTTTCTTCTGGCAAATTACCTGATGGCTTTAGCAGGATTGAAGTGGCTTCAGCGATTTGTTCAGCTGGTTCGCCAGAGTCATTCCCGGCGGCATAGCATGAGAAGATTATAAGCTTGGGTTTTTCCTCAGCTGCCCAAGTAACACGTCGTCTTTTTGACGGACGGGTACTGGCGTTAGGAATTGCCCCCAGCCCATCAAATATTGAAACTCGCCGTATACGGTTGAAGGCCGATATGCGAGATTTGAATTACTGAGTTGGATTTTCTTTGACTATTCGGGTATTCTCCGAGCCTTGAGAAGTATAGATTGACTTCTTGTATATTTCTTTTTCTTTTTACCCATGATGGTGCTTGAGCTCAATGTGTTGAAGGGAAGCATATTTGGCGTTGCTTCTCTTGCTGAACATTGTTGGTGTATTTGCTTGGATCTCTTTTGAGCTTCTGAGCTTCCTTTATGGGATCCCAGATTTGTTTGAACTCAGCAGAGTGCCGAGTCTTTTGCTTGACATCGGCTTCCTTCTTGGAATCTCTTGATTCCCCTTGAAACCACCGCAAAACTGAGAAGCTGTTTGAGGTTGGGATTGTAGGAACATACCTATCCCGCAGGGTGATAGGTTGGCTTCCGTCAAGCCATACCTGCAGACCTTTGATCATGATGGATTTGTCGGATCTTGAGGTGGCAGCTGATGCCCTTTTACTTTTTATGATTTTATTTTGTCCTTGTTGTAGAGACGAAAACTTTGATTTTGAAGGAGTTCACCCGGATTGAACAAGTCTGGATTTGGGCAAACTTAGTTTTTTTTAATGGCTTTTTTTTGGGTTAAAGGTATGGTATCGGAATTTGGTGGAGCCTACCATTGAGGTTTGGTGGCTACGATTTTGGAATTTCAATTTGGATTTTGGTTTTGGATTCAGCCTACCTTGATGGTTTGTGGCTATATTTGATGCTTGGTTTTGATGTATTCCGGGATTGCATATGATTTGGAATTTGAATTTGAGATTGGACATGACCGGCCTTGATGGCTTGCTGGTCATGAACTTGAGTTTGGATATGGTTTTGAATTTGGATTGGACATGACCTGCCTTGATGGCTTATTGGTCATGAGCTTGAGTTTGGATATGGTTTTGAATTTGGATTGGACATGACCTGCCTTGATGGCTTGTTGGTCATGAGCTTGAGTTTGGATATGGTTTTGAATTTGGATTGGACATGACCTGCCTTGATGGCTTGCTGGTCATGAGCTTGAGTTTGGATATGGTTTTGAATTTGGATTGGACATGACCTGCCTTGATGGCTTGGGCATGACCTTGAGTTTGGATATGGTTTTGAATTTGGATTGGACATGACCTGCCTTGATGGCTTGTTGGTCATGAGCTTGAGTTTGGATATGGTTTTGAATTTGGATTGGACATGACCTGCCTTGATGGCTTGGGCATGACCTTGAGTTTGGATATGGTTTTGAATTTGGATTGGGCATGACCTGCCTTGATGGCTTGCTGGTCATGAGCTTGAGTTTGGATATGGTTTTGAATTTGGATTGGGCATGACCCGCCTTGATGGCTTATAGCCAATAAATGTTGTTGGCCAGAGTTAGGCTGATCCCCTTTATTAGTATTACCTTGGAGAGCATTCGGATGCCCCCTGCTGATAATAACAGGACGAGCTTTGGCTTGCCCACAGCTCTCGTGGATCTTCCTTGTTAACTTGTTGGAGAGAGGCTTTTGAGCAGCATCTTCTTCATAGGCCGGAAGGGATCCGACAATTGTTGGAAAAATCCCCAAATATGATCGGAGTCGCCTGGTAACCGAACCTGGCATGATTGTTGATGGCGAGTGGTCCATAAGTGACGGCCATCTTCAACAGCTTATGATTTGCCTTTTTGTTTGTACCTTCAAGGGAAAATATCAGTATTAGGATTTTCATGAAAAATATACGTATGTCTCATCCTTTGCTATGAATGGTGAGAAGAGGTCCCACCGGGCGTGCCAGTTGTTGACACGGGAAAGATATCATTTTGACATATCATTTGATTTTGGATTGCTCATTTCATTTTATCTGGTTCATGTATTCATTTCATTTGGGTATTCATTTATTTCACATGCTTTGATTTGTGTATTGTGATTTGCGGGGCGTGCCAGTCTGTCTAACAGACAGAAGAAAGAGTCCGCGCAATGCGGAGAAGGTATTTTTGGGTGTCCATGGAACGGACGGGTATGATGTCCGTGGAACGGACGGGTATGATGTCCGTGGGACGGACGGGTATGATGTCCGAGGGACGGACGGGTATGATGTCCGAGGAACGGACGGGTATGATGTCCGAGGAACGGACGGGTGCGCCGTATTTTAATCTGAACTCCTTGAGTCCCGTATCTATACTCATCAGGTGATTGAGGTAGCATGTGCTGGACCTCTGTCTCCATCGACCGGAGTCGATGTTACATTTACATCGAGTTAAGACTCTTGGTGTTATTTAACACCAGTTTTAACCCGAATACCATTCATAGCAAAGGGGATGAGAAAATACACACTTTTTTAGAAAATCCTGGTCATGATGTATCATTTTTCTTTTGGTTATTTTTGAAATACTTTTGCTTTGAGTGTTTCATTTTGAAAAGACTACCTTTGTGGAGTCCGAGATATGACTTTTAAGAAGGGAACGGGTATATTTCCGTGAACCCATTTGGGGTCTCCCTCCTCTCCTTTTTTTGAGAAAGATGTTGTTTGAAGGTTTTATTTTGGAAAACCTGAGGATTATTATTGCAGACAGGCATATACCCGTGCATTTGATTCTGAACTTGGGGGAAGTTGTGATTCAAAGTAGCACTTCTGTATTAGAAGAGTTGCTACATTAATCCCATTTTCTTTTATGACATGATATTCTTTTACAACATCCTTCTTTTTAAAAGAAGTCCGAATTGAGGCAGAATTTCATTTCTCCTTGTTCATCGTTTCATTCATTCATCATTCATTTTTTTTTACTTGTATGAGTATGATTTTCGGAGAACGTATGCACATATCTCCATGGACGTTCTTGTCAATTTGAAGTTCCTTTCTGGAAACTGTCCATATGAACACAATTCTTGTGAGTATGCATCATGCTGCTCTTTGGAGTAACTGAGCGCAGTTCGGGTCCTATCACAGTTCGGGTCCTGTCACAGTTCAGGTCCTGTCCCCTTTTTCTTTGGATGTGTGTATATCATCACAATTTTTATAATTTTATTTTAGCAGAGTTTCCGCTTATGCGGAATGTCCTCACGGAGATATATTCATATGAACATGTACTTATATCCATGTGTCCCCAGAGAATCTTTGTCCGGAGGGATTTTGCCCTCAAGAAAGTATGTGTGTATGATCATAAATTTGCAGTTTACGCATATTTTCTCACCGGTATTCCTATTTGAATGGAGTATCCGGCAAAAGGTATCATCTGCATATGCAGAATCCTTTTTGAGAGGCATATGCATATAATTGCGGATTTATGATTATATAGACATGTCCGTAGTCGGAGACTCCATTTGGGCAGAGTTTCCTCTTGGGAACACATGTATATAAATACAAAGTTTGTGATTATATTGATATGTTTTTAGAGGGAAAACTCTGACATGGGCAGAGCTTCATTTCAAGTAACAAGTGTGTATAGGCACAAATTTGAATTTTATAGGTATGTTCTTAGGCGGAATCTCTACTTGGGCAGAGTTTCCTCTAGGAAACATACATATAAAAATACCAATTTGTGAATATACAAACATGTTCTTGGGTAGAATCTTCCCTTGGGCAGAATCTCCTCTAAGAAACATATAAATATAAACACAGATTTGAAATTTATAGATATGTTCTTAGGTGGAATCTCCACTTGGGCAGAGTTTCCTCTAGGAAGCATATATATAAAAAATGCAAATCTGTGAATATATGAATATGTTCTCGAGCAGAATCTCCACTTGGGCAGAGTCTCCTCTAAGAAACATATGCATATAGCACAAACACACCATCCCGGAGAGTTTAAAACTCGATGGGAGGTGGCATGAATAACAAAGGTATCTAAAATACCATATGTCCAAAATGGACGGTATTTAGAACCTATAGCCCGTGAGGGCCAGTGCCGCTATTGCGGACTTTTAGCCGATGAAGTTTGCCGATGCCGCATACGGATAACCTCTCAACACTCGGGGGAAGAAGATTTGGTACCTTCACTCACACAAGAAATGAGATTGAGAGAGGAGATCGGGAAACTTTGGGAATTTGGAATTTTTCTATTCTTTGGGGATTTCAGAAAATAGGGGACAGCACTTTTGGGGAGAGGGCTGTAGCTCCTCCTCGGGCCGACCTCTTCAAATGGGGGGATGGGGGGCCTTTTATAGGGGAAGGCCCCCCCCTTACATGCGTGGGAGTGGGGGTTTAAACCGATGAGAGTTCCATCGGTTAGAGGGAAAATTCCCTCTAACCGATGAGACTCTCATCGGTTAAAGAAAAAAACTCCTCTAACCGATGAGACTCCCATCGGTTAGAGGGTTAAAAGCCCTCTAACCGATGGGGGTACCATCGGTTAGGGCTTTTCCTTTTTTTTATTTTCTGTTTTCTATATTTTTATTTTATTTTTTTGTTTTTTCTGTTTTCTGTGTTTTTCTGTCTTTCTGTGTTTTTTTTTTTTTGTTTTTTCTTTATTTTTCTGTTTTCTGTTTTTTTTTTTTTTTTTAAAGGGGATTCCCCTTAACCGATGGAGGTTTCATCGGTTAGAGGGGAATTTCCCCTAAACCGATGGAACTCCCATCGGTTAGAGGGGAAGACTCCCCTAACCGATGGCACTTCCATCGGTTGAAGGGGAATTTCCCCTCAACCGATGGAACTCCCATCGGTTGAAGGGAAAAATCCCCTTAACCGATGGTAGTCCCATCGGTTAGGGGATTTAAAGGGGGATTTCCCCTCAACCGATGGTGCTTCCATCGGTTTGGGGAAATAATCCCCTTAACCGATGGTAGCCCCATCGGTTAAGGGGTTAAAAATTTTTTGTGTCCACAACTCCTCACCTGCCTTCTTGTATGCAGAGCCATTATCGGTCACCACTTGCACAATATATTGCTCTCCTATCTCATCCACAACCTCCTGCATCAAACTCAAAATGTACTCAGCATTGTGCACTCTATCGGATGCATCAACAGATTTGTGGTAGAACACCTGTCTATCACAATAAACAAGGAAGTTTATAAGGCTGCTCCCGGTGGTACCCGACCAACCATCACACATCAATGTGCAGCCATATTTCTCCCACTTTTTTTTGAAGCCTTGGATATATGACTTTATCTCCTGCACTTCTTCATCTAGATATCTCCCTGCCAAGTCTCTTGATGATGGTGGTTGCACATGAAGCCCTTGTTGTACCTCCTGGATCATAGTTTTGTAATACGGGTTGTTAGCTGCATTGAATGAAATGCCCGAATGATACCACCATTTTGCCACTGTACGGCCCAGTTTATATCTAGGCCCTTGCTGGTTGTATGCATCATCAATTCTGGTTTGTTTTCCATGCTCCCGAGAATATAAATGCGGATCCACCTCTTTAAGGTTACACCTGTGGATCTCTTCCTTTGCCCTTGGTGTTGGTCTGGGTTTGGTACGTCGGTTGGAATATGAGTGAAGTAATCACCCACATTGGAGTACCGACGGGACTGCGTCTCACCCCCAACTCTACTACCACTGCCACCACTACCACTCCCAACCTCAAAGCTCCATATCTGCTCAGGGACATCAGGCACATCAGGTTCCTCATCGTCATCTTCATCTCCTTGCCTTCCCGAGATGATCCTCTCCTGCATCTCCCTGTCCGCCTTCTTTCTTTGCGACTCGGCACGAACACCCTTCAAGTGTTCAATCATGAGCCGCTTCACTTCAGCAGGCACCGATTTACAACATTGGACATCATGGTACCCTGCAAGCCGCCCACCTGCAAGGTGCTTCTTGAGGCGGGAGACACCCCCTCCTTGCCCCGTATGGCCGCAGTAGTTGCACTTGTAATTGTGCATGTTGCCCATTATAGTCCTGTGCTGCCACCCAATGTCCTCACTAGCAGCTTTTTTCGGTGCCATCTACATAAAATAATTAATCATTAAATTTCATCTAAAAAAACATTTTCTGTTTTTTTATATAATAATTTCAGAAAATTACACATAGATAAACATGGCCAAATCTATGTGTAAGAAATATAGATTCAAAGGAGAAATGGTAGAAAGTAAACATTATACACTTGCAACATCATGTTTGAATTATTTCTGATTTTTTTAAAAAAAATCAAAAATTCAAAATTAAAATAAAATGGGCAAATGTATGTGGAAAAATTGAACATTCAAGGGAGAAATGGTTGCAAGTGAACACTAAACACTTGCAACATCATAGTTCTAAATTTTGATTTTAAAAAAATAATATTGTTGTAATTTTTGTTTTTTTAAATAATTTCAGAAAATAAAAAAATGGAAGAACATGGCCAAATCTATGTGTAAGAAATGTAGATTCAAAGGAGAAATGGTGGAAAGTGAACATTAAACACTTGCAATATCATGTTTGAATTATTTTGATTTAAAAAAAAATATTTTTAGAAATTCGAAATTAAAAGAAAATGGGCAAATCTATGTGAAAAAATGGAAGATTCAAGGGAAAAATGATTGCAAGTGAACACTAATCACTTGCAACATCATCTCCTAAGAGTATACTTCCCATCCATCAACATAAAACAGAAAAAAATTGAAGATACATGGAGGGTTACCTTCAAAACAGTCAAAAGGATGAAGAGAGGGATGAGAGAAGCCCATGAACACCTCCAAGCACCTTCCAATCCACGTAGGAAGCCTCCTTGGGTCTCCTAGAGTGTAGATCTGGGGTTTCCTTGAGGGAGAAGGGGGAAAAATGGGGGAGAAAGGGGCTGGCAGCGAGACTCCTGCGAATCGGGACTGCACAGTCCCGATTCGCAGGGCATCGGCGTATCTAAAGGGGGCGGAGCGTGGCGGATCCGCGTATCGGGGCGGATCCTTCGATACGCGGCCGGCCGGCGGATCCTTGCGGATCACGCATCAGCCCGCCCATGATCCGCTCCGATACAGGCAGATCGGGCTGATGCGCTCCGCCACGACAAACCCTGCTATGAAATACGCACATATTCACATAAAGTTAATGAACATATAAGTATGTTTCTAAGCGGAACCTCCGCTTGGAAGAGTTTCCTTTAGAAACATATACATATGAACATATATTTGTGAACATATGAGTATGTTTTCGGGTAGAATCTCCGTTTGGGCAGAGTTTCCTTTAGAAAACATATACATATGAGCACATATTTGTGAACATATGGGTATGTTTTCGGGCAAAACCTCCACTCGGACAGAGTTTCCTTTAGAAAACATATACATATGAGCACATATTTGTGAACATATGGGTATGTTTTCGGATAGAACCTCCACTCGGGCAGAGTTTCCTTTAGAAAATATATACATATGAGCACAAACACTCACCCTTCCCGGAGACTTGCTCGACGGGAGGGAAGAATATATGCACCTAAATGCTTATACCCATGGAGACTTGCTCGACATGGAAGCATTTAGAGCACAAGAACAAAGATGTTTAAATACCCTATACCCATGGAGACTTGCTCAACATAGAAGGTATTTAAACACCAAAACACACGATTTAATTTTTACCTCCACAGAGACTTGCTCGATGTGGAGGTATGGGTTTCATTAGGATTTTTTTGAAACCCTCCAAGGAGATTAGCTCGACATGGAGGGGGATGGAGGGGGATTAAGGAGATTTCGTAGTCGGATGGAGACAACCTTCCTTTCTTTTGCGCTTGCCGGGGGCGGATACCTTCACACCGAGCGGAGGGAGGGCGGATATCTTCACACCAATGGAGGAACCTTTGAGAGCAAGCTAGAATTTTCTTGGGAGAGTCTTCCCTTTTTTTCTTTTTCAACTTTCTTTTTTTGAAATTTCCCCGCAAAAAGCCCGAGGGTCCTTAAAAGAGGATCGGGAAAAGCCCCCTTTACCCCTTTGGGGCTACATGAACATTTATAGGGGTTTTAGCCCCTTACATTTGAGAGAGATGAGGGGGGCTTCATCCCCTTAACTGATGGAACTTCCCATCGGTTAAGGAGTCCTCTCTCCTTAACCGATGGGAAGTTCCATCGGTTAGGGAGAGATCCCCCCCCCCCTCAACTGATGGGAAGTCCCATCGGTTAAGGCTTCTTAACCGATGGGAGGCCCCATCGGTTAAGGCCTTCTCCCTTAACCGATGGACAGTCCCATCGGTTAAGGAGTGTTCTCCCTTAACTGATGGGGGCCTTCCATCAGTTAAGGGGGTAGGAAATCCCTTTGGGTGATTTTGGGATTTTAGGAAATAGGGGTTTTGGGATTTGACAATTTTTCATGCCAACACCCCTTAAGCTTAATGGAATCTTGGCAGAATCGATGTGAATCGACTAGAATCGCTCGATTCGAATCGGGATCAACCTATTCTGAAGAAAAAAAATCAAATTTAAATGTTTCTAGCCTGAATCCGCCGGATCGAGTTGGTATCGGACCAAATCGGCCTTAATCGGCCAATTCAGATTCGATTTTAAGGGATCGGGCCAGATCTGGGCTTATAATGGTCGATGCCCCCTTTGGGGATCGACACCCCCGCTCCCCTTTCTTCTCTTCCCATTTCCTACACCGGCCACCCCCTCCTCTCCTCCAGCACCGCCGGCCGCCGCCTCTGTCGCCGGCTGCGGCTCCTCTTCTTCTTCTTCTTCTTTAAGGTGAGGAATGTTTCAACTTATTAATTTTTAAAAAAATAGAAAAAAAATGTAATAAAAAGTATAAAAGGGGTTGTTTTGGGACTTTGGAGCTTGGACAAAGGGATTTTATTTATGATTTGTGAAAGTAAGATAAAATCCCTAATTTTGCCTCTATTTAGGGTTTAAAAATTGGGGCTTTTATCTAATTACTTTAATTTAAGGTCAATTGAGTGTGTTAATTCCTCATGTAAGCTCATTGTGGCATGATCTAAAATTTAAGGAGTTTAATTTAGGGAAATTAGGTAAAACCCCCAATTTTTACCCCATTTAGGGTTTTAAAATTGGGGATTTCATCTAATTACTTTAATTGAAGGTCAATTGAGTGTGTTAATCACTCAATTGACCTAATTGTGGCATGATATAAAATTTAGGGTATTTAATTTCGGTAAATTAGGTAAACAACCCTATTTAGGGTTTGAAAATTAGGGCTTTCATCTAATTACTTTAATTGAAGGTCAATTGAGTGTGTTGACCTAATTGTGGCATGATCTAAAATTTAGGGTGTTTAATTTTTGGAAATTAGATAAAACCCTCAATTTTTACTCCATTTACGGTTTAAAAATTGGAGCTTTCAACTAATTACTTTAATGGAAGGTCAATTGAGTACTCGGTTGACGTAATTGTGGCATGATCTATTTAGGGTGTTTAATTTCGAAAAATTAGGTAAAACCCCCAAGTTTTACCCCATTTAGAGTTTAAAAATTAGGGCTTTCATCTAATTACTTTAATTGAAGGTCAATTAAGTGTATTCATGTTATATGTTTGTGTTTGCATATAACATGGTTATGGTTGATCGGGAAGGAGACTCACTTGCACTTCTAGAGAGAGAGAGAGATAAACATTGGATGGCGTCATGGGCATATGGTTGACTAGGCCAGAAAGAGAGTCCAATATCTTTATTGCAATAAACAGATGAATGGAGGCGTTTACCGCCTGAAGTAGCACAGTGCAAGTATAGGAGGAAATGTGCAAAAGTGTAATGCGTGCCCCAAAGAGATTGTAAAGGAGATTAGAGCATATATACTAGGGAGAAAAGAATAGAAAGAGATCTGCATTCAGCACCAACAGGAGTAGCATGAGGAGATATCTGGAAGACATGGAAGGAGGGACAAAGGTCTAATGAGGGATAGGCCAATTTGCCTTGATGATTCTCAAAGTTCTGATGAAGACAATCTACCACAGGAGGAAAGAGATTTAAAGGAAGCATGTCATCAGAGTCGACGCATGACTAGAGAGGCTTCGGGATCAGGAGGTTCAGGAGGAAGAGGTGGTGGTAGAAGTGCATCTTCAGGAGTAGGAGGAAGAGGGTCTATAGCTTATGAGACCTTGTAAATTCCTATAGAGAGAAAACTGTAACACAATCAACAATCAAGCAACCTATGAAAGAAGTGAAAGCTATAGCTAAAGCAGCAAAAGGTGCAGTAAAGAATATTATGAAATGGTTTTTGCATACAGGAGTCCCAGCACATACAACATCCAACCCTTACTTCCAAACTATGCTGGATTCAGTGGCAAAGGCTGGGCCAGGATTGAAAGCACCAACCCTTAAAGATATTTATGGGAAATATCTGAAAGAAGAAATTGAAGAGTTGAAAGAATGGGTTGCCTCTTAAAATAGTATGAATGACGAGAGGCTGTAGTATGATGTGTAATGGATGGACAGGGACTACAATGAAGTCCATGATAAACTTCCTTGTATATTGCAGTGATGGGACAATGTTCATGAAGTTTGTTGATGCAAGTGGGCAAATTAAAAATACAGACTATCTTTTCAAACTTATGGACGAAATGGTTAATGAGATTGGGAAGAAAATGGTATCAAGTGAGGGGACAGTGTTCATGAAGTCTGTCATTACAATATGAGACTAAAGATCAAGTGTATCAAGGAAAGATAGAAAAGACAAGAGCAGAGATTCACGAGTTTGCGTGGTAGGCCATGGCTATCAAATACAACAGAGGGTACAGACACCACTGGAATCATTGATGTTAATGAATTGTTGGATGAAGAACACCCTCTTAATGCAGGGATGGAAACAAGAGCAGTATGGGATGTCCTGTAATTTGACCCTCGAGATCGCTCATGGGCAGAAGGAGAGTTAGATGGAGTGGAGGCTCGAGACCCAGAGCTTAGAGTTAGGGAGGATCCACTTGCTATAGAGAGACGATGACACTCTGCTTCACAGCCAGAGACATATAGATTGCCTACAAATCAGCCTCAATTGAGAAGAGCAGTCACACAAAAAGAGGGGAGAGAATCCAGCAAGCAAAAAGAAAAACTTACATATATGAGGCAGAAGAAAAGGAGGGTTTTGACTCAGACAGCTGATGATGAGACACTTCCACTTGAGTCAGAGGCGCCACGTGCACGAGCAACACGATGACCAGTTCGTAGTGATGGTTCGACAGTCGACACAGGCTAGTAGTGGTGATGATGATGGGACTACTGCTGGGGGCACAAGAGCAGGATCTAGTCATAGAGACATAGGATATGTTGCGCCAAGATTTTCGTTGGGCATGGGACTTACTACAAGTTATGTGCCAGAAATAGAACATTAAGGTGGTAGGGAGAAGGACAAGGGGGATATGAAAGTTGGCCACCTTGGCAGCCACATTATGAATAAGGATCTTCATATACTCCTCAATTTCAGTTTCAGCCTCCCACTTTACCATATTCAGATCTTAGCAGTTCCCCTCTTAGAGCAGAAGGAGGATGGGCACCATGGCCTAATACAGACACAAGTGAAGCAACAAGTTTATATAAACCTATAGGGATATGGTGCAAAATTTCTTCACAATCTGGGGAAAGTTCTAGCCAAGTATATACCCCAAGAGGGATCTAAAGAGGAATGCATAAGTTAGCAAATCCCCCCTTTAGTTATGGCTTTGAGGCTATGCAAACTGATGAAGCATATGGACAATCAAATGATGATGGGTCATCACGGCCTGGATGACAATTTTAGATTGTTCTTCTTATAATGTAAGTTTCTATAATCTAAATAAAAAACAATACTTCTTCATTTCATGTAAGAGATTTCAACTTTCATGTTTATCATAATTATCTCATTGTTTTGTATTGTAGCGTGAATACTTGTATGTGATTTTTACAAAAGTGTGAAGTTCTTGAATTTAATGAATTTTTTTTTGCATTTTCCCTTATTTTCCTAATTTTTCTAACATTTTGTATAAATAAAAAATATTTTTTATATGGCCGATCCTAGATCAACCAGAATCCATGAGAATCGGCCAATCCACGAATCTAATCCCGATCGGGATCGGAATCGGCCCTGACTGATTTAGGGGTCCGATCCGATCCTGCCTTCCATGGCAGGAATGAGTCCTGAGCAATGTGCGAAACTTCCCATTTCCCTCCACAGAAGGTCTCCACACTGCTCCTAATGGCCTCCTCTCGAGCTGTCCCTTGGACCACCACGACTTGAAGGCTGTGTCGTAGCCAGTCCCCTCTCTTGGCCAAGTATGACGACGACACCTCCCCTATATCGACACACCTTTTGCTCCCATGGACTAGCCCCTACGCCCTTCACCACCTCCGTGTGCGATCTACTGATGCGGGACGAACCTACAGAAGACTGGGGTATTGGCTTTGCGGAGGCTGACCACCCCTGACGGACCAGGGGGTTCGATGGCGTGGCGATGGAGGTCTGCAAGCAGAGGACCGGCGGACCACGCAGAGAAGCTGAGCGGCGCGGGGAGCTCAGCTGCGGCCAAGGAGGGGGGGCTCGGGGACGAAGCCGAGCAGGGGCGCCACTTGAAAGTGTCCGACAGAAGGAGACCGGGGTGGTTCCTGCTGCTTGGGGCGTCCGGTGCGAGGGTGAGGGTGATGGAGGGCCCACGGCGACTCCCCATAGCAGACAGCGGCGGCGCGACGAGGTAGCGAGTGCCGCAAGCGTTCACAGCGGGAGACGTCTGCGAACAGTGGCGGGGGCGTACAGCGGCGGGGAAGGCGAGACCCGTCCCAGGACGACCGGAGGGATAAGGCCGACACAGACCAACACCCACGGACGTCCGACATGCTGGAGGGCCAGGGGAAACGGGGTTCGGCGGTTGGAGGGGGGGAAAGAACCGGCTCGATTCGCACGGTGGCTCTGGAGGGTCACGGGCGGTCGCGGGCGTGGAGGAGGCTGGGCGCTGGTGCTGAGCGTTCAGGGGGGGGGGGGGCCGCCTGGGTCCGCGAGTAGGGGTGTACAACGGTTCGGTTTGGTTTCCCCAATCGGTTCGGTTTCCCCAATTTTTGGGGAAACCGAATCGAACCGGTTCAAACCGAAATTGGCCACCGCGCACACAAAACACAAGTAAAAGGGCAAAAAATGGGATTTTGGCAAGCGCTGGCGAGGATCGAACCCGCGCCAACGCGAGCGGAGGGCGCGCGCTCCGCGCGCGCAGAAGGAGGGTTCCACTGCGCTACGGGGGGTTTTTAGTTTAAAAATAATATTTAATTAATTATATATATATTCGGTTCATTTCGGTTTCCCAACCTGAAACCGAACCACCCAGCCCAAGAAACCGAACCGAACCGGCCCGTTCGGTTCGGTTTTTCGGTTTGGACCATATTTTGTACAGCCCTATCCGCGAGTGCGAAGGAGGGCCGGGGGGCAGCTGGCTGGGGCTCTGCGACGGGGCGGCTGGGTGTGCTGGCCGCGCGCAGGAGAAGGCGGCCGGTGCTAGGACGGGGATGGGTTGCGAGCGCGAAGGCGAGCCGGGGCGGTCGACTGGGGCCTCGCGATGGGGCGGCTGGGTGCCGACCGCGCACTGGGGCGCGTCTGAGCGCCGGTCTACGAGGCGTTCGGGGTTGGCTGCCGGGGAATCGCGGGCTAGCGGGTCACACAGGAACTGTGGCGGACGGGTATGCTTGGCCACGCAGGGAGGCAGCGAACAGGGGCGACGCCAGCAGCCTTCGTGGGAGGTGGTTCGAAGACAACAGGAACGCCGGTTTTTGCAGGTGACCAGGGCTCCAGTTTGCACGCGACAGGACTCCAGTGGGTAACGGTAGAGAGGGAGAAAGAGAGAGAAAGAGAAGGCGCAGACAGTGGGAAGAAGGGAGACGGAGCTGGGGGAGGAAGAAGACGAGAGAGGGGGGGGGAAGGAGAAGAGGGAGGCGGTGGGGCTTCACACCCTCCCTTCCCGGGAGCCTCCAGACACACGCATGCACAGGGCGCTCTGCACCTCACAAGACCATTCCAGTCTCCAAAACACAGTTCATTCATTCATCTATTCATCCTCTTCTCATAGCAGTGAGCTATTACATATATAGAAAGGCCAATAGGCCATTCTCGAAAGGCCAAAAGACAGCAAATAGGCCATTCTCGAAAGGCCAAAAGACAGCAAAATGAAAAGACTAAAGCAACCTTAAAACAAATGACAAAATAGCAATCTTGTCCCACACCTATTAATAAACCTTTCTTACCTTAAATTTAGACTTCCAATTCTACCTGACTAAATCAAACTTTATAAAAATAAAAATTACATAATAAAATAAAATTGATGTCAATATATTGCCAGTCGTCTACCGTCTCGAGTCTTGTTCCACGTCCGTCACGAGTCACGGTCCCCGTCAAACTCCCCCACTTCGAAAAAATTCGACCTCGAATTTTGAAGTGTCGCAGTAGGAGAAAGATATGCACCAGAACATGAGTGAAATACACCATAGGAATCATAATATCACAAATCTTGAACTGTCGACCAGAGTGTGCCTCACGGAAATCTAACCACACCACATCAAAATCTTC
Source organism: Colocasia esculenta (assembly GCA_014218235.1). Taxonomy (NCBI): domain Eukaryota; kingdom Viridiplantae; phylum Streptophyta; class Magnoliopsida; order Alismatales; family Araceae; genus Colocasia; species Colocasia esculenta. Next base: position 162,304,009 of record CM024755.1, on the reverse strand, counting down.
AAGAGTAAACTCGGAGTCATCCTCGGCAATAGATGATGAACCAACTGGGCGATCTTCCGTGAACACACAATATGATATCGACTGGAGACCTGAAAGGGAAAACAACTCAGGATCCCATGTGTCGTCTATCTCAGACTCAGTGTAAACACTACTATCTGACAATAGGAATGAAGCCTCCGACAACATATTCTGCGGCGTCACTTGATCATTATGTAGGTCCTGCAACTCAGACCGAACCTGCATTTCCACTTCATACGTGTCGTCTAATACTGTGTTTGGCTCACAAATCGCCATTTGCTCTTGTTCTTCACAATTGTCATCCACGACGAGATCTGTCTCACAATCCGTCTTTTGTATTGCAGCAGCAAACATGTCACGTAACTCGCGAATGTCATTCTTGATACTGATCCAAATGGGGTCTTCTAATATTCTCCAAATCGCGTTCGAGTCTTCAGCAACCATTCTCTCCGTGGTGCACCGGGGCGAGGATCTCGGCTTGTAAGAACATGCCGATTCCCTAAGCTCTGATACAAATTGATGCGGGACGAACCCGCAGAAGACTGGGGTATTGGCTTTGCGGAGGCTGACCACCCTGACAGACCAGAGGGTTCGTGGCGCGGCGATGGAGGTCTGCAAACAGGGGACCCGTGGACCACGCAGAGAATCTGAGCGGCGCGGGGAGCTCTGCTGCGGCCACGGACGGGGGGGCTCGGGGACGAAGCCGAGCAGAGGCGCCGCTTGAAGGTGTCCGGCAGAAGGAGACCGAAGTAGTTCCTGCTGCTTGGGGCGTCCAGTGCGAGGGTGAGGGTGATGGAGGGCCCACGGCGACTCCCCATAGCAGACAGCGGCGGCGCGACGAGGTAGCGATTGCCGCAGGCGTTCACAGCGGGAGACGTCTGCGAATAGTGGCGGGGGCGTGCAACGGCGGGGAAGGCGAGACCCGTCCCAGGACGACCGGAGGGATGAGGCCGACGCAGACCAAAACCCACGGACGTCCGACATGCTGGAGGGCCAGGGGAAACGGAGTTCGACGGTTGGAGGGGGGGAAAGAACCGGCTCGATTCGCACGGTGGCTCTGGAGGGTCACGGGCATGGAGGAGGCTGGGCGCTGGTGCTGAGCATTCAGGGGGGGGCGCCGCCTGGGTCCGTGAGTGCGAAGGAGGGCTGGGGGGCAACTGGCTGGGGCGCTGCGACGAGGCGGCTGGGTGTGCTGGCCGCGCGCAGGAGAAGGCGGTCAGTGCTGGGACGGGGATGGGTTGCGAGCGCGAAGGCGAGCCGGGGCGGTCGACTGGGGCCTCGCGATGGGGCGGCTGGGTGCCGACCGCGCGCAGGGGTGCGTCTGAGCGCCGGTCGACGAGGCGTTCGGGGTTGGCTGCCGGGGCTTCGCGGGCTGGCGGGGTCACACCGGAACTGTGGCGGACGGGTGTGTTTGGCCACGCAGGGAGGCAGCGAACAGGGGCGACGCCAGCAACCTTCGTGGGAGGCGGTTCGAAGACAGCAGGAGCGCCGGGTTTTGCAGGTGACCAGGGCTCCAGTTTGCACGCGACAGGACTCCAGTGGGTAACGGTAGAGAGGGAGAAAGAGAGAGAAAGAGAACTGAGAGAGAAAGAGAAGGCGCAGACAGTGGGAAGAAGGGAGACGGAGCTGGGGGAGGAAGAAGACGAGAGAGGGGGGGGGGAAGGAGAAGAGGGAGGCGGTGGGGCTTCACACCCTCCCTTCCCGGGAGCCTCCAGAACACGCATGCACAGGGCGCTCTGCACCTCACAAGACCATTCCAGTCTCCAAAACACAGTTCATTCATTCATCTATTCATCCTCTTCTCATAGCAGTGAGCTATTACATATATAGAAAGGCCAATAGGCCATTCTCGAAAGGCCAAAAGACAGCAAATAGGCCATTCTCGAAAGGCCAAAAGACAGCAAAATGAAAAGACTAAAGCAACCTTAAAACAAATGACAAAATAGCAATCTTGTCCCACACCTATTAATAAACCTTTCTTACCTTAAATTTAGACTTCCAATTCTACCTGACTAAATCAAACTTTATAAAAATAAAAATTACATAATAAAATAAAATTGATGTCAATATATTGCCAGTCGTCTACCGTCTCGAGTCTTGTTCCACGTCCGTCACGAGTCACAGTCCCCGTCAAACTCCCCCACTTCGAAAAAATTCGACCTCGAATTTTGAAGTGTCGCAGTAGGAGAAAGATATGCACCAGAACATGAGTGAAATACACCATACGAATCATAATATCACAAATCTTGAACTGTCGACCAGAGTGTGCCTCACGGAAATCTAACCACACCACATCAAAATCTTCAAGAGTAAACTCGGAGTCAACCTCGGCAGTAGATGATGAACCAACTGGGCGATCTTCCGTGAACACACAATATGATATCGACTGGAGACCTGAAAGGGAAAACAACTCAGAATCCCATGTGTCGTCTATCTCAGACTCAGTGTAAACACTACTATCTGACAATAGGAATGAAGCCTCTGACAACATATTCTGTGGCGTCACTTGTTCATTATGTAAGTCCTGCAACTCAGACCGAACCTGCATTTCCACTTCATACGTGTCGTCTAATACTGTGTTCGGCTCACAAATCGCCATTTGCTCTTGTTCTTCACAATTGTCATCCACGACGAGATCTGTCTCACAATCCGTCTTTTGTATTGCAGCAGCAAACATGTCACGTAACTCGCGAATGTCATTCTTGATACTGATCCAAATGGGGTCTTCTAATATTCTCCAAATCGCGTTCGAGTCTTCAACAACCATTCTCTCCGTGGTGCACCGGGGCGAGGATCTCGGCTTGTAAGAACATGCCGATTCCCTAAGCTCTGATACTAAATTGATGCGGGACGAACCCGCAGAAGACTGGGGTATTGGCTTTGCGGAGGCTGACCACCCCTGACAGACCAGAGGGTTCGGTGGCGCGGCGATGGAGGTCTGCAAACAGGGGACCCGTGGACCACGCAGAGAATCTGAGCGGCGCGGGGAGCTCTGCTGCGGCCACGGACGGGGGGGCTCGGGGACGAAGCCGAGCAGAGGCGCCGCTTGGAGGTGTCCGGCAGAAGGAGACCGAAGTGGTTCCTGCTGCTTGGGGCGTCCGGTGCGAGGGTGAGGGTGATGGAGGGCCCACGGCGACTCCCCATAGCAGACAGCGGCGGCGCGACGAGGTAGCGAGTGCCGCGGGCGTTCACAGCGGGAGACGTCTGCGAACAGTGGTGGGGGCGTGCAGCGGCGGGGAAGGCGAGACCCGTCCCAGGACGACCGAAGGGATGAGGCCGATGCAGACCAACACCCACGGACGTCCGACATGCTGGAGGGCCAGGGGAAACGGGGTTCGGCGGTTGGAGGGGGGGAAAGAACCGGCTCGATTCGCACGGTGGCTCTGGAGGGTCACGGGCGGTCGCGGGCGTGGAGGAGGCTGGGCGCTGGTGCTGAGCATTCAGGAGGGGGGGGGGGCGCCGCCTAGGTCCGCAGTGCGAAGGAGGGCCGGGGGGCAGCTAGCTGGGGCTCTGCGACGGGCGGCTGGGTGTGCTGGCCGCGTGCAGGAGAAGGCGGCCGGTGCTGGGACGGGGATGGGTTGCGAGCGCGAAGGCGAGCCGGGGCGGTCGACTGGGGCCTCGCGATGGGGCGACTGGGTGCCGACCGCGCACTGGGGCGCGTCTGAGCGCCGGTCTACGAGGCGTTCGGGGTTGGCTGCCGGGGCATCGCGGGTTGGCGGGTCACACCGGAACTGTGGCGGACGGGTGTGCTTGGCCACGCAGGGAGGCAACGAACAGGGGCGACGCCAGCAGCCTTCGTGGGAGGTGGTTCGAAGACAACAGGAGCGCCGGTTTTTGCAGGTGACCAGGGCTCCAGTTTGCACGCGACAGGACTCCAGTAGGTAACGGTAGAGAGGGAGAAAGAGAGAGAAAGAGAACTGAGAGAGAAAGAGAAGGCGCAGACAGTGGGAAGAAGGGAGACGGAGCTGGGGGAGGAAGAAGACAAGAGAGGGAGGGGGAAGGAGAAGAGGGAGGCGGTGGGGCTTCACACCCTCCCTTCCCGGGAGCCTCCAGACACACGCATGCACAGGGCGCTCTGCACCTCACAAGACCATTCCAGTCTCCAAAACACAGTTCATTCATTCATCTATTCATCCTCTTCTCATAGCAGTGAGCTATTACATATATAGAAAGGCCAATAGGCCTTTCGAGCAAAATGAAAAGACTAAAGCAACCTTAAAACAAATGACAAAATAGCAATCTTGTCCCACACCTATTAATAAACCTTTCTTACCTTAAATTTAGACTTCCAATTCTACCTGACTAAATCAAACTTTATAAAATAAAAATTACATAATAAAATAAAATGATGTCAATATATTGCCAGTCGTCTACCGTCTCAAGTCTTGTTCCACGTCCGTCACGAGTCACGGTCCCCGTCATCTACTCCAAGTCTTCCCCTTCCCCATGGGCGGACCCCGATGGTTCCTAACCGGACAAAGGCTCACGACATGGCCCCTACGATCGCAACCGAAGTAGGTGGGGACTCTCCCGATGCTAGGAGGGGAGACCCACCAAGGGCCGCTAGACCCCAACGGAACACGGTTGGCCTCGGAGGGCCACGACATTCCCAGAGTTTCTCACTCTAGAGATTCTAGAGAGACAAGGATAATTGATTGCTTCCATGAGGACTTGGGGATAACTTCAATTGATAGTAAAATGAGAGAAAATAGACTCAGGTGATTTAGACACGTGCACCGTCGCCCTAACTCGGTGCCATAAAAGATGTGACCAAATCTTAGTGGATGTTAGTAAAAGAGCTCGGGATAGGCCTAAAATAAAATGGTGCGATGGTATTAGGAAGGACATTGGCTTCTTAGGTTTAAATACGAATACAACATTTGATAGAAATCTTTAGCAGAATAGGATTCACGTAACCGACCCCTATAGGAAGGCTCTGATGATGACGACGACGATGTATAAGTCTAAATTCATGAATTTAAGTATCTAACTGACAAATTCTCCTCCAATTGTATAAATCATTCATTCCTGCCCTGAAAGCCTATCAAGAAACCTAAAAATATGAGGAGGAAAAGCAGATGTACTACCCTACAGAAGAGGAACTCTAGGAGAACTTACTGGAAGCTGAGACATCACTAGATAGCCACCAGGCTGCCACTCAACCGCTAGCTGTCTTCTTCCTCTTATTGAAGGTTGGTAGGGAGGGAGGAGGTGTGAGGCAGTGGAGACGGGTTGTGGAAGGGGGTGAAAAGTGGAGCCCTAGCTTCCACCCAGCTCAATAATAGTGGACATCCATCCATTAAACAATACCAAATAGACTGAAATAGGTTTAGATACCAGAGTAGTTCTAGCCAGTTTCAGTTATAAGGTCAGTTCCAGCTAAATGATAACCAGTTCTTGACCTTTAGTATTCATCAGAACTGGACTAGCTCCAATCCAGTTCGGCCAGTTCCAATCAGGGTAGACAAATTAACAATGCGATGGCACTTTACTTCCCTGAATATCATTTAAACCAAAAGCAGTGACTTTTCTTTATGAGTTTCATTTTTGTAACTTATTCTAGTACTAAATACCTTCTATTTGAATAGAATTAAAAAAAAAGCATTCCCAGAAGGAAAATGCCTTTCTGGCAATTGTGTAAAAATGCCCACATCAGGTTACAACTATAGAATGGCATTCCCTAGATAATATTAAATTTGGACTTCTAAATTTTTATTCCCTGTAATCTTTGCAATTGGCTTTATTTCCCATTACTATTTAACTCTGAAATCTGAACCAAGAAAGTTAGCTTTCCTTAAAAATAGATCCTTTTGATATCTTTAACAATTAGAATCATTAGATCTTAGTCGCTGTTTCTAAGGGCCAAAGGGACCTGTTTATAATAAAAGTTAATTTTTTTGGGTTCAAGGCTAAATAGTTAATAGATTAAAATTAACTGTAAAAGATTACAGGGACCAAAAACTGAAAACCCTAAAATTTCATAAAGCATGCTAGTCTATCTACTGAAGGGGAGCAATTCAGGTAGATCTAGCGTCCATTGTATAACACATCCATGAAGCAAGTTACAAGCAAAAGCCAAACCAGTCAAGTGGACCAAGCAAATATCCAAGACAATAAAAAACTGATAATAGATCAAAGCAGAGAAAATTTAGTAAACAATATATGTTCTAAGTTCTAACTTCATTAGAAAAGGAAAAAACAAACTCACTCATGCATAAAAGTATGGATTTGCAAAACTAAAGTTGAAATCTTGTAGAAGAGCCAGCTTAGTGAACATAAGTTCTACAGGACTAGTGCTATGCACTAACCTCTTCTAGCAGCTAGCAGAGCAGCTTCATTGACAATGTTGGCAAGGTCGGCTCCAACAAGTCCAGGAGTAAGAGATGCAATAAGATTGCAAAAAGATGTGGATCTTCCTCTAAAGGAACTCCCCTTAAGTGTACGAACAAAATTCTTTTCCTCCCATCGAAATCTGGTTCTCCCACAAGAACTTTTCTGGAGAACCGACCTGGCCGACAGAGAGCTGGATCCAGGGCTTCAGGCCTATTAGTTGCAGCTATAACAATTATTTTCACGTCTGACTCGAATCCATCCAGTTCAGTCAACAACTGCGACAATACATACATCTTCCACATCAAACCAAGCTCAATTATGAAACACACATGATCTTCCAAATCAAATTAAGCTCAAATATAAAACATGGCATTATGAATTAGACAGAAAAAAAACATATCAAATTAAGCTCAAATATGAAACATATCACTAAGAATTAGACAGGAAAAAAAACATATCAGCTTCAGAAATTGCCTGGTTTAGTGTTTGGTCCCTCTCATCGTTAAAACTCCTTCCACGCTTTCCTCCTACAGCGTCAAGCTCATCAATGAAAATTATTGAAGGTACATACTTCCGTGCTATTTTGAAAAGATCTCTGATACGTGCTGCTCCTCTTCCAACAAATAACTCAACAAATTCACTCGCAGAAACTGAGAAGAATGGAACACCAGCTTCCCCAGCTACAGCACGTGCTAGTAATGTTTTTCCTGTCCCTGGAGGACCCACCAGCAGGACTCCTCTGGGCAACTTTGCCCCCAATTTAGCGTAATTGATGGAACCTTGTAAGCAGGAAACTATCTATAAACAGTACACTACATGTTAAAAAAAGTGATATTTTACTAACAAGTTTCATAAACATAATTAATTATCATCATACATGAAATGAGATATGACAGACAGTAATTTCGATGTAAAACGATGAAGGCCCAAGACAGCAAACTTATTAAATGCCTCATATCAATGAGGTGTTGATAGCATGGTACCATACTACCATCTAACTCCATTCTATCCTTGTATAAACATTTTAACCAAATTCTTATGTGCTACACGTCTCTCTCTCTGTCTATCTATCTATCTATCTATCTCTCAGCGGATGGAGCAAATTATTTTAACAATAATTAACCAGGAAATCAGAAAATTACTAACAATAATTAACATCTCTCTCTCTGTACTACACAGGTTCCAAAAGTATTAGAGATTAGATCATAAGTCTATTGGAAACAATTAAATAGCTTCCCTAACCTTTTTCCCAAAAGAAGCTCTATTTATTCTGGATATAACAGAAATGCAGATTTAATGAGCAGATGAAAATTACTAACTCAATTTCAAAGGAAATAAAATTTTAGTTGGACATTTTTCATCATAATATCTTAAGAAAGTGGATGCAGAACAGAGGATCAACAGGTATGAGGGAAGGTCTTTCATCTTGCAAACAAGACTAGGTTGCAAGTACTAATGGTCTGGACCTGACGGGCAAGTGTGGACACAAAAAATTTTAACCCTTAACCGATGGGGCTACCATCGGTTAAGGGGATTATTTCCCCAAACCGATGGAAGCACCATCGGTTGAGGGGAAATCCCCCTTTAAATCCCCTAACCGATGGGACTACCATCGGTTAAGGGGATTTTTTTCCCTTCAACCGATGGGAGTTCCATCGGTTGAGGGGAAATTCCCCTTCAACCGATGGAAGTGCCATCGGTTAGGGGAGTCTTCCCCTCTAACCGATGGGAGTTCCATCGGTTAAGGGGAAATTCCCCTCTAACCGATGAAACCTCCATCGGTTAAGGGGAATCCCCTTTAAAAAAAAAACAGAAAATAAAAAAAAACAGGGAATAGGCACATCCCCTAACCGATGGTACCCCCATCGGTTAGAGGAGTGCCCCTCCCCCTAACCGATGGTACCCCCATCGGTTAGAGGGATTTTAAAATCCTCTAACCGATGGAACCCCCATCGGTTAGAGGGAATTTTCCCTCTAACCGATGGAACCCCCATCGGTTAGAAACCCCCCATCCCATGCAATGTAAGGGGTGCCTTCCCCTATAAAAGGCCCCCATCCCCCCATTTCAAGGGGTCGGCCCCGGGGAGATGCCGCTCCCTGGAGAAATTGCTGCCCCCCTCTTTTCTGAAATTCTGAAAGAATAGAAAATTTCCAAAAGTCTCCCGTCTCTCTCTCAATCTCATTTCTTGTGTGAGTGAAGGTACCAAATCTTCTTCCCCCGAGTGTTGAGAGGTTATCCGTATGCGGCATCGGCAAACTTCATCGGCTAAAAGTCCGCAATAGCGGCACTGGCCCTCACGGGCTATAGGTTCTAAATACCGTCCATTTTGGACATATGGTATTTTAGATACCTTTGTTATTCATGCCACCTCCCATCGAGTTTTAAACTCTCCGGATGGTGTGTTTGTGCTATATGCATATGTTTCTTAGAGGAGACTCTGCCCAAGTGGAGATTCTGCTCGAGAACATATTCATATATTCACATATTTGCATTTTTTATATATATGCTTCCTAGAGGAAACTCTGCCCAAGTGGAGATTCCGCCTAAGAACATATCTATAAAGTTCAAATCTGTGTTTATATTTATATGTTTCTTAGAGGAGATTCTGCCCAAGTGGAGATTCCGCCCAAGAACATGTTTATATATTCACAAATTTGTATTTTTATATGCATGATTCCTAGAGGAAACTCTGCCCAAGTGGAGATTCCGTCTAAGAACATATTTATAAAACTCAAATTTGTGCCTATACACATATGTTTCTTGGAAGGAAGCCCTGCCTATGACAGAGTTTTCCCTCTAAAAACATATCAATATAATCACAAACTTTGTATTCATATACATGTGTTTCCAAGAGGAAACTCTGCCCAAATGCAGTCTCCGCCCACGGGCATGTTTTATAATCATAAAATTCGCAATTATATGCGTATATCTCTCAAAGGGATTCTGTATATGCAGATGGTACCTTTTACCGAACATTCCACTCAAAAGGGAATACCGGTGAGAAAATATGCGTAAACTGCAAATTTATGATCGTATATACACATACCTTTTAAGGGCAAAATCCCTCCGGACAAAAGGTTCTCTGGGGACACATGGATATAAGTACATGTTCATACGGATATATCTCCATGAGGGAATCCCGCATAAGCGGAAACTCTGCCAAAATAAATTATGAAAATTGTGATGATATACACACATCCAAAGAAAAAGGGGACAGGACCCGAACTGTGACAGGACCCGAACTGTGACAGGACCCGAACTGTGCTCAGTCATTCCAAAGAGCAGCATAAATGCATACTCACAAGAATGCGTTCATATGGACAGTTTTCAGAAAGGAGTTCAAATTGACAAAACGTCATGGAAGTATGTATACGTTCTTTGAAAATCATACTCATACAAGCAAAGAAAAATGAATGATGAATAAATGAAACGATGAACGAGGAGAAAAGGAAATTCTGCCTCAATTCAGACTTCATTTAAAAGAAGGATGTTATAAAAGAATTAATGTAGCAACTCTTCTAATACAGAAGTGCTACTTTGAATCACAACTTCCCCAAGTTCAGAATCAAATGCACGGGTATATGCCTGTCTGCAATAATAATCCTCAGGTTTTCCAAAATAAAACCTTCAAACAACATCTTTCTCAAAAAAAGGAGAGGAGGGAGACCCCAAATGGGTTCACGGAAATATACCGTCCCTTCTTAAAAGTCATATTTCGGACTCCACAAAGGTAGTCTTTTCAAAATGAAACACTCAAAGCAAAAGTATTTCAAAAAAACCAAAAGAAAAATGATACATCATGACCAGGATTTTCTAAAAAAGTGTGTATTTCTCATCCCCTTTGCTATGAATGGTATTCGGGTTAAAACTGGTGTTAAATAACACCAAGAGTCTTAACTCGATGTAAATGTAACATCGACTCCGGTCGATGGAGACAGAGGTCCAGCACATGCTACCTCAATCACCTGATGAGTATAGATACGGGACTCAAGGAGTTCAGATTAAAATACGGCGCACCGTCCGTTCCTCGGACATCATACCCGTCCGTTCACGGACATCATACCCGTCCGTTCCACGGACATCACCCGTCCGTTCACGGACACACACCCGTCCGTTCCATGGACACCCAAATACCTTCTCCGCATTGCGCGGACTCTTTCTTCTGTCTGTTAGACAGACTGGCACGCCCCGCAAATCACGATACACAAATCAAAGCATGTGAAATAATGAATACCCAAATGAAATGAATACATGAACCAGATAAAATGAAATGAGCAATCAAAATCAAATGATATGTCAAAAGTGATATCTTTCCCGTGTCAACAACTGGCACGCCCGGTGGGACTCTTCTCACCATTCATAGCAAAGGATGAGACATACGTATATTTTTCATGAAAGTCCTAATACTGATATTTTCCCTTGAAGGTACAAACAAAAAGGCAAATCATAAGCTGTTGAAGATGGCCGTCACTTATGGACCACTCGCCATCAACAATCATGCCAGGTTCGGTTACCAGGCGACTCCGATCATATTTGGGGATTTTTCCAACAATTGTCGGATCCCTTCCGGCCTATGAAGAAGATGCTGCTCAAAAGCCTCTCTCCAACAAGTTAACAAGGAAGATCCACGAGAATTGTGGGCAAGCAAAGCTCGTCCTGTTATTATCAGCAGGGGGCATCCGAATGCTCTCCAAAGGTAATACTAATAAAGGGGATCAGCCTAACTCTGGCCAACAACATTTATTGGCTATGAGCCATCAAGGCAGGTCATGTCCAATCCAAATTCAAACCATATCCAAACTCAAGCTCATGACCAGCAAGCCATCAAGGCAGGTCATGTCCAATCCAAATTCAAACCATATCCAAACTCAAATCATGACCAGCAAGCCATCAAGGCAGGTCATGTCCAATCCAAATTCAAAACCATATCCAAACTCAAACTCATGACCAGCAAGCCATCAAGGCAGGTCATGTCCAATCCAAATTCAAAACCATATCCAAACTCAAGTTCATGACCAGCAAGCCATCAAGGCAGGTCATGTCCAATCCAAATTCAAAACCATATCCAACTCAAGCTCATGACCAGCAAGCCATCAAGGCAGGTCATGTCCAATCCAAATTCAAAACCATATCCAAACTCAAGTTCATGACCAGCAAGCCATCAAGGCAGGTCATGTCCAATCCAATTCAAAACCATATCCAAACTCAAGCTCATGACCAACAAGCCATCAAGGCAGGTCATGTCAATCCAAATTCAAAACCATATCCAAACTCAAGCTCATGACCAACAAGCCATCAAGGCAGGTCATGTCCAATGCAAATTCAAAACCATATCCAAACTCAAGTTCATGACCAGCAAGCCATCAAGGCAGGTCATGTCCAATCTCAATTTCAAATTCCAAACCATATGCAATCCCAGAATACATCAAACCAAACATCAAATATAGCCACAAACCATCAGGGTAGGCTGAATCCGAAACCAAAATCCAAATTGAAATTCCAAAATCGTAGCCACCAAACCTCAATGGTAGGCTCCACCAAATTTTCATACCATATCTTGACCCCAAAAAAAAAAAAAAAAAAAGGGGTAGCCATTTAGCAAGACTAAGTCAACCAAATCTGGACTTTTTCAGTCCAGACAATTTCCTCCAAAATCAAAGTTTTCGTCTCTACAACAAGGACAAATTAAATCATAAAAGTAAAAGGCCATCAGCTGCCACCTCAAGATCTGGCAAATCCATCATGATCAAAGGTCTGCAGGTACGGCTCGACGGAAGCCAACCTATTGTCCTACAATCCCAACCTCAAACCGCTTCTCAGTTTTGCGGTGGTTTCAAGGGGAATCAAGAGATTCCAAGAAGGAAGCCGATGTCAAGCAAAAGACTCGGCACTCTGGAGTTCAAACAAATCTGGGATCCCATAAAGGAAGCTCAGAAGCTCAAAAGAGATCCAAGCAAATACACCAACAATGTTCAGCAAGAGAGGCAACATCAAAAATGCTCCCTTCCAACATGCTGAATCCAAACACTATCATGGACAAAAAAGAGAAAAGGAATATACAAGAAATCAAGGTATACTCTTCAAGGCTCGGAGAATATCCGAGTAGTCAAAGAAAATCCAAATCAGTAATTCAAATCTCGCGTATCGATCCTTGATCGTATACAGCGAATCTCAGTACTTGATAGGCTGGGGGCAATTCCTAATGCCAGTACCCGTCCGTCAATAAGACGACGTGTTACTTGGGCAGCTGAGGAAAAACCCAAGCTTATAATCTTCTCATAATATGCCTCTGGGAAGGACTCTAGCGAAAATGGCTGAACAAATCGCTGAAGCCAATCCAAATATCCTGCTGAAGCCATCAAGTAATTTGCCACAAGAAACCGCCAGCCCGGCGGACAAGTCTGAAGCACCTGGTCAAACTCCCCCTCGTGTTGATATTTAACATGAGGGAATTCAAATCCCCTTCTTCGAAGAGACAAATATTCAGATCAAGAAGATGGGCTTCAACTTCAAACATCAACGCCGTCATCGATTGCCGACAAAGGAAAATTTCCAAGCTATGTCAGGCGAGGACAAATGCAAGTGATGCAGCAATATCAATCTCAAATGGCTGTGCTTCTAAATGAAATGAGGCAATGGCAACTACAAGCCTCCCCATTCTGTGGAGCCAGTCTCTGCTGAAAATCCAAAATTTCACATCCAGATGGGTCTGCCCCGGCAAATCATTCGGCAGTTTCTACAACTGGTCTTCTTCCTCAAACTAGGTCAGGATATCATTGATCCGTCCAATGTTATGCATCCTCAAACAGAAACAATTCAAGGTATTCCCATTCAAAGGCATGAGATATAGAAAATTATTCAAAATATGTTCGCTCAGCAGAGCGAAGGCATGCAGACGACAGATCTATAATCTGTTCATATCCAGTATATCATCAATTCAAGAAGCTGCCAGAAACATGCCCTAAAGTCCCAAAACTATCAAAGTTTAATGGACATGGGTCACCACTGGAATATATGGCACATTATGTTATTGCCTTGGGCAAGCTCGCCATCGGCAAATCTTATATCCTCAGATATTTTGCAACTTCCTTGATTGAAGTTGCATTTCAAAGGTATTCAGAACTCAAGCCTGACTCAGTTGCTGATTGGGCGGATCTGCAAAAGAAATTCTAGACCATCTCTAAACGGCTAAAGGGAAGGTATCTCTCTCGCCAATTATGTTCCCTCAAACAACAGAAAGGGGAGTCGGCAATCCACTTCATCAAGGGGTGGAGAGAGTTTAGCATGAAATGCAATAACCCTCCTGTTCAAGAAGATACAATCCCTATCTGCCAAAAAGGCCTCATATCAACAGTCAAGGAGAAACTCTTGGGAGCAAATATCAAGAGCTTCGATCAATTGAATTCCATAGTGGCAGACATGAGATGTTTCTAGCCGAGCAAATGACACAGACATCTCATAAAGGCAAGCTCCCCAAAGAGCGCAATAAATTAGCAAAAAAAAGTCAACATCATTGACTCCTCACCTGATGATGAAGCAAAGGGGGCAACAATCTCTCCTGCCCCAAAGAAGAAATCAGAAGCTAAAGCTCCACTGCCATCATTGATGGGGCGCATGAAGACTCCTTATTCTTTCAAAAAAAACAAGAATAATAGAGGCTCTTTGATCTCTGCCTCGATAATCAGTTAATATCACTGCTAGAACCAAAGAGGCAGGCAGGTGTCAGCCAAATCAATCAGCTCAATTTGCCCGTATCACCGTATGGTGGGGCATGTAATTGAAGATTACTACATCTTCAAAAATGAGGTCCAGAAGATCATTCAAATGGCCTCATATCTATGCAAAATGCTTGGCTGACCCTCCTCAACTTCATGCTTGGGATCGACCAGAGCAATCTGTCAATGTCATTTATATGACGAGACTTCCAACAAATTCAAATCATCCCGAGAACGGTCATTCATGTGATCCTCCTCAAGATAATTTAGGAGCTCATTCTCTACCAAGATCAAGGCATGATCCACATAGAATAATGAGGAAAGTCCAAAGGCAAATATACTCTTATGCATACTCAAATATATTCAGAGCCGCCTCCTATGCCGCCATATGCAGACTCAATTGGGTGGCTATCCGAAGATCCTTCAACTCCTGTCGAGCTGGCAAGGTTATATTCTTTCCCTCGACATCTCACTTACTCACTTTTCCGGCTATGCCTTCAATCCGGATTAATGGATTACCGAGCTCCGGCAGAAATATTAGCCAATTACTGCCCATATCATCAAGTGATGGGTCATAGTATCAAAGATTGCATAAGATTCAAAAATGATGTTCAAAAGCTAATTGACCTGAGTATTCATCGGGTCAACCAGCCTCATACTCAACAACCACCAAATGGACCAGCCAACCTGGATCCTATTAGGTGAATGTCATTATGCATCATCATCCTTTGGTCTTCCTCGGTCATCAGTGGGGGAGCATTCAAATCCATATTTATCCAGTCAATCGTACAAATCTGCATCTTCTATAATAAGCTCTCATTTGCACAAAGAGCACCAAGTTTTACTTGACAATCTCAGAAGACAAAGTCTGGTTTCCATACTTAAACCAGCATCATAATCTTTCAAGAGTGAAAGGAGATGTATGACTATTGTTTGGATCTCCATGATTTGGTCGAAACTCATATCTGGGAAGGAAAAATTGATCAATATGGGAATTCTTTGGCGCCAGCAAATAAGGGTCACAACGAGCCTATGGTTCAAGTCCAGAATCCCAAGCTCTATATCCAAAGATATGTGAATATTATCATCATCCCCTGGGCTATGGACGATACAAAGTCAAAGCTGAAATGGAGCAATTTAAAATTGATCTTTTTCAATACAGAATGAGAATATCGAAAGAAGTTGCGACAAAGCCAATCTCCAGCAAGCAGAGGAGTTCGTGGATCATTATCACCAACTCCCATCTTCAATTATTCAAGAAGCAATTAATGCAATCTTTGAGAATGGGTCACTGTCGGCCCTCAAAATCAGCCAGTTCCAAAAGAGTCAACAACTCTACAACTAAGAGGTGGCTCCAACAAGAGAAGCATCTCCAAATCATCTTCAGAGCAGAAAGTCATAAGCTTACTTAAAGCTCTTCAGGTATGAAATAAAAATATATACATATATATATATAAAAAACAAAACAACAACAAACAAACCAAAAAAAAAACAACAAAAGAATAATAATAATAATAATAAAAGAAGAATGAAAAAGAACAAATGTAGCGTGATGCTGCTGCTGAGGTACCTCAAGTATCAACTTAAAAAAAAAAATCATCAATCAATCAAAATTGAAGAATCAAATCACAATTTAACTCACCAATTTACAATATGGTGTCCAAACTCAACCAAAGAAGCTATAAATCTCTCCAAGTGATAATACCAAACAGGCTGAAGGTAAGCCAACAATGCTGACATATCAGCGTCGGCCAACAAATAATTCAAATCGCCGTCGCAAGAAAGGGCATGGTAAAGAGCAAAAAGTTGCATCTACTATTTTCAAGAAGCCTGATATCACAAAATCAAGCAGAGTCATTCTCATTTAAGGCAAGGAGTCAAAGCCTCTGCCTGAAGCCGAAATACGGGCGGATTCATGTCTTCAACCCTTCAGATGAAGAAGAAGAGCTGTCCAATATGCCTCCTCATACAAAAGAAAGAGCCAAAGTCCCCATGCCTCATCAAATGAGCCGGACAACGCTCCTCTCTTTTCAAATGGAAGGATGTTGATTCCTCTCTCTCAAAAGAAATCTGTCAAGCCAAAGAAGCCATCTGAATCCTCGATAAAGGGATCTCCCTCATCGGACCAGATACGCATCAAGGCTGATGACAAAATCTCTCAGCAACTCAAATCACTCCCCGTCAACCTCACTGTCTAGGAGCAATTGCTTGGAGTGAGGACTGAGAGAAACTCTCGTCAAAGTACTCCAAGAAACAAAAATATATGAAGCTATATGGCTGATTTCCAAGCTCAAATATATGAAGCACTGGCAGCAATTAATTTGGTTTCTGAGAAGAGAGAGAGATAGACTACCAATGTTGTTGATCTTTGGGACAAAGAATTGTTGCCAAGATGTATTGGTGGCAATGGAACTGTAACAGTGATGTTACTTATGCTTTCTGAGGGGAGGATAATGAAGAAGTTGATTCTTGTCATCAAGTGCAAAACTAACCAAGCACAGACAATTTTCTTTTAATGTTGCAAGGTTTTGTGCAGATGTCAGTTGGTTGCGGAGACAGCATCATACTTCAAAAACCAAAAGCTAAAGTTCATAAAATGTAGGAGAATCCAAATATTGTTGCTCATTCCAGTGTCATTTGTTGGGTTTGGAAGGACTTCAGTCACTTGACAGACAAGATCTTCCAGGGAAGTGCACAAAGCATGCTCACTTCAGTTGATCACTGGAATAGATCTACTCTACCTGCTAGTTTTGCTTTCTTAGGATTGCAGTGCAGTTTGTCGTTGTGTGTGGACTCATGAAGACGAATCTAGCCTCTTTCTTGTAAGTAATATCAGAATTGTACAATACTATGAACCCATAGGGTAGAGTGGACACAGGTTTAAAATCTTCTCTATAGAATATGGCTGTCTAATAAGAAAGTTCTTAAATAATTGTAACGATTGATCTGAGATTCTTTGTTCCACTTTCCATTCATGGCTCTCCAAAATGATTCTGATATGTTGAAGAATGGAAACTAAAACTTGCATAGGACTCCTCCTGATGGCTTCAAATATTCGCATGCACCTTTCTTTCCAATATCCACCAGCTTGCTGTCTTAAGGCAGTTGAATGCAGCCATAGTTGCAGGACCATGATTGCAAAAACTTTTTCGGATGGCATGTACATCATGTATGAAGCTTCTTCTATTAATTCTTTGTAAGTGCATTCTCCTTAACATTTGTTCCCATATCCAAGAAGAGAAACACAGTCAAAAAAATAAATGATCCACATTTTCACCCTTCAATAACCCATGAACTCCATGTCATTGGATGTTGTCAAAAGTCAGTAATCTTCCCATAATAGCCTGCCAAGCTAACATGAATATTTCTGAATAGCTGGCCTCTTCCAAATGACATCCTGTCCAGTCAACCTTTGGATGGCGGACATGAATGAGCTTCCATACTGCTTTAGTTGTTATATTATTATTATCGTGTATCCAAACATTTGATCTTGTTGCCTTGAGTGAATGGGAACCTGATTAACTTGCTCCAAATCTCCATAATCTGTGTAGAAGTAACTTGAGGTAGTTTCCATTCCCCATTTTGAATGAATGCACTGATTTTAGAACTGTTACTTGAACCCAAAAGATATCTAATATGATCACCATCATTTGAAACAATAAAAGAATTCCCAAGACAAGGAGCACGCCTAGGGTTTCACACCCAAGGAGGAGGGAGGGAATGCTCTCTTCACGACAGCACTGGATTCAAAACTCAAGCTTGTTCTTTTTCACTTTTCATTGCCTTGTCCAAGGGGTTTACAAGAGTTTATATAGAGGTGGAACCCTAGGGTCCCCCTATACAAGACATGGACCAAAGTACCCCTAGAACCAAAAATTGCAACCAAAATACATGACAAAATGGAAAAGACTCCACTGGGCCTCTAATGGGCCTAACATCCACACTAAGAAGTACTAAATAAAAGAAAATACATCAGTAAGGTAAAAATTCATCCTCTAGCCAAATGGATGTCAATGTCGTAACCAAGTGCCTCCTCAAGTCTGGTCGAGCCGAATCCGCCTTGTCCATTGCTCCACTTTCGCATCTATCTCCCCCACTTAACAAAAATTCGTCCTCGAATTTTGAAATGTCGAAGTAAAATGAAGACAAACACAAGAGTATAAACAGGGAACTTAGGGTAGAAAATCATGTCAGAAATCACGATTCGCTGCTTCTCATGTGATTGATACAAATCTTGCCATATCAAGTCAACTGGAAGTAGTTCCAAAAACAACACATCAAGATGAGAGGGTTCTAAAGGCAACGTGATAGGGTGCCGATCAACTGATGGAAATACCTCAATCAAATCTAATCCAGATATAACAAATAAATTTTGACCCCATGTGTCATCAACCTTGACCGTTGTAACGATCGCATATGATGAATCAGAGTTGAGTGTAGAATCATCCACCAAAGTCGATCTAGACTCGACAAACAAATCTTGATCTCATACATCAATAGGTGGTCTTGCAATCATAGCTACCTAATTATGTACTGTCTTACTAGTCCTGCGGAGTGCTTGCACATCTGGGTTCGAAAATCGAAATTTTCCCCGGAAATATGGTGACTATATAATGTAACTAGATTGATTAGGCTCGATGGCAACATGTCGTTCTGCCATCCAATTTTGCCCAAGAGTGATGTAAGAACCCACTGAAGTACTATAGCACCATGCTCCATCAGTATAAGAATTAGCTTTAGATGTGACTCTACTTGTAAACCTTTGATGGAACTCCACAAAAGCTTGCTTACCATCAACAACAATTCCCAGTCTTCGATAATGAATCAACAACGGAACTTGGAATGTAACTTAGCCAGTTAAAGATACTCTAACTCGCTCTTTATTCGGCAAATATACGTCAAAAATAGAATTTATTAGGCAGGTGGAAGAGGTTACCAAGAGATGCAGACCGGCTGATGCAGATGCAATATGAAGTTGACTGCGCACGCCCTAGTGGCAGGGCGGACCCACCACGCTGCTTGCTTCTAGTTCTCCGCTTCCCGTCGGCTCAGAAGATGCATGGGGATCAGACCCCGATACAGTCAGCCGACGTACTGGGAATTGATCCGGGACAATATGTCGAACACTTGCTGTGCAGCCCAAATGTTGTGCTTGAGCTAGACAAATCACCAAACTCTTGAAGGGCAACCAGCAAATCAAGTAGGAAGGCTCATAGACTCAATGGCATTTCGTCGAACATCTGTTGTACAATAAACTAATTGGCACTGGGTGGCTGCCACGGCCTGGCTTGCGTGAGTTGGGCGGTGCGGGCTCGAGAGCGCTGCATTTGGGATGCCCCCGAACAGCCTAAGGCAATGGCGTTGGCAACTTTGCTGGCTGCTGGTGGCGGCACTACAACTCGTCTTACCTGCTTGATGATGTGGGGTGGCTGATGCAACCAAATTAGGGAGGCAAGAGATGAAGCAGAGGTGGTTGACGCAATATGTCGAACATATGGGGCTCAACATCGTAGAGCAACCAAAAGGCTGTGCTAACTAAGCAGGATGGCAGCGCCTCGGTCTTCAACAGTTGGGTTGAGCTACAACAACACAAGGGAGGGAGACGGAGACGGGAGGGTGGAAGGGCGGGGTGCAAGGCGGGCTTGTGTCGGTGGAGTCGCGTAGGGGTCCATGATGGGCTGCTGGTGGAAGCGGCAGCAAAAGCAACCGCAGGAGGAGCAAACTGTGGCAGCAGCACAGGCGGAGGTAAGGGGTGATTTGGCCAAAATTAGGTCAAAGAGGGTTGACCAGGTTCCTTAAAAAGGCGGCTCCTCCTTTGCGGCTCTGCCTCCTTCCCCCCCTCTGTCCTCCTAGCCCTCGCTCAGGGAGAGGGAGAGAAGCAGCCACAACAGATGCAGAAGGCTGCAACGGCACTGACAGAAGGCGGCAGCAGCATCGGCAGGGGCTCCAAGCGGCGATGCGATGGCGGAGGCTCCAGCGGCCGGCGGCGACGTCTCCTCCCTCTTCTTCTTCCTCTTTCTCCTTTCGGTGGGGCTGACAGTGAGCAAGAGAGAGAGTGGGACGTAAGGGCGTGAGTGCCAGAGAGGGAGAGCGTGAGGGAGTGGAGAGCGAGCAGAAAGGAGTGAAGGCGTTGTGGTGCGCTCGGGGGTATCGCGAGAGGTCGCGATGGTCTCGCAGGTGGTCGCGGGCTGCCTCTTCGCAGCTTCGTGGGGTGTCACCGATTGCCTCTTTGCACAGCGAGAGAGAGGGGCGCGAGAGGGAGTGCAAGGCTAGGGGGTTTCGCGATGGCGGAGTGAGGAATGGAAGCGAGAGCTAGGGTCTGGTGGGTCCGTAGGGCGAAGTGTGGGTGTGGGGGAGGGCAGAAGACGGCGCAGGGTGATCGAGGTTGGGCTCTGATACCAAGTTGATGCAGGACCAAAGCAAGAGAGGGGAGGGAGAGGTGAGAAATAAGCTTCACGCCTAGGGTTTCACACCCAAGAAGGAGAGAGAGAATGCTCTCTTAACGACAGCATTGGATTCAAAACTCAAGCTTGTTCTTTTTCACTTTTCATTGCCTTGTCCAAGGGATTTACAAGAGTATATAAAGAGGTGGAACTCTAGGGTCCCCCTATACAGGACATGGACCAAAGTACCCCTAGAACCAAAAATAGGCAAATATCGCAACCAAAATACATGACAAAATGGAAAAGACTCCACTGGGACTCTAATGGCCCTAACATCCACACTAAGTACTAAATAAAGAAAATACATCAGTAAGGTAAAAATTCTTCCTCTAGCCAAATAGATGCCGATGTCATAACTGAACGCCTCCTCAAGCCTGGTCGAGCCGAATCTGCATTGTCCATAGCTCCACTTTCGCATCAGAAATATGTGGAAGTAGCCATTCCCTTCTCTTAAGAATGCCCATCCATGCACCTGAATGGTATGGTATGACTTCAGCATTCAATATAGAAGAAGAGTGGAGGTAGCACGCATACCCAATCTGGCCAAAGACAGTCCCTTTTTGTAATTATACTCCATAGTTGCATTGTTATACATGCTTCATTCCAATCTGATAGTCTCCTTATTCCTAGTGCACCTTCATCCTTTGTCTGCAGATAAGATTCCATTTGACTAAATGGAAAGGTTTATAATCTCCAGACCCGTGCCAATAAAATTTCTCAAAAGTCTAGCCTCTTCTAACCTTTTTTGCGAAAGTGTGCAATTAGTGCCACCAATATTAGCCTCTTTCCAACTGTTTATACTGTTACTTTTTATTGTCTGGTATAATTTTGGTTGTACAAAGTAAAAATATATCATATTTTTTCTTGAAGAATTACTGTTACTGGTCATCTGCAAGAACCTACCGGACACTAGCTACAGATTCATCTATTCAGATGCTTCAGACGAAGTGCAAATTCATTCATAATTTTGTCCACGTCCATCTGCTAAAAGTTACTAATACAGAAGGCATCAATGAACACAAAATTTTGCTGGCAAAAGGAAGAGTTTCAATGTTAAAAAGCATTCATCTAGTCCCTGATGAACTTAAATTTGCTTCTCATATAAGTATTCATCAATTAACACTTATATTGCAAGTGACAAGAAACTCACCTCCATAAGCTCTGCCTTGGCGGCATCGACACCCTCAACATCATCAAAGCTAACCATCTGAGAGGTAGGTCTTCGCTTCTTTGCAGGACTGTTTGCAGCAGAAAGCTGACGATGAAGTAACCACATCAAAGGCGTTAATGGAATCCAGAGAGACAAGACCGTGATTACAAGATTCCTAAGTGCCATAAGAACTGACTGAGGAGCCGAGCTATATGCGGTCCCTTTTTCTCTCATTAAACTAAGAAGGAAGCACTCATCATTGTCAATCTTCCTTGTCGAGTATTGCCACTGTGTGAGAGACTTACTTTTTGTTCTCCCAGCCATTCCAACAGCGTCAAATGTTCTGGATGTTCCAGGTACACCATCACATCCAATGTCACATGTTGAGGTAGTGTCATCCATTGATTTTGAACCATCAGGAACTGCATTATGCTTATTGTAAAATATACGACGAGAACCCTCTTCAAATAGGACTTTAGATACATATCCACCTTGCAAATCTGCTATTAAATTGGAATACTGGACAGTCTTCGGTGAAGGTACTGCAGTCACTTTCAGAAACAATGCAGATAGCCCCAGTGCCAAGATTACTGAAGTTGCCAGGATTGCAGTTCTCAGATTCTTGTGCAAATACAATCTCATTTCTTCTAATGCGGCCCGAAGAGACAGCCTCTTTAGTCTGACAAGGAGCAAGCGGAACCTTGGGCGCAGTCTTAGAGAAAACAGTTTCCGCTTCCTTGGATTGGGTTTCCTCCCAACCCCCAAATGTCCATGCCTCCTTTCATCGCCGCCACTGACCTTAGAAACGACCACTTTGTTATAACAATAGCCCACTCGCCTCTTCCCACGATGGCCAAATGAGATACGGGAAGAAAAAAGAAGAGATACAGATTGATCTCTACACTGACTACCCAAAGATGAGAATTTTTCTACCTGAACTCTGGTCTTGCCTGCGTCGTATGAAACTGCTGGCTTATTCAAGTAACAAGTACGAGCTCCTACCACTCCGTAGCTAGAAAGAATGGAAAAAAGAGCCATGTTTTTCCTCTTTTTCTCTTCAGCAAACACGCAAACAACTCCAGTGCCAGGAAAATGAGTCCATAATAAACACTTCCGTAAAAATCAAATCGAAGACGGAGAAGAGAAAGAGCGCTGCTGGCAGCACAGAAATCAGAAAAACCCGCGGATAAGAAAGAAGATTGAAGAAGCATCAATTGGAAGGATGTTTGTTGCACCTTGATATCTGATCTCTGAATCCCCAAAACCATAAACGGAGAGGGGCTTATTCATCTCCTTCGTCCTGGTAACTGCACGGTTAAATCTGCCTTCGTTGCTCTGAGAGAGAGAGGTAGTGCAATCGATTATCATGGATCTTTTCTAATTTTCTCTTCCTCGGTTTATCCAGAAAATCTGGTTAGCCTTCAGAGGGGCGCACCGCCACCATATGATTGATTGACCAATCTTTTATTAGGAATTTAGGATATGTAATTTATTAATTTTAACCACCAATCTTCACATATTTATGTATATATACCCATGCACAGGAAATTTAGAAAGCATAAACTTAAATGCACCCATGGGTTGTGATTATGCATTTTTTGTGGTCAAAAAAAAGTTATGCATTTTCCGTCTAACTATGAAGGAAATGTGTGTTTTTTTTTTAAATTGCATAGTCCAAGGCCATTGGGAAAAACCCACCTTGTCTCGGATTTGAATTCGGAGCCCCTCTCTCCCCACCCACCCCTGATATCTACTCCGCCATAGTAGAAAGATATGAAAGGAAGGGAAATAAATGTGTTACTCCAGTCCGCCTCTTCTCCACAGATGCGATCATATCAGCACTAATGAACCGGATACTATCAGAACTCCAAAGTTAAGTGTAGTTGGTCGAGAGTAGTATTAGGATGGGTGACCTCCTAGGAAGTCTTCGTGTTGCACCCTTTTTTTTGCCCCCCCCCCTCCCCTCTCCCCCTTTTTGCCTGACATCCGACTCCCCCTCCCCATCCGCCTCCCCTTTTTAGCCTCCGTCTGCCTCTTCTCACGGGTGCGATCATACAAACACTAATGCACGGATCTCATTAGAACTCTGAAATTAAGTGTGTTTAGGCGAGAGTAGTACTAGGATGGGGGACTTCTTGGGAAGTCCTCGTAATGCACCCCTTTTTTGCTACCCTCCCCGCTCCCCCTTTTTGCCCGACCTCCGACTCCCCCTCCCCATCCACCTCCCCTTTTTAGCCTCCCGTCAGCCTCTTCTCCACGGGGGCGATCATACCAACACTAATATACTGAATCCCATCAGAACTCCAAAGTTAAGTGTGCTTGGGCGAGAGTATTACTAGGATATGTGGCCTCTTGCGAAGTCCTCGTGTTGCACCGTTTCCCCCCCCCCTCCCCGCTCCCCCTTTTTGCCCGACCTCCAACTCCCCCGGTGAGATCTCATCCGCCTCTTCTCCACGGGTGCGATCATACAAACACTAATGCACCGGATCCCATCAGAACTCTGAAATTAAGTGTGCTTAGGCGAGAGTAGTACTAGGATGGGGGACTTCTTGGGAAGTCCTCGTAATGCACCCCTTTTTTGCTACCCTCCCCGCTCCCCCTTTTTGCCCGACCTTCGACTCCCCTCCCCATCCACCTCCCCTTTTTAGCCTCCCGTTCACCTCTTCTTCACGGGTGCGATCATACCAGCACTAATATACCGGATCCCATCAGAACTCCAAAGTTAGTGTGCTTGGGCGAGAGTATTACTAGGATATATGGCCTCTGCGAAGTCCTCGTGTTGCACCATTTCCCCCCCCTCCCCGCTCCCCCTTTTTGCCCGACCTCCAACTCCCCCTCCCCATCTGCTTCCCCTTTTTAGCCTCCCGTTCACCTCTTCTTCACGGGTGCGATCATACCAGCACTAATGCACCGGATCCATCAGAACTCCGAAGTTAAGCGTGCAGTAGTACTAGGATTGGTGACCTCCTGGGAAGTCCTCGTGTTGCACCCCTTTTTGCCCCTGTAAGGCCCCCAAATTTTGTGCAATATAGTTTAATTGTCCATGTAATATATTTTAATTCTGTATATATATATATGTTATTTATATGCATATTGTATTTAAATAATACAGTACATGTTGTATGTATTTATATTGTGTATGTGTATTTATTTAATTATTTATGTGTTTTTGTCGAAATTCTTCTTAATGTCAACATATCTTGACGTTAAGAGTGAGTCAACGACAACAAGTGTGACGTTAGCATCATGTTGACGACAACCAGTGTGTCGTTGACTTCATATTGGCGTCCAGATCGATGGACGTCTACTTGCTGTAAACGGCAATAATATGGACATTTATTTTCCCAGTTATGTTGTGATTCCAGATCTGAAAACGGCTGCGTTTCTTACAGTTCTTGTTTAGGAAACTACCCTCCAACGGTAGGCAACCCTAATGCCATGCGTACCCCAACCCTTAAGCCTATAAAACCTAATGTTTTCGCCCAGATTAGGTATTTTGGTTGTGAGGAAAAAGCTAGGGTTTCGGGGAGAGAAAAGAGAGAGTTTGAGAGGGTGGATTGGCCAAGTTGCTAATTGATCGAGGTTGATGCTGTGAAGACAAAGCTTCCACAACCTAAGAGGAAGACTCTTGATGAGGAGACCGAGGCCAGAGCGTGCTCAAAGATTGGAGATTGATCCTGTTCGAGGGCTATCTCTTTTGGGGCAAAAGAGGGCTTCATCGGCCAAATTTCTTCATTGGAGAATTTTCTACAGGCAAGTAGCTTAGGGTTTCACTCCATAGACTTATCCTTTAGGATTTTAATATTTTTACGGATTTTATTTCCTGCCCTGGACCCCAAAAAATTCTCTGTTTTCTGTGTTCGGTCTGCACTGTGTGCAGACAGGAGATTGACGGCCACTTTGTTGCCACCAAGATCCTGGGTAAACGACAGTCGATAGTGCCGTTAACCCTTGTTGGCGTCCATAACCTGGACGTCAAGTTCTTCTGAGTTTCTTCCAGAACAGTGTTTGACTGCATGTGATATGATTTTTCGGGAGAAGTGACTACATACATGTGTTTTGAACATTTTGTCATGTTTAATATGTTTATTAGATCATGCCATGAAATCCTAATACTTTTCTGATTATAAATGCTATTTATAGAAATTTTTGTTATGGAGAAATATACATGATTTGATAGAGTTTAATTCGGGATAATTAGAATTGATGCATGTTATGATTTCAGAAAAATTTTGTGAACTCAATACTATTGTATGCATGTTTCAGAACTGTTAGAACCATTAGTTCACTGTCTATCATGTTTAGTTAAATTATCATGTTAAGTTTCATGAAATCTCTGTTAAATATCAAAATTATTTGTACTATTATGAAAATTATGAAAAATTACTCATATGCTCTGTTAAGTGTAATCATCCCACGGTTAAAATTTTATCATGATCTGATTACTGTGAAATTAGTTGTGAATTTACGAAGCTTTCTGTACCATGTGTTAAGAAGAGATCTCAATTGTGCTTTAAAGCATGATTAGGTTTTGTTACTTACTGTTCATGATTAAAATGTGCATTCAGAAGTGATTTATAATTGATCCATGATATGTGTGTGCATGTGCATGGAAAGTGAGAGAACATGTGGCATGTGTGTGTAAAATGTATTAATGTATAAAGATAAAATGTGTGCCAATGAGACACTGCCACCATAGATTGCGTGGAGCTGTACTGTAGTAGTGCCCCTATGGGAAAGCTCAAACATGTTATGTGATAACTGGGGCAACGGGTCGTGTGAAATTCTGGAGGTGGACAAGTTCCACTGGTAATGATGGGGAGGGCTTCCCCCGGTTCTGCGCAGTAACCAAGACTTGGTCACTTTGCCTGGTGATTAAGTACGTGTACGTGTTATGTGATCTTTCTAGTGGTGGTTTGGGTTGTGTCTTGGCAACGTGTAAATGTGAACATGTGTATAATGTGTAAAGTGACATGTGAACGTGGCACGTGGTAAGTGCACGTGATATGACATGTGATACGTGAATGTGTAAAGTGAAAACTATGTGAAATCATGTGTAAGTGAATGATAATGTGAAAGTAAGTGCATGTGAAAGCCAAGGAAAAAGTGCATGTGTGCATGTCATGAGAAAATAATGCATGTGTTAATGTGAATTTTGTTAATTGTGATATCATGTATAGTATCATGTGTAGGTGTATGTTATTATATCCATGAGTTAGTAATTACATGATGAGCATGTGTTTAGTATCATGTTATCAATTGAACATAAGCCATGTGTTAGTGTTATGTGAAATAAGAAATGAAAGCATGTGATTATATGAATGCTCTTATGTTAGTGAATCCATGTTGTAAGTGACCATGTTTAGAATCCTTGTCTTACATGTGTTAGTATAGTTTTGTTTAAAATGATTCCATGTTTAATTATTTATGTTATCGCATGAGCATGTGATAGTTAATGTTAAATTGTTATAAAGCATGTGTGGTAAGTACATGGTTTGAAGTTTTAAGTTGCTTGCTGAGTCTATTGTGTAGACTCACCCTTGCTAAACATTTCAGGAGATTTAGAAGCCGAGGAGTTAGCAAGATCCGACGAGGAACGTGAAGAGTAGATTAAAGATTTAAAGTTATTTCTTAAGTATGTGATGTAATTTGTAATTTGAACTTTGGTTATATTGTATTTGGAAACTAGCTATGTGGATGTTGTGGTTTATGTTATTTCTTTTCTTGAACTATATAGACTGTGAAATGTGGTTGATAAAGTTGATGGAATAAGAGTTATTTAATTTTCGCTGCTATATTCCATTCTATTTGTGTATATCTCAGCCCATATGTCTATCGTTGGGATTTTCTCCTCTGTAGCGACTTTTTTTTTTTAAATATAGCCAAGCCAAGGAGGTAGGTAGTGGCGGCCTCATAGTGTGAGAGGGCCACTACCTTCCCCAAGCAGCTAGGGTTGGATTTTCATTTATAAATAGAAAATAAGTACAAGAAGGGCTAGGGCCTAATGGAAGGATACCCCACCTTATCAAAATGGTAGGGTTCCTTAACAAGAGTAGGCAGATCAGCTCAAAGATCCCAAATGACAAAATGAGGACAGGACATTGCAAAGCTAGCCAGGCAGTCTGCAACTCTATTAGTTTCCCTGGGAGTGTGGGTAATTTCTGCTTCCAACTTCTGTGTCTTGGCAGCAATATGTTGCATGATACAGGCAAAGTCCCACGGGCAAGCGATCTGCTTTGTGACAATCTGAAGGAGATTGATCGAATCTGTCTCCACCAGCACCTCGGTAATTCCCTTACTACAGCAAATGGAAAGGCCATCTCCGAGTGCCAGGGCCTCAATTGCAAGGCTTGAGTTCAAACCATGGTATGCCAGAGCAAAAGCCCAGCACATATTGCCCTCATGATCGCGAAGGATACCTCCACCTCCAGCTTCCCCGGATGTCATCTTGAATGCGCCATCAACGTTCAGCTTTAGTCGTCTCGGCGGGGGCGTGAGCCATCGAACTATGCTTGGGATTCTGGTTTTCAGGTTCTCTTTTCCACTTGCATTCTGATGGAGAGAGGCTAGCCAAGGTTGTGGAATTTTCTGAAAATTAAAGGAAGTGCAGATTGCCCGAATGGATAGCATGGATCTATTGATGATATGTTTGGCCGACATTTCCTGACCTTGCAATCTAGTAGTGTTCCTGCTACACCAAATCTCCCACAAGACTGCCATGAAGGTGCAACGGATGAGACGACCTGCAGTGGCAATAATTTCCGGGCGTGCTAAGAAGGCAGTCACTCTCTCTGGCACAGCGCTGACCTCCATATTGTTGAAGTGCAGAAGGTGGAATAATTTTGACCAGATTTGGTTGGCGATGTTGCTTCTAAAAAAGAGATGGAATGTGCTTTCTTCTTGGGGTTGAGGGCAGCAGGAGGACTTAGAGGCGAGGGGCACACCTTTATCCTTCACGATCTCATCCACTGGGAGCCATAAAAAAATAGACCACTTAAGGGGAATATAAGGGGGCCAAAGGACTGCCCACTGCTGTGAATTTTCTGGTGCAAGAAGGGAGCGGACAGACTTGGTGGAGAATTTGTCATTTGCAGTAGAGCACCATATCCAGGTGTCCTTAGTGCCAT
This sequence comes from Colocasia esculenta, assembly GCA_014218235.1. Lineage (NCBI taxonomy): Eukaryota > Viridiplantae > Streptophyta > Magnoliopsida > Alismatales > Araceae > Colocasia > Colocasia esculenta. The sequence continues at coordinate 162,275,222 of CM024755.1, read as the reverse complement.
TGGTAATTAGGAACTGAGACAGCAGATGATTTGGACAGTGTTGGATAGCAGTCTGTAGCTGCGTTCTCATCGGGTTGGTGAAGGCCTACTGGACAGTGCAATCCTTGTGGGGCATATTGTTCCATATGTCTTCAGGTATAAACTCTTTAAGAGGCATTTCCCCAGTCCATACATCATATCAGAAATAAGTTGTGGGGCTGTTGTCCATAGAAATGATCCTGTGGTTATTGTGGATTATGTGTGCCGCTTGCTGCCATAACTTCCTCCCTATAGCGACTTGCTCTCATCCGATGTGGGTTGGTATAACCATACCGGTGGAAGTGGGTCATTACAAAGATGGTATCAGAGCAACAGGGTTGAGATTATACATAGATAGCCATCAACTAATTCACATCTCAAAGTCTTTGTAGTGGATAGCCAGATCCATGGAATAACTACGAAAAGACTATAAAAGTGAAAAGATGAATGCATGATTATATGCTAGGTGTAGTAATAAATGGAGCTTGACTTGGTATTTCTTTTGTGGGATAATATGCTAGGTGTAGTAATAAATGGACCTTTATAGCCTCCGTCCGCCTCTTCTCCACGGGTGCATCATACAAGCACTAATGCACCAGATCCCATCAGAACTCTGAAGTTATGTGTGCTTGGGCGAGAGTAGTACTAGGGTGGGAGATTTATTGGGAAGTCCTCGTATTGCACCCCTGTTTTGCCCCCCTCCCCACACCCCCTTTTTGCCTGACCTCCAACTCCCCTCCCCATCTGTCTCCCCTTTATAGCCTCCCGTCAGCCTCTTCCCCACGGGTGCGATCATATCAGCACTAATGCAACGGATCCCATCAGAACTCCGAAGTAAAGAGTGCTTTGGCGAGAGTATTACTAGGATGGGTGACCTTTTGGAAAGTCCTCGTGTTGCACCGATTTTTTGCTCGCCATCCCTGCTCCACCTTTTTGCCAAACCTCCGACTCTCCCTCCCCATCCGCTTCCCCTTTTTAGCCTTCCGTCTGCCTCTTCTCCACGGGTGCGATCATACCAGCACTAATGCACCGGATCCTGAAGTTAAGCGTGCTTGGGCGAGAGTAGTACTAGAATGGGTGACCTCCTGGGAAGTCCCCGTGTTTGATCCTCTTTTTGCCCCTGCTCCCCGCTCCCCCTATTTGCCCGACCTACGACTCCCCCTCCCCATCCGTCTCCCCTTTTTAGCCTCCCGACTGTCTCTTCTCTATGAGTGCGATCATACCAGCACTAATGCACCGGATCCCATCAGAACTCCGAAGTTAAGCGTGCTTGAGAAAGAGTAGTACTAGGATGGGTGACCTCCTGGGAAGTCCTCATGTTGCACCCCTTTTTTTGCCCCTCCCTCCCCGCTACGCCTTTTTGCCCGACCTCCGACTTCCCCTCCCCATTTTACCCTCCTGTCCACCTCTTCTCCACGGGTGTGATCATACCAGCACTAATGCACCGAATCCCATTAGAACTTCGAAGCTTAGTGTGCTTGGGCGAAAGTAGTACTAGGATGGGTGACCTCTTGGGAAGTCCTCGTGTTCACCTCTTTTTTGCCCCGCTCCCCCTTTTTGCCCGACCTCCAACTCCCCCTCCCCATCCGCCTCCTCTTTTTAGCCTCCCGTCTGCCTCTTCTCCACGGGTGTGATCATACCAGAACTAATGCACTGGATCCCATCAGAACTCCGAAGTTAAGCGTGCTTGGGCGAGAGTAGTAATAGGATGGATGACCTCTTGGGAAGTCCTCGTGTTCACCCCTTTTTTGCCCCGCTCCCCCTTTTTGCCCGACCTCCAACTCCCCCTCCCCATCCGCCTCCTCTTTTTAGCCTCCCGTCTGCCTCTTCTCCACGGGTGTGATCATACCAAAACTAATGCACTGGATCCCATCAGAACTCCGAAGTTAAGCGTGCTTGGGCGAGAGTAGTAATAGGATGGATGACCTCCTAAGAAGTCCTTGTGTTACACCCTTTTTTTGCCCGCCTCCCCGCTCCCCCTTTTTGCCTGGCCTCTGAGTCCCCCTCCCGATCCGCTTCCCCTATTTAGCCTCTCGTCCACCTCTTCTACACAGGTGCGATCATACCAGCACTAATGCATCGGATCCTATCAGAACTCCAGAGTGAAGCGTGCTTAGGAGAGAGTAGTACTAGGATGGGTGACCTTATGGGAAGTCCTCGTGTTGCAACCTTTTTTTGCCTGCCCTCCTCGCTCCCCCTATTTGCCCGACCTTCGACTCCGCCTCCCCTTTTTAGCCTCCCGTCCGCCGCTTCTCAACGGGTGCGATCATACTGGCACTAATGCACCGGATCCCATCAGAACTCCGAAGTTAACCGTGCCTAGGCGAAAGTAGTACTAGGATGGGTGACCTTATGAGAAGTTCTCGTATTGCACCCCTTTTTTACCCGCCCTCCCGGCTCCCCCTATTTGCTCGACCTTCGACTCCCCCTCCCCATTCGCCTCCCCTTTTTAGCCTCCCGTCCGCCTCTTCTCCACGGGTGCGATCATACTAGCACTAATGCATCAGATCCCATCAGAACTCCGAAGTTAACCGTGCTTGGGCGAAAGTAGTACAAGGATGGGTGACTTCAAGGAAAGTCCTCGTGTTGCACCCCCTTTTTTGCCCGACCTCCCCGCTCCCCCTATTTTCCCGACCTTCGACTCCCCCTCCCCATCCGCCTCCCCTTTTTAGCCTCTTGTCCGCCTCTTCTCCACGGGTGCGATCATACAAGCACTAATGCACCGGATCCCATTAGAACTCCAAAGTTAAGTGTGCTAGGGTGAGAGTAGTATTAGGATGGGTGACTTCTTGGAAGTCCTTGTGTTACACCCCTTTTTTGCCCCCCTCCCTGCTCCCCCTTTTTGCCTGGCCTCTGACTCCCCCTCCCGATCCGCTTCCCCTATTTAGCCTCTCATCCACCTCTTCTACACATGGTGCGATCATACCAGCACTAATGCATCGGATCCTATCAGAACTCCAAAGTTAAGCGTGCTTGGGAGAGAGTAGTACTAGGATGGATGACCTTATGGAAAGTCCCCGTATTGCACCCCTTTTTTGCCCGCCCTCCTCGCTCCCCCTATTTGCCCGACCTTCGACTCCCCCTCCCCATCCGCCTCCCCTTTTTAGCCTCCCGTCCGCCTCTTCTCCACGGGTGCGATCATACTAGCACTAATGCACTGGATCCCATCAGAACTCCGAAGTTAACCGCGCTTGGGCGAAAGTAGTACTAAGATGGGTGACCTTATGGGAAGTTCTCGTATTGCACCCCTTTTTTGCCTGCCCTCCCTGCTCCCCCTATTTGCCCGACCTTCGACTCCCCCTCCCCATCCGCCTCCTCTTTTTAGCCTCCCGTCCGCCTCTTCTCCACGGGTGCGATCATACTAGCACTAATGCACCGGATCCCATCAGAACTCTGAAGTTAACCGTGCTTGGGCGAAAGTAGTACTAGGATGGGTGACCTCAAGGAAAGTCCTCGTATTGCACCCCATTTTTTGCCCGCCCTCCCCGCTCCCCCTATTTGCCCGACCTTCGACCCCCCTCCCAATCCGCCTCCCCTTTTTAGCCTCCCGTCCGCCTCTTCTCCACGGGTGCGATCATACAAGCACTAATGCACCGGATCCCATCAGAACTCCGAAGTTAAGTGTGCTTGGGTGAGAGTAGTATTAGGATGGGTGACTTCTTGGGAAGTCCTTGTGTTACATCCCTTTTTTGCCCCCCTCCCCGCTCCCCCTTTTTGCCTAACCTCTGACTTTACCTCCCGATCCGCTTCCCCTATTTAGCCTCTCGTCCACCTCTTCTACATAGGTGCGATCATACCAGCACTAATGCATCGGATCCTATCAGAACTCCGAAGTTAAGCATGTTTGGGATAGAGTAGTACTAGGATGAGTGACCTTATGGGAAGTCCTTGTGTTGCACTCCTTTTTTGCCCGCCCTCCCCGCTTCCCCTATTTTCCCAACCTTCGACTCCCCCTCCCCATCCGCCTCCCCTTTTTAGCCTCTCGTCCGCCTCTTCTCCACGGGTGCGATCATACTAGCACTAATGCACCAGATCCCATCAAAACTTCGAAGTTAACCGTGCTTGGGCGAAAGTAGTACTAGGATGGGTGACCTCAAGGAAAGTCCTCATATTGCACCCCCTTTTTTGCCCGCCCTCCCCGCTACCCCTATTTTCCCGACTTTCGACTCCCCCTCCCCATCCGCCTCCCATTTTTAGCCTATCGTCTGCCTCTTCTCCACGGGTGCGATCATACTAGCACTAATGCACCGGATCCCATCAGAACTCCGAAGTTAACCGTGCTTGGGCGAAAGTAGTACAAGGATGGGTGACCTCAAGGAAAGTCCTCATGTTGCACCCCTTTTTGCCACCCTCCCCGTTCCCCCATTTTTCCCGACCTCCGACTCCCCCTCCCCATCCGCTTCCCCTTTTTAGCCTCCCGACCGCCTCTTCTCCATGGGTGCGATCATACCAGCACTAATACACCGGATCCCATCAGAACTCTGAAGTTAGGTGTGCTTGGGCGAGAGTAGTACTAGGATGGGTGACCTCCTGGGACGTCCTCGTGTTGCACCCCTTTTTTGCCCCCCTCCCCGCTCCCCCTTTTTCCCCAACCTTCGACTCACCCTCCCCATCCGCCTCCCCTTTTTAGCCTCCTGTCCGCCTCTTCTTCCTGGGTGCGATCATACTAGAACTAATGCACCGGATCCCATCAGAACTCCGAAGCTAAGCATGCTTGGGCGAGAGTAGTACTAGCATGGGTGACCTCTTGGGAAGTCTTCATGTTGCACCCCTTTTTTGCCCCGCTTCCTCTTTTTTCCCGACCTCCGATGCCCCCTCCCCATCTGCCTCCCCTTTTTAGCCTTGCGTCCGCCTCTTCTCCACTGGTGCGATCATACCGGCACTAATGCACTGGATCCCATCAGAACTCTAAAGTTAAGCATGTCTGGGCGAGAGTAGTACTAGGATGGGTGACCTCCTGGGAAATCCCCGTGTTTCACCCCTTTTTTGCCCCCCCTCCCCACTCCCCCTATTTGCCCGACCTCCGACTCCCCCTCCCCATCCGCCTCCCCTTTTTAGCCTCCCGACCGCCTCTTTTGCATGGGTGCGATCATATCAGCACTAATGTACTGGATCCCATAAGAACTTCGAAGTTAAGCATGCTTGGGCGAGAGTAGTATTAGGATGGGTGACCTCCTGGGAAGTCCTTGTGTTGCACCCCTTTTTTGTCCCCCTCCCCTCTCCACCTTTTTGCCCGACCTCTGACTCCCCCTCCCCATCCGCCTCCCCTTTTTAGCTTCCCGTCCGCCTCTTCTCGACGGGTGCGATCATACCAGCACTAATGCACTCGATCCCATCAGAACTTCGAAGCTAAGTGTGTTTGGGCGAGAGTAGTACTAGGATGGTTGACCTCTTGGGAAGTCCTCGTGTTCACCTCTTTTTTGCCCCGCTCCCCCTTTTTGCTCGACTTCTGACTCCCCCTCCCCATCCTCCACCCCTTTTTAGCCTCCCATTCGCCTCTTCTCCACAGGTGTGATCATACCAGCACTAATGCACCAGATCCCATCAGAACTCCAAAGTTAAGTGTGCTAGGGCGAGAGTAGTACTAGGATGGGTGACTTCTTGGGAAGTCCTCGTGTTACACCCCTTTTTTGCCCCCCTCCCTCCTCCCCTTTTTTGCCTGACCTCTAACTCCCCTCCCCATCCACCTCGTCTTTTTAGCCTCCCGTCCACCACTTCTTCACGGGTGTGATCATACTAGCACTAATGCACCGGATCCCATCAGAACTCCGAAGTTAAGCATGCTTGGGCGAGAGTAGTACTAGGATGGGTGACGTCAAGGAAAGTCCTCGTGTTGTACCCCCTTTTTGCCTCCCTCTCCGATCCCCCATTTTTCCCGACCTCTGACTCCCCCTCCGCATCCGCCTCCCCTTTTTAGCCTCCCGACCGATGTAATCACGGGGTTTCACACCCCTCGAGACACACAACATGTTTTAACCTAACTTAAGAAGCATGGAATAGGAAGTGTGATCGCCACCTAACAAGTTGCCATGAATAGGAATGAAAGTAGGCTAACGTGCTAGGAAAGAGGGTGAGAACATGGCACTTACTGATGTCACGACGTCGGTGCCTGTCGCGTCTCTGTAGTGCGGGAGGATTTTGGGTGTACCTTCTTCCTGCTCTCCAGCCGGCCAGAGGACAATAGCCCCTCGTCCAACCTTACTTATGTGCCTGCCAAAATGAAGAAAACAACAAAACAAACCCTATTAGACCATATTTAAGTGTAGCATCTATCCAAAAATGAAATGAAAGGAGAGAGCATGGAGGGAACGAACCTGGGGGTGGCTTTTAAACCCCCTTGGGTGATGTATAAATGTGGGAAGGAAAGGAAATGCATTCCTATATAAAAGAAATAATAAAATGCATGCATGGAGAATAAGAGAAAGAAGGGAAGAAAGAGCCCTAATGGGGGCGACTCCCTGGCTGCGAGTTGATGTCCTTGGTTGGTGCAGAAGCCTTAGAAGTCGCCTCCTTAGCCACCAAGCTCCATTTATGAAGAAAGTGCCATAGTTGGTGAAGAGGATAAGAGGAAATGTGGGGGAATGGGTGAGCCACAAGCTAAGTGTCAGGTCTGGTGGAATTTTGGCAGCATTTCGTAGCAAAAACGGGGCTCCCCTTCCTCTGAAGAAGAAGGGTACCTTATATAGACAAGAGAGAGATTAATCCCGTCATTAAGTGATAATCACCCAAAATAATGAGATAAATCCAAGTAAATCCATGGGGAAGAGTCCTAGGAAGGCCCCAAGGTGCCATGGACCCTTAAACTGCACATGGGGGTTGTGGGGGTTGCTTAGAGATAGAGATAAGACCATGAGAGGATAAATAGGAGGTGGTTGTGGAGGCCAGCCCATGCAGATCATGTCGCGACAGGTCGTAGGGGCGCGACAAGGCTTAACGCGATGGCCATGATGGTCACGACCTTAAGGGCACGTGCATGGATATGCATGGGCTGTCGCGACGGCCATGAGGGGCGCGACAAGATAACGCGACGCCATGATCCGTCGCATTCAGGAAAATCGATTATTCTTGGATTATTGATCAATTATTTGGAAGAATAATCAACAATGAAGTATGTGGACTCTTAAAAAGATAATTGGACGAGATAATGTGAAAATTGGGCTTTTAATGGGCTCACAACAAGGCTAAGGAATGGGCTCAAGGTGAGTGACCAACTTGGGGCTCATTAAGAGAACAAGATACATGGTTCAACTTATAGGCCAGAATCGGGTGTCTACAGATTACCCCTCCTTGGCTTCCACCTTGCAAAGGAGCATAGCGGAAGTGTAGTGGAGGTGTCATGAAATTACGGTGAAGCGGAAATGATGTGGAGTAGAGTGAAAAGATGGGAGCAAAGGTAAAGAGACACCCGATCTAACCAACAAACAATTGGAATCTTCTTGAAAGCCCTGAGTTAGCTGCTCAAGCAGAATGCAAGGAAAACACAAGTCTGGATGATAAGGAGAAAGAAAAGGGCGATCAACCCCTCGATTGAAATGTACCCTAGCCGATTGGTCTGCAGGTTTCATTTTGGAGGGACATGTGCGTGCCAGGCAGATAACACAGACTCTGTCCTGGGAGCGGTTCGCAACCAAAACGGATCAAAAGGAGTATGATGAAAATTGAATAGAAAATCCAGACAGGGAAATTCTTAACAGACTGGCAAGAGCAACTCGCTTGGAGATAGACTTTCCGATTCAGAGTGGAATATGATTTTTGTTCTAAATATGAAGAATGGTTGGGCACTCAACAAGAGCTCACCATTAGCCAGGGATGAGTTATGATAGCTCAAAGTCCTACAAGATGCATGCTGGGCTAAAAGGAAAAGAAATCATTAAATCAAATGCAAAGAAAGGAGAAAATAGAAAATATATCAAGGATAATATTGCTAAACCAGACAAGAATGGGTCGAGAGTCTTCCTGCAATCGATGTGCAAGACAGAGTCCATCATCCCCAAACTTACCCAACCTAACGGCCTATTCGGAGATTAACAACGCACACCTAGATCATCACCATTTTTGTTGAAGGGGAACTCAGATCCCAGAGCACATCGAGAACCTGCCTGTCCTTGAAACAATATAATAAGTAGGTTACCATATAGTAATGCAAGGGAGTAAGGATAGAGATACTTACCTGACTTACCTGTGAAGCTCTATTTTTTGTGATTATCTGGTTTTCTAATTTTTTGTGGTTTTATGCTACATAACCAAAGAAAAAATTGACACAAAAATGGGGGACGCGACACTTTCGCGACAGCATAGGCGGTCGCGACCTTAACGCGATGCTTATAGCCATCGTGACATGAACCGAGAGTTCAAAAAACAATGCAGAAGCCCCTTCTTCCCCTCATTCGCGCTCACAGGCTTTGCGGTCTGGTGACTTGACTCTCCTACTCCGACTCTCACTCTCTCTGTGCACTCTCTCCCTCACTCTCTCACTCTCTCCCTCGCTCTCTCTCTTACTCTCTTACTTTCTCCCTCAATCTCTCTCACTCTCTCCCCCTCGGTGGCGATGGAAGGAAGTGGTGGTGGTGGTGGTGATCGTGGGAAACGCCAGGCGAGGAGGCCACAGTGTCGAGCGGAGGAAACTCCGGTTGAGGAGGTGCCGGAGGTGGAAATGGCGGAGGCGGAGGCGCCGACGATCGACCTGGAGGCAGCGACAATGGCCCGCGAGGAGGCCATGAAGAAGGTAGGTCCCTAGGCCCTTAATCTCCTTAAATGGATGGTGAGAATGGATGAGGAAGCCCTATAGAGGGCCAATGTAGGGCGTGATGCCCAGGAAAATGACCACCGAACAAGGAAGGCTCCGGTCGGCCATCGTCTGAGAATGCGACGGCCCGCCCCGTCGCGACATTATTAGTTGCGATAGGGTCAGAGGCCGCGAAATTGTCGAGTCGGCCAAAGGCTGTCGCGACAAGGTCGCGGTCTCCTCCGATGCATCGTGACATGGTCGCGACCCACTGGGTTGGCGCGACCTCAGCCGAGACCTTAAGGGGTGCATGTTTAAGCTGTCTGGTAGTTTCTTTTGCGCTTGCAAGGAGAAATGAGAGATAGAGTTTCTTGGCTCCTGGTGTTGGCTGTATACCTGGCCCTCCCAAGGTTCCAGAGGGAGTGACTGGATGACATGGGGTTTGGGGAGGTGTTGAGGATGGATCGGATGAGGGCGGATGCCCCTCTCACCCAGGCCCTGCGCAGTAGGTGGGATGCGGAGGCAACTACCTTTGTGTTTCCATGGGGACACATGATCCCCAGCCTGGAGGATGTCAGCTGGATCACCGAGTTGAGGGTGTACGATTGCCCGGTGAGTGGATTCACCTACCCATGCTACCAGAGGATGGCTTGTAGGTTGCTAGACTTGACTGTAGGTCCTAGGTCTTCCTTGGTCTCTAGAGTAGATCTACAGGAGAGTTTGGGGCTAGTACAGATGGGCAGAGAGGTAGGTGAGACAGCTGATGAGCAACTAGATCGGCTGGTGAGAGGATGCCGAGAGACTTTGGCCGACGAGCCTGGGGCTTAGGCAGATCTGGACCTACGCCGCTTCCTTACATTATTCTTGGGTAGATTTTTGTTTGCTACGAGGGGCGACGCGGTCCACTGCCAGTTTCTGCCGTTGCTGGAGGACCTAGACTAGGTGGGGGACTATGCATGGGGGGCCGCACTCCTGGTGCATCAGTTCGACAGCTTGGGCTCCTCTGACCGTAGACATCGATCATTGGTTTCTTCCCTTTCCTTCAGGTGCTCTTCTCTCTCTCTTGCCCCTTCACTTGGATTTCTTTTCTACTGTACATGTGATCTAACTGTGCCTTTCTTCTTGCAGTTCTGGACTTACCTTCACCTCCCAGGCCTGAGGAGGGGCGTTCTGGAGCGACCGGGCCTCGTGCCCCTAGCTCGGCGTTGGGTGCCGTGTCGAGACACACACCTGCTGGAGGAGCACCTGGCGTCCATCTAGGACGCGATAGATGTCTACCCTTAGCTAGATATGAGTACTCTACCCTCTCTCTAAGTTCCAAAAATTGATTTATTTTAAGTGCTTGATTACTAATCAAATGTGCTTTTGATGTGCAAGTGGTGTGGCAGCCGTATCTAGAGGAGGGGGACGAGGGACAGCCTTGGTTGGAGCAGGCCCGTCCCTACTTTGGTAGGGCGCTGTGGGTCCTTGCTCTCAACCTCGTGCTACCTCTCCACTTGCATCTGACTCAAAGATCACTCGGCCTCCGTCAGAGTGCCGTGGAGTTCCCTAGCCGAGGCCCGTGAGTAGATTGTAGACTGGGAGCACCGAGGTAGGCGGGTCCGATCCGACACTGAGTCCGACAACGCGTACTTGCAGTCCTTCGCCTTGAAGTATGGGGCGAAGGTCTACAGGGGCGCCAGACGATAGGTAAACTTCTAAACTCAGACCTTGTGATTTATTATAATTGAACTGAGCTGAAAAAATTTGATAATTTACAGGTGGATATGGCTGGGCAGATCGCCATGCTCTAGGCCATGCTGCACTCCACCGTGCAGGACCGGGACGCAGCTCGGAGAGAGACAAAGTAGCTAGTAAGTACCTACTCAGACTTTGGTAATTTACTAGATTTTTAGCTTGTTGAGGGACTGACAAGTGTTGCATGTGCAGCGTGTGGAGTTGGCGAAGGTGAGGACGACACAGGCCGGTGTGTCACATCTCTGGCAGCAGTTGAGACCTTCCAGTCAGATCTAGAGGACCGACTGGCCGGTGCATTGAGGAGGGCTGAGGAGGCGGAGACATCACTGGCAGAGAGGGTAAGCGTAAGATTGACTTGAACTTGATTTGATTTAAATTTGACGCTGACATGCTATTTCCACAGGTGACATAGCTGAGGACTGCCACCGGCCAGGCAACCCACTGGCGTGAGCAGGCTGTTGCGGCGGCAGCGTCGATCGCCTAGTGGCGCCTCCAAGCAGAGATGACGACATCAGAGGCGGACCAGCTGCGCACACAGGCGGGAAAGCTGACGAGGGAGTTGGTGACGCTGCGTGCGTGAGGATCGTCAGCGAACTAGGTAGAGCTGGCTCGACTATGCATTGTGACAATCGTGCAGTAGGGATGGATTGAGGAGCTCCGGAGTTGCATGGTGATGATGAGCCACACAGTTCGGAGCAGGAGCAGGAGCGGAGCGAGCGGTGCCTCTGTCAGGCAGTATTTAGCTGGTTCCTCCAGTCATCGGAGGAATGAGGAGGAGGAGAGACGCCAGGCAGGAGAGACGAGTGCCCCGAGCGGTAGGAGTGCTGGCGAGATGCTACCCCCACCCGAGAGGCAAGAGGGATCCTGGGAGAGTGGTGGTGGACAGTGAGGAGCTTGTGAGCCACCTCCCCCTTATCTTTGTACATGATGCTTTTCATTAGTGGATCTTTTATCTTTGTGCCAATATTTTTGATGGAATGAATTGTGATTGATACGAGTGTGAAACGAGATCCGAGAGAGAGGAAGAGAGGAAAACTGAGTACATCGTTGCACTGTTCAAAAGTTTTTTTGTCCCTGCACACTTAATAAAATAAGTTAGATCTGCTCTTTTTTATTATTTTAGTTTGAAAACATCTGATTTTTTTGGATTTTTTGAAATATTTGATTTTTTTGGATTTTGTTTTGTTTTGTTTGTTTGTTTGTTTTTTATTTTGTTGTTGTTATTTTTTTTGACAATATTTAATAATTTTTTTTGAGATTTTGAAAATATCTTTTTTTTTTTGAAATTTTTGAATAACGCCTGAAGCCGACGTTAGCCCTTCCTAAGAAGACACGTGGGACGGAAGGTACTCACCCTTGCTATTGCAACACTAAAGCAATATCAAACTACTGGCAAGGGGTCCCCATTTATTCCCCTTTCATTAAAGACCACTAAAAAGGTCGGATGTGCATTAAGGTGGTGGCGTCCTATAGATGGTTGCCTCTGGCTTACGGTGCTACCACAAAGGCCATAACTGGGAGACGGTCCAGCCTTATAGGAAGAAAGAGAAGAAAGTTTGGAGATAAGCCTAATGCATGTTTTAAAGGACAAATTAGGTTTAGCTTCCTTCCACGGCACACCCCTTAAAGGTTCGGTCTGTTGTTCAGGGGCTTTTTGGTAATTCTATTTTTTTTTGCCTATTTCTTACTTGGGGGCATGCGTACGACCGAGCTCAAGGGCGTCCCACGGGGAACTGTACTGCCACTCTTTGCCATGCCCCTTTTCCTCAATTTTCTTTCGTTTGTTCTTCTTCTCCTTTCATTTTGTTTTTCTTTTCTTTTGTAGGCTTGATTGATCATCCCTATTTGAGATTTCCTCGCATTGAGATGTGCTTAGGTTGGTCACCTTGCCCAAATAGCCCTTTTCTGCCCCTACACTTCGACCGAGTAAAGAAGAGACCAACTTTTGCACCTCCTAGGTATGACCTAAGTAGCAACGGTGTTTGCTAGAGGAACCGACTAAGGTTCCATGTGAGTGTGTGATGATGCTTGTTTAAAGTGACTTTTAATGACATGGGAAGGGATGTTGGACTCCTAGCGTGGAGTAATCTCTAGCCTGAGTGTTGCAGAAGCAAAATAAACCTAAGACTATCTCGACCACTCTAGTTGTGAACTAAGATGACTCTCTTTGATGTTTTCTTGGTGTTCAAACAAATATTTGCATGGTTATTTGGTGCACAATGCGACCCCTTTATTGAAAGAACGACTTGCATTAGTCTTTGAACTTTCATTTTGGTTGATTTTGATGATCAGTCTGTCCCCATGTAATTTGAATTAATTACATTTGTATTTTAGTGATTAACAAAACTTCATCAATAATCTCTAACATATTTCATAAGTCTTAAAGTACAGGAAAATTACCAAGGTCAATCAAGTCAATGTTGGTAAGTATTGTCTTACTGAAGCTTTAATCTTTTCAGAATGATATTTCTCTAAGTCCACATCGACTTCTGTTGAAAGTCATAACGATTTCATAAGTGTTGTTAACGATTTCCTTGTACTGGAAAGTCATGTTGTTTCAAACAAGTCGATTCTGTAACGATTCTATAAGTAATCATAACGATTTCTTTAGAACTCGCAACGACTTGCTCGCCGTAACGATTTCTTAAGTAATCATAATGATTTCTTTAGAACTTGCAACGACTTGCTCGCCGTAACGATTTCTTAAGTAATCATAACGATTTGTTTAGAACTTGCAACGACTTGCTCGCCGTAACGATTTCTTAAGTAATCATAACGATTTCTTTAGAACTCGCAACGACTTGCTCGCCGTAACGATTTCTTAAGTAATCATAACGATTTCTTTAAGAACTCACAACGACTTGTTCGCCGTAACGATTCTATAAGTCATCGCAACGATTTTTTTAGTGCTCACAACGATTTGCTTTACGCAATGATTTCTTTAGCGCTCATAACGATTTGCTTTGAGCAACGATTTCTTTAGCGCTCATAACTATTTGCTTTGAGCAACGATTTCTTTAGCGCTCACAACGATTTGCTTTGCGCAACGATTTCTTTAGCGCTCATAACGATTTGCTTTGAGCAACGATTTCTTTAGCGCTCACAACGATTTGCTTTACGCAACGATTTGCTTTACGCAACGATTTCTTTAGCGCTCATAACAACTTGCTTTGCACAACGATTTCTTTAGCACTCATAACGATTTCCTTTGAGCAACGATTTCTTTAGCGCTCATAACTATTTACTTTGCGCAACGATTTCTTTAGCGCTCACAACGATTTACTTTACGCAACGATTTCTTTAGCGCTCATAACAACTTGCTTTTCGCAATGATTTCTTTAGCGCTCATAACTATTTGCTTTGCGCAACGATTTCTTTAGAGCTCATAACGACTTGATAAGTGTTCATAATGATTTCCCTGTTGAACACATACACTTGCTTTAACGATTTGCTCTCTATAATGACTTGTTAGTATTCATAACGATTTCATAAGTCATATAGACAACGACTTTATGTTTTATATCAACTTGACTTTTATCTTATCACTCGAAGCATTGACTAGTCAAAGTCCTCGTTTATATCTCTCTGTCACTCCTGCATTTATGAGATCTGAACGTACCTCTGCATGCATACAAACGATATTATCCATTATCGTGCATATCCTGTCAATATCTTTTGGAAGAAACTATTCGGCATTGCTATTTTTGTGAATATTCTTATCAATGTTTACTGACAACTAAAGATAGCCTAGCTGTCTTCTGCTCTAGCATTTAATTTACGCAGGGTCCTAAAGACATTCTGTCTTACAACGTTGGACCATACAGACGGCAGAAGACATTATCTCTTTGCGTGCTCAAATAGATAAAAGATTGTTGAAGCTTCCAAGTGTCAAGCAGTCTAACGACTACCAATCTAAGAGACAACGGTTACTTCAACGGGCGAATTTCAAAAGAAGATATAAATACAAGATAGAAGAGAAGATCATATAGAAGCAGAAGAAGAACGCTCGTTCAAGCCATTAAAAAAAAATTCTGCAAGAATTCAAAAGCGCCAAGAAGTCCATTCCTTCTCGTGTTGCTCTTTGCTCTCCACTCTGTAGTGAAAATCTTGAGAGAGCTTGCGTAGTTCTGAGAGTGTGCCAAGTTTAGATTCCTTGCTCTCAGTGCTTTTTGCTTTAGATCTTGGCTTGTCAAAAGCTTGATCTAGGGGCTTGAAATCATTTCTTTCTCTTGTGTTATTTTTCCCTTCGGGTGTGAAGGAAGACCTGGAGGTATCCAGGGTTCTGCTCCCTTCGGTTGTGAAGGAAGAACTGGTGGGGTATCCAGGGTAGCTTTCTTTCCCTTCGGGTGTGAAGGAAGACCTGCTGAGCTGGGTGTTGTAGTGTCCTTAGGGAGGACTGTACCCTATCTAGTGAAATCCTGAGTTGTTACTCAGGGACTGGACGTAGGACTCCTAAGGAAAGGAGGTCCGAACTAGGATAATTCTTTGTGTCGTGTGTTCGCCTTCCTTGTGTGATTGTTATTTGAACTAACAGTTACTAACCTCCATCGAAGAACGTTTGTGTGAATGTTTTTACTTACAGGTATCTTCTAGATTATTTTTTTTAAAGACCCATTCACCCCCCCCTCTGGGCTCGTCAACTGGGCAACAAGTGGTATCAGAGCGAGTCTCTTTGACAAAGAAAGGATCCAACGATCTGAAGAGTAAAGATCCATGGTAGCCCAAAGTCACAACGAAGGTCAGTCTGTCAATCGACCACCATTGTTCGATGGAGAGGATTACACTTACTGGAAAACAAGAATGGAGTACTTTCTGCAAGGCCACGATTATCAGATATGGTCCATAGTGGAAGAAGGAGATCTTCTAGTCACAAATGAGAAAGCTCAGTGGACAGACGACGATAGGAAGAAGATCTCGCAGAATTGTAAAGCAAAGAGTATTTTGTGTTGTGCCCTTAGTAAGAAAGAGTTCAACAGAGTTTCAGCCTGCAAATCCGCAATAGAAATGTGGGAAAAGCTCAGAATCACCTATGAAGGCACAAATAAGGTAAAGGAAACAAGAATAGATATTCTTGTAGCACAGTACGAAAGATTTCAAATGCAATCAAGTGAGTCCATTACTCAAATGTTCACTAGATTTACAGATATTACAAATGGGCTAGCTGGATTAGGAAAGACCTATGAAATGGGAGATATGGTCAGAAAGATTCTTAGATCTTTACCATCCTCATGGACCACAAAAGTAACAGCCATTGAAGAAGCTAATGATCTAAAAAGAATGTCTTTAGAAAAGCTCATCGGGTCCCTTATGGCCCATAAGATCAATATGGAAAGGCTAGGAGAGTCCTCAAGTAGAAAGAAGCACTCCAACGCTTTGAAGGCTGAAGAAGACTCACCAGAAGCAAGCTCAGATGAGAGTGAGAGTGTTGAGGACAGTGAAAATGGGGAAGCAATACTCTCTAGAAGATTGCAGCGAATTCTGGCCAAGAAGAAGAAGTTCCAGTCTGGAAGAAGGCACTTCAAAAAGAATAAGGACTTCAAGAGATCAGATGGAAAGGATGTGAAGAAAGGAGAACCCATCTGCTATGAATGTAAAAAACCAGGACACATCAAAGCTGAGTGTCCAAAGATCAAGAAGCCGGAGTTCAGGAAGAAAGACAGCTCCAAGAAGTTCAGAAAGTACAAAAAGAAGGCGATGGCAGCAGCATGGGAAAACAGTAGCGACTCAGACAGTGAGTCAAGCTCCTGCAGCGATGAAGAAGAAGCCAATTTGGCTTTCATGGCCAATACCGAAGACAAGGTAACTTCTGACTCCTCTTTTGATTCATGCAATGGTTCAGATTCCGATAGTTTAGAAGAGGCTTTCAACGAACTATATGATAAATATAGAGAAGTAACCAAACTATTAAAAGTAAGCAAGAAAAACATAGTCTGTATAGAAAATACAAACTCGGATCTAAAATCAGAAAATGAACAATTAGAAAGTCAAATAACTGAACTTAAAAGAAGAAATGAACTGTTATGTGAAGACCTAAAAGCTAAGAATGAACAAATAACTAAATTAGAAAAACAAGTAAGTTCAGATGAACTAAAAACTGAAATCAAGACACTAACAGAAGAAAATATACAGTTATCTAGCACATTAGAAAAATTCACCAATGGTAAAAACTCCCTCATATTAAGAGGTGCCAGAAGATCAGGTAAGAAGAAAAATGGATTAGGATATACACCTCCAGATAATGAAGAAACTATAGTTTATCCTAAAACATATCCAACACCAAAATTTGTACCCGAACAAGATATAGTATACAAAGCTAACTTCAAATATATAGAAAAAGTAACCAAATTATCCTGCTGTAGTCATTGTAATAAGTTAGGACATGTCATAACAACATGCCCAACAAAACATAAGAAATGGATAATCAAAGGTAAAATCAATGATACTAACCAATCAGGACCCAAAAGAATTTGGGTACCTAAAACTTGATGATTTTATTTCAAGGTAACACTCGAGCATCCAAATGGTATTTGGACAGTGGGTGCTCAAGGCACATGTCAGGAAATCAGAAGTTATTCACCAATCTCCAAGCTGAACAAGGACCAGTCACCTATGGAGACAATGGGAAAGGCACAGTCATTGGCAGTGGTTCCGTTGGCAACAAAGGAAAGATAGTCATTGAAGATGTACTGCTAGTCAAAGGGCTGAAGCACAATCTAATTAGCATCAGCCAGCTTTGTGACAGAGGTCATCAGATTCAGTTTCAAGAATCAAACTGCTGCATACTAAAGGACGGAGCAGTAATCTTCGAAGCCAATAGGGAAAAGAACCTGTATGCGCTTCATCTTGAAGAACTCAAGGATCAAGATGTCTGTCTAGCAGCAAACAAGGATCAATCTACTGAATTGTGGCACAGAAGATTAGGTCATTGCAGCATAGATGGGATGAGAAAATTACTAAAGAAAAATCTTGTGGAAGGACTACCAAAGGTCAGTGCAAAAATGGAAGGTGTCTGTAGACCCTGTGCTAAGGGAAAGCACACCAAGAGCTCCTTCAAGTCAAAGACAGTAGTAACGACCTCAAAACCCTTAGAACTCCTTCACATGGATCTATTTGGGCCAATGAGGACTACCAGTCTTAGAGGAAAGAACTTTGGATTTGTCATAGTTGATGATTACTCAAGATTCACATGGGTATCATTCCTAGAGCAAGATGACTCATTTGAAAACTTTGTTAGTTTCAGCAAGAAAGTCCAGAAGGATCAGAAGTTCAGCATTGTTTCTATCCGATCAGATCATGGTGGTGAATTTCAAAATGAAAAATTTGCTAAATTCTGTAATGATCAGGGGATTGAGCATAATTTCTCAGCACCAAGGACACCACAGCAAAATGGAGTTGCTGAAAGAAAGAATAGAACCATATTGGATATGGCAAGAACAATGCTATCTGAATATGATCTGCCAAGGTATTTTTGGGCCGAAGCAGTCAACACAGCAAGCTACATTATCAACAGAGTAATGATCAGGCCAATCCTAAAGAAGACTGCATATGAACTGTTCAAAGGAAAGAAACCAAAGATCAGTCACTTCAGGACATTTGGATGCCCTTACTTCATCCACAACAATGGAAAAAGGGACATTGGTAAATTGGATGCCAAATCAGATGAAGACATCTTCATGGGGTACACCTCTAAACCCAAAGGCTATAGAGTATTTAATAAACACACCTTATTAATTGAACAGTCTGTACATATTATTTTTGATGAAACTAACCCTTCCTTGAGAAAGGAAGAAGATAGTGATAATGATGATGCAGATGTACTGTCCAAGAAACTGAAGAATACATCAATTGAGGACAAGGATGATCCACCACAGGAAGACATGCAACAAAAGGAAATTACACATGAAAATCTTCCAAAGGAGTGGAGATATAAGAAAGATCACCCACTCGAAAATGTTATTGGTGATCCATCTGTAGGGGTAAGAACAAGAGGGAATGTAATTCCTTGTGATTACCTAGCTTTTGTTTCTCAAATAGAGCCTAGGACAGTCAATGAAGCTCTTACTGATGAATCTTGGATAATAGCCATGCAAGATGAATTAAATCAGTTCAAGAGAAACCAAGTATGGTCACTTGTTCCTAGACCATCAGACCATCCAGTCATTGGCATCAAATGGGTGTTCAGAAATAAACTGGATGAAACTGGTGTAATCTTAAGAAACAAGGCCAGATTGGTAGCTCAAGGCTACTCTCAAGAGGAAGGCATAGATTTCGATGAAACCTATGCACCTGTAGCTAGACTTGAGGCTATTAGAATACTACTTGCATATACATCAGCATTAGATTTAAAACTATTTCAAATGGATGTCAAATCTGCATTTCTAAATGGTTTCATAAAAGAGGAAGTTTATGTGGAACAACCCCCGGGTTTTGATGACACAGAATTTTCTAATCATGTTTTCAAACTTCATAAGGCATTATATAGTTTAAAACAAGCACCTAGAGCCTGGTATGAAAGACTTAGTTCATTTCTTTTAAACCATAGTTTCAGTAGAGGTCAAGTAGATAGCACTCTTTTCATAAAGTCAAAGGTCAAACACATATTACTGGTTCAAATTTATGTAGATGATATTATTTTTGGTTCTACTGATGAATCCCTTTGCAAGTATTTTGAAAAGTTGATGCAGGGAGAATTTGAAATGAGCATGATGGGAGAACTTAATTACTTCCTTGGATTACAAATCAAACAAGGAAAGGAAGGAACTCACATCTGTCAAGGAAAGTACACAAAAGAACTCCTGAAGAAGTTTGGATTCGAAAATACCAAGCCACTGTCAACACCAATGAGCACATCAACGAGGATGGACAGTGACAAAGATGGTAAGAAAGTAGATCAAAAGATCTATAGAGGTATGATAGGTTCACTACTCTATTTGACAGCTAGTAGACCTGATATCTTATTTAGTGTATGCATGTGTGCTAGGTATCAAGCAGATCCTAGAGAATCACATTTAATTTCCGTAAAAAGAATATTTAGATATTTAGCTAGAACTCATGACTTAGGTCTGTGGTATCCAAAATCTTGTGAAATCAATTTAGTAGGATACTCTGATGCTGACTATGCTGGATGCAAAGTAGATAGAAAAAGCACCAGTGGTGGTTGTCAATTTCTTGCAGGATGTTTGATATCCTGGTCTTCAAAGAAACAAAATTCAGTAGCACTGTCTATAGCTGAAGCTGAGTACGTAGTTGCTAAAAGTTGCTGTACACAACTCTTATGGATAAAACAACAACTTGAAGATTTTGGATTAAATGTCAAATCGATCCCACTGTTGTGTGACAACACCAGTGCCATTAATCTTACCAAGAATCCAGTTCAACATTCAAGGACCAAGCATATTGAGGTTAGATATCATTTTATACGTGATCATGTAGCAAATGGTAATATTGAAATATCTTTTATTGATACAAATGGCCAGCTCGCAGACATCTTCACAAAAGCCTTACCTGAAGAGAGATTCACATCTCTTAGAAGGGAACTGGGCATGTGCAATTTGTGAAAAGAGTCTTGTTGAAAATTGGCATATAAATTTTTCAGACTTAAACAATTTTTCTCTCCATGGCTTTAAGCAAAAATAGCAATATTATCCCTCCTGGTCGCTCTTTTATTGCAGTCGGTTTGAATAGTCAAACTTGTTTGTCGCTTTCTGCCACCTTTTAGCGCCTCACTTTCCCCTTTAGTCTGGTTGCTTGAGCCGATGCCCTAGCAATTTCGACATCGACTCTCTGCTAAGTTTGAAGCTTCTCTCATCTTACCGCAAAATTTCTTGAGGGCTTTCACTCCTCCTTCCTTCTCAACCCTCCAGAAAACCTCCTCAACGGATTCCATGGCCGCATCCACCGTTTTCGGGAGTTTGGGTGGCTACAGCGCCGCGTTTCTTGCTCCTGAGCAGCAGGAAAGGTTCACCTTTGTGAAGACTAAAGTTTGTGGAAATAAGGCAGTGGACATAACAGATCTAGAGAAGAATGGCATGCATAGTGTAATTGAAGCAATGAACAAAATGCAGTGGATGGGAATCACCACCCTTTCTGAGGTAAGTTATCCGGATCTCGTAAAGGCCTTTTATGTTTGTCTGAGAACAGAGGAAGACGGGTCCCTAATTTCATCTGTCAAGGGAACCCAGATCAAGATAGATCATGAGTTGTTACACTCGTTGTTTGGAGTAAAGACATCTGGGCACAGTGGGGTTCACACCGTGGACGCCCAAGTTAAAGGTCTTGGTATTATAGGACCGGGATTCAAATTGAAAGATGGTAAATTAGACATTAACCAACTGAATGCTTTCAACCGCCTCCTCCATTTCATAGTCTGTCAGATTTTGGTTCCAAGAAGCGCCACTTTCTCCACCTGTACCAAGGCAGACTCAGACATGATGTTCTGGGCCATACAGAACAAGGACATTAATATGGCCGCAGTGATGATTGAGAGGATGAAATTTGCCCGTGATCAAATTTGGGATACAAAGAGCAAGCTCAATGTCTCTTTGCCTTATGCTCATCTGCTTACCAAAGTTTTCAGGCATTTTGGTATTGATCTGACCGGAGCTGTAGTTGTGAAAATGGGCCAATCAATTAGGTCCAGAAATCTAAGGAAGAGTGGTTTCTCAGTGATAAATGGTGTCTGGTCTAAGACCTCAGTAGCAGAGGGAGAGGCCATCATAGTAGATGTTCAGGAAGAAGCAGCTGAACCAGCAGCAGAACAACTAGCAGCGGGTCAAGCAGTAGCAGAACCAAGAATAGAAAGTGAGCTAACTAATTTAGCAGAACCTCCAACCTTACCAGCAGAAGTTGTGCCAGTAGTACCAGCAGAATCAATAGCAGCAGAATCAAGAGCTGCAGAGCAAGCAGGGTCACCCCCTTTAGTAATTGAATCTCACCCTCCAGAAACTCCAGTAGGAGAAGCAGTGGTAGGTGTAGCAGACACTTTGTCCACCTCTTTTGTTACCTCTATCTTAAGAGAAGTAGTGGACTCTGTTCTCACCACCCCAGTCACCTCAGAGACTGGTGGAATTGCAGAAGAAGAAACTGTGGCATCCGGCCACATTGAAGAATCTCTTGCTATACCAGTTCAGGAGGAGCAATCAGATGCTCCTGATAATATTATTTTGGAAGAGGATGCTCCCATTCAGGGGGAGCAAGAGCCAATGGAAGAGGATGTTCCTACTCAGGGGGAGGGACATAACAATCCTCCAGTCTTTGATCCTAGAGATGGGGAGACAGCCAGCTCCTCTGATTCTGATGATGATCAGCCTCCTCCAGCTTCAGAGGCTAAAAGAAAGGGAAAGAAGTGGAGCCCGAAGTACCTCTCTTATCAAATGCTCCACATGAAAGGCTGATGAGGTAGAAGATTGTGATAAATTTGAAGCCTGTGATTGAGAGACTTGATGCCCAAGGAACTATTCTTTGTTCTCTCCAATCTGATGTATCCTCCATCTTCATGAACCAAGCTTCAGCTTCAAAGGAAATTTCCAACATCAGAAATGCCATGAAGTGGTTCAACAAAGAAATGGGCAGCATGAAGAATATGCTGAGTGAAATCCTGAAGGTGGTTGGAGCCCAAGCTCCTCCTCCTCCACCTCCTGCAGCCCAAGTTCCTGAGTCTAGGCCAGAAGGGCCATCAGTTCAAGAGTCAGGGCCATCAGGGCCACCACCAGCAGCAGCAGAGGGAGAAGTTGATATGCAAAGGCCATCAGGGCCAGCTGACCAGTTTGAAGGGCCTCCAAGGCTAGCTGAGCAAGTGTCCGGGCCATCAGGGCCCTTGGAGAGTGGATCTGTGCAGGCAGAGGTTGAAGATGAGACCTTGGCACCTGAGCCCCCAGCTCCTTCTCCTCCCTCTCACACACCTGTTCCACCTTCTCCACCATCAGCTCCTACAGCACCTCCTGCTCCACAAACCTTCAAGAAACCTCAATCAAGACCCGTTTCCTCTCCAACACCATTTCAGTCCACCTCATCTCCTGCCTCCTCTACTCACATTCCTTCTCCTCCATCTACCTTTGAGGCCCCTCCAGCATCCTCTGCTGGAACCTCCTCCTCCTCTGGTCCCTCCTCTGGACTAGTTGATGATCACCCTACTACTTTTCACTCATTCCTTCACCCTTCTCCTCCACCCTCTTTCATCACTATCATCCCTGAAACAACTCAACTTGACTCTCCCTTTATGGAAAAGATAAAGGATGAGTTTGAGGAAGGAATTCTTAGGGCAGTGTTGAAAGTTGGGGAGCATATCCATAGGGCAAACTCTTCCAGTCCTGTCCCCCAAGAAGAGGAAAGTTTCTTCTACTTCCTCCATTTCCTCTGATTCTAAATATCCTCCCTTGTGGTTCTCTCTCACAGTGGACAACAAAAATAAACCACTGTATAGAGAATACCTTTCCAAGGTCGTTTTTGCCACTATCGTTAACATTCCCTTTCTAAATCTTACAGATCATTTGAACACCATTTTACCCTACACTTCTCTTTCTAAATCCGAAAAGTCCAAAATCTTCTCACTTGCCCACTCCAAAACTGAAGAGCAGTGGGGCAAAAGTCACAAGGATCTCTACAAAAAATTCATCCTTGACCAATCTGCCATATTTTCTCCAAGGGATCACTCCCTGACCTTATCAGAGTGGTTCAGGATCTACCACAGAGAATCATGGGCTTCCTTCATCCAAAAAGAAATCAAGATGGTCAGATATTACATGTGGTTTAACAACTACATATATGTCCATCAGCTTCCCGAAGTTCAGCTGAGCCAGTTTAAGCAGGCCATTTCAGCTCTGAGTCCAGGCATCTCTCACACTTTAGATGTTCAGGTAGATTTTGCTACCCTCATAGTGCCAGATGAGATTGCACTACCTCAGATTCATTTCCTAGTCATGGAATCTTCTGTAGGATCCATCATCTTTGAACGTTTTGCCAAAGTGATGGGCAGAATCAAAGTACGGAAAGGCTGTTTGGTCGCTTTTCCTAGATTTCTATTTAGAGAATATCACCAGGGGCATGTAAGTGCTGAAGTTCTAGCCCCAATCCTGTCTGAATGTGAAAGGCTGACGTCCTCAGAATGGTCCAAGTTCTACCCTTTGTCTGCTCAACAGTTGTTTTCTCTGAATGAAGCTCAAGCCAGGGAAGGCAAACCTGCTGTCTCTCCAGCCACTTTCTTGGATATGAACTCCATTCACCTTGTGAATGACCCCTTCAAAATTTGGGAGGAAAGGTACAAGGTGTATGTAGCTCTACACAAGACTCTCAGAGATAATCACAATCACTATCCTGTGTCCATGGATCAGTTTCTTACCTGTGCCAGCTTTGGGACTCGTCATTTCCTAAAGATGACTATGGATAATGAGGCTTATGCTGATCTTCTCTACAAGCACCTAGATCTTCATCTCCAAAAGATGGCTTCCTCCATGGGACCAACCTACTCTTTGTCTTTTGGAGTCTTTAAAACTCATTTTGAAGAGCAGGAAGCACAGGCATGGGAAACCATTTCTCATTTTGCCTCTCTTCTGTCTCCTACTTACTATCTGTCTGTACCTCCTCAACTTTAATGAAAAAATTCTTGCTTAAGTACTCCTATTTTTTTTTCTTTCTTTGTCTCAGCTTATCTTTTTGCTTAATGACAAAAAGGGGGAGAAAAATAATTAGCATGTGTCTGAAATACATTCCAAAAACATTTAGGGAGAAATAAAATTTTGACTGTTTTTAGATACCTTTCATTCATACTTATTGTTCAGTTTTGTCATCACCAAAAAGGAGGAGATTGATGATCAGTCTGTCCCCATGTAATTTGAATTAATTACATTTGTATTTTAGTGATTAACAAAACTTCATCAATAATCTCTAACATATTTCATAAGTCTTAAAGTACAAGAAAATTACCAAGGTCAATCAAGTCAATGTTGGTAAGTATTGTCTTACTGAAGCTTTAATCTTTTCAGAATGATATTTCTCTAAGTCCACATCGACTTCTGTTGAAAGTCATAACGATTTCATAAGTGTTGTTAACGATTTCCTTGTAAGACTGGAAAGTCATGTTGTTTCAAACAAGTCGATTCTGTAACGATTCTATAAGTAATCATAACGATTTCTTTAGAACTCGCAACGACTTGCTTGCCGTAACGATTTCTTAACTAATCATAACGATTTCTTTAGAACTTGCAACGACTTGCTCGCCGTAACGATTTCTTAAGTAATCATAACGATTTCTTTAGAACTCGCAACGACTTGCTCGCCATAACGATTTCTTAAGTAATCATAACGATTTCTTTAGAACTCGCAACGACTTGCTCGCTGTAACGATTTCTTAAGTAATCATAACGATTTCTTTAAGAACTCACAACGACTTGTTCGCCGTAACGATTCTATAAGTCATCGCAACGATTTTTTTAGTGCTCACAACGATTTGCTTTACGCAACAATTTTTTTAGCGCTCATAACGATTTGCTTTGAGCAACGATTTCTTTAGCGCTCACAACGATTTGCTTTACGCAACGATTTCTTTAGCGCTCATAACATTGCTTTGTGCAACGATTTCTTTAGCGCTCATAACGATTTGCTTTGAGCAACGATTTTTTTAGCGCTCACAACGATTTGCTTTACGCAACGATTTCTTTAGCGCTCATAACAACTTGCTTTGCGCAACGATTTCTTTAGCGCTCATAACGATTTGCTTTGAGCAACGATTTCTTTAGCGCTCATAACTATTTGCTTTGCACAACGATTTCTTTAGCGCTCACAACGATTTGCTTTACGCAACGATTTCTTTAGCGCTCATAACAACTTGCTTTGCGCAACGATTTCTTTAGCGCTCATAACGATTTGCTTTGAGCAACGATTTCTTTAGCGCTCATAACTATTTGCTTTGCACAACGATTTCTTTAGAGCTCATAACGACTTGATAAGTGTTCATAACGATTTCCCTGTTGAACACATACACTTACTTTAACGATTTGCTCTCTATAATGACTTGTTAGTATTCATAACGATTTCATAAGTCATATAGACAACGACTTTATGTTTTATATCAACTTGACTTTTATCTTATCACTCGAAGCATTGACTAGTCAAATTCCTCGTTTATATCTCTCTGTCACTCCTACATTTATGAGATCTGAACGTACCTCTGCATGCATATGTAGACACCCGATTATGACTAATGGGTTGAACCACATTTCTTGCTACCTAAGTGGGCCCCTAATTGGTCACTCACCGTGAGCCCATCATTTGCCTTGATTTGAGCCCATTAATCCATTAAAAATACCTTGAAATCCCGAAATCAGTCATTTGAGAGTCCCTAGAGGAATATGACTCCTATTTTATCATGTGGTTAGAGAGAATAATCCAAGATAATTCGGGTTCCTTGTCGCGACGCATCGTGGCGCCGCGACTATAGTCGCGATGGGTTGGGCCGCCGCGACAGCCCATGCATTATCCATGCACGTGGGCAATGCTGTCGCGTCCCCCCGCACTGTCGCGTTTCTAGTCGTGACCCTACGATCTGACGCGACAATGTCCGAGATCTCTGGCCTCCGTAACCACATCCTATTTATCCTCCCATGCACTTTGACTTGGTCTAAGAGGGTTATTCCGACCCCTTGGACGGATCCTTGGCCCTAGGGACTCTCCTAAGCTCCCCTAAGGATCTACACCCGATTTTGATAGAGCTTTATCCCCATTTTTAATTTCCAAACCTTTTTGAGGAGATAATACCTAATTTTCTCACTCCAAGCTCTATATAAGGAAGGCCCCTCCTCATGGACGAGGAGAGCCTCATGATCACCCCGAAGGGCTGCCAAAATTTCCTCTGAGCTGGACTTAGCCACGCAGCCACTCAATCCCTTCACTCCCTTCACATTCCACTCTCCACAACTCACTCATTTCATCATTAATGGAGCAAGGAACGTGAAGAGGGCGACTCTAGCAATCTCCTGGACCTCTTTGCACATCATCGGAGCTGCATCCACGCCAGGAAGTCGCCCTAATGGGGCTCATTCCCTTTCCTCTTCCTCTTTTCTATTTCTACATGCATTTTTATGTCCTTTTTAAGTAGAGCATATCAACCATCCACCCACGTTTTCCCACACCCACAGGGGTTTAAAACCACCCCAGGTGCGTTCCCACCATGATCTCCCATCTCATTTCGTCTTTTAGAATAGATACTACACTTTACATGTTCTAATAGGGTCGTTTCTTTGTGTTTTCTTTTGATTGACAGGCAAGCAAGCAAAGTCTACGAGGAGCTCTGGTGCTCTGGCCGGCTGGAGGACTAGAAGAAGGTCACAACATCAATTCTCCCGCATTCAGAGAACGCGACGGCCTGGGGTGACGCGACATAGACGCGTCGATTTCCACTGACGCGATACTAGAGACGCGGTGGCCATGACGACCGTGACACCAGGTCGGTTTCCTGTTCTCTTCCTTTTCCTAGTTTAAGTTAGCCATTGTCTTTCCACATCATTAGGCAACTTATCTAGGTGGCGATCACATCCTTTTTCCTATGCTATCATATTTGATATTCATGTCCGTGTCGAGGGGAAGCCAATCCCTGTGATTACACCTTTTGGCGATCACGGTGGGACCTTCACTGCCACCCTCGTAGATTTTGATTGTTTGCTTGCCATGTTTCCTTGTTGTTTGTCGTTATAGTGTCTTGTTAGGGTTTTGTTCTTCATTCCCTGCATTTTTCCCGTTCTGTCATTGTCGCGACCGATCGCGGTGTCGCGACAAGGTCGCGTTGCACGAGGGGGACGCGTCATCAGGTTAGTGCTTGCTGTTCCCTTTGTCCTCTCTGTTCAATGCCCATGAGAGCATGCATCTTTCTTATATTGCTTAGATCATGTTTGCTCGCATTTTTGTCCGATAGTATCCTGTTAGTGTTCGGATTTTCTGTTTAGTTTCATCTGTAAGTTTCCAGTTCTTATCGCGGTCGGAGGAGCGGACGCGACAAGGTCGCGGTTTGGACAGGCGATGCGTTAACAGGTTTGCTTTGTATGTTACTGCTTTCATCCATGAATCGGTTTCTGTCTGCGTTTCGATCCATGTTGTACCTGATTAGTGTTTCTTTGTGTTGTTTATCTTAGTAGGGAAGTCTGTTTGTATTGGGTTGGTGACTCACTGTGTTCTCGGGTCTCTGTCCGTATCGCGGCAGCCCGCGCTGTCGAAATCTTGTCGCGGCGTACCCGGCTGTCGCGACTTCCCCTGAGGGCTGGTTTTTCACCCTGTTTGCTCCCTATCCCCACTCTTGCATACATTCTGGACTTTTTAGTTCCTTTGCATACGCTATTCATCCCAGTTGATCAGGTTCCCCCTTGGTTGAGTGAGTCCTCTCACCTACGAGCACTCGTAGGCTGACTCGGACCCGCCTTCCGAGGACCTCCGTAAGTCCTCGTGACCGTACGCACGTTGCGGTTCACCGGGCGGGTTGTACCCGTTGCACCCATAGTTCGAGCCACCCTCGCATGTGAGTGTATACCACCCTTAGTCATACCGGAGCACTTGAGTTCATTCCTATCAGGGACCGCATGACCGAGTGACATCTCTTTAATCAATTCACTTAAAAGGTCAAGTTCGAATCTTAAGAAATTTGCGTTGTAAGCATGATAACTTGAGTGCTTTGATCCCCCTTCTCCTCTCTGTCTTTCTTGTCGTGATAGAGTTTAGGTGTGTCCCCCCAAAATTGGTTGGAGGGTGTATGCGTCATTGTTTAGGGAGATCGAGTCAGTCCCCTCTGATCCTCGTGCTTTATCATAATCCCCTCTTCGACATGGACCAATTTCGAGTCCTTGCCGACGATGCCCTACCCCTTGGGTTGCTCGAGGAAGTGGCCCAACCTTCCATGGCCACTCTCCCGGGGCATATCCAGCCTCCCTCCATTACTGGGATCCAATCCCGTCCTCCTTCTCCTCCCGGGGATGATGACCCTCACTCTCAATTCAGCCAGCTCCTTCCTCACCTCACTCCGGACCAAGTCCGAGAGTTCATAGCTGCTGCCAAGGGGAAACAACCTTTATCTCCCCGGGGTCAAAATCTAGCCCGACCGGCGGAGTCCTCCGTCCGCGTCGCTTCAGCCCCTCACCTTTCTTCGTCTGGGGCAGACCCTACACCTCTCCGTCCTCGGGCCATTCATTTTTCAGAACCAAGCTACCTCTTCTTCGTCTGGGGCAGACCCTACACCTCTCCGTCCTCGGGCCATTCATTTTTCAGAACCAAGCTACCTCCCCCCACGAGATGTTCGGCCTCGGTCTCCTCCCACTACATATTATACGGCCGAACCAGCTCCGCTTCCTCGCGAGAGGTCTCACTCCTTCGAGCAGCCACACTCCCTTGTCCCTACGCATCAGATCCAATCTCCTTCCGATTTCTTGGCGGAATGGACAAGTATGAAGAAGGAGCTTCATGACCTCCGGAGGCAAATTGATCCTCGGAAGGTAGCTGACATTGCCCTCCCATCCTTCCAATACCTCCGGGTGCCTCCCCAGTCCGAGCTCCCTGTATATCGTCGATACTCTGGGGTAGGGGACCCCTATGTTCATCTGAAGGACTTCGTTATGAATCGGCGCCGCACAAGTATGACCGCCATCTCATGGCATATTTGTTCAGAAAATCATTAGATGGTCCAGCCTTAGAGTGGTATTCTTTGCCTCCCGAGGAAGCCGAGGATTTCCAAATCGTCCAAGAAAGGTTTCTGCAGCAGTTTCAAGATCGGGTGGGACCCGAATACTCTTTTGTGGATTTGGTAGCTGAAAAGATGAAACCAGAAGAGGATTTCTCCACCTATGCTGACCGGTGGCGCTCTTTGGCCGCCAAGGTCCGTTGCCCAATGCCTGAGGAGGAGAAAGTAAAGTTGTTGATCTCCAATGCCACACCCACCTACCGAGCTATTTTGGCCATGAACGACATCTCTACCATGCACCAATTATATAGTCGAGCCCGTTTCATTCAAACCCAACTCAAGGACTCGCCTATACATTCCATGTTCGAGACCCCCAAGGCCCGTTATGCTAAAAAGCCGCAAGGCCCAGTCACCGAGGGGATCCAGACCAATGAACAAGTAGGTGCCGTTAGCAATCCCCAAGGCCCAGTAGGTAGGTCCCCCTATACCCAGCAAACCCAGCAGTCTTGGAACAACAACAACAATAGGCAGCCACCTCCCCAAGGACAAAATCCCCCTCAAGATCAGCGCCAATACTCCCAGGTTCCTCCGCCTCAAAATGGCTATGCCCCCAGGAAACCCAATGGGCCCAAGAGAGCCCAATACCCTCCATTACCCGAATCTCTAGCTGATGTCTTTGCAGCCCTCATGTCTCTAAATGCCTTAAGACTCCCTCCTGAGAAGGCGAATTGGAATATGGCGGCCGATCAAACAAAGTACTGCGTCTATCATCGTCATCCGGGCCACAATGTGTCCGATTGCTTCCAATTCCGGGACATGATATACGATCTCCATGAGCAGAATCAGATTGATTGGGCAGAAATGAAGAGGTTGATCCAAACTCTGAGGGACCAGCAAGGCCAGAGGCAACAGCAGCAACAACAGAGGCGACAGCAGCCGCAGCAACAACAGCAGCAACAACAACAACAACAATACCAGCCTTTCCAACAGCAATACCAGCAACACCAGCAACAGCAGCAGCTGGCGAACGACCTAGGCATAGTCCGTAACCCCATGCCACAACATCAACCTGCTCCGAACCCTCAACCAGCTCCACCACCTCCTCCGCCTGCGCATGTTAACCCCGTTATCCACCATGCACCACCAGAAGCCCAGTGGGTCTTCGATGACGACCATGAGGTGGGCCAGCTTCTGGCTATTTCTCACGTCACGCCCACTGTTCCCGCACCTGCATCCGCCATACCCCCTCCCTTTACACCCCATATTGCCACCATCACCTCACCATCCTATTCTCCCATCATATCACCCATCATCCCTCCACCAAACAACACCCCTCTCTCCCCTACGCCAGCACCACTACTAGCCGACCCTTCTATCCTTAACACCCCTACCCCTCCACTCCACCATAATCTTGCCCTCCGGAGCGGGCGAATGTTTCATCGGATGTATCCTAACGCATCCATACCTATGCCAGGTCTGCAAACCAACAATCAGCAGCAACAAGATACAGAAGAAATTGATCCAGCGCCGGGAACTCAATATGACATCCTAAAGCACCTCGATCAGACTCCCGCCAAGATCTCCATATTGGAGCTCATTAAGAGATCACAGACTCACCAAGATGCTCTCAGAACTTTTTTGCAAAGAGTCATGGTCAGCGAGGACATGAATCCGGACAACCTACCCTCAGTGCTC
The DNA here is from genome assembly GCA_014218235.1 of Colocasia esculenta. NCBI lineage: Eukaryota > Viridiplantae > Streptophyta > Magnoliopsida > Alismatales > Araceae > Colocasia > Colocasia esculenta. The sequence continues at coordinate 162,244,395 of CM024755.1, read as the reverse complement.
TCAATAGTGAACAGAGGACCCACCATTACCTTTTCTGATGGCGAGTTGGCTGCCCCCGAAGCCAGGAAAATGCCCCTGTGTGTGACACTTACCATAAATAAAGTGGCAGTCGATGCGGCTCTGGTGGACACAGGAGCCTCCATTAATGTATGTCCACTAAGCACTCTTAGAGCTTGCAACATATCGGAACGTCAATTGCAGCCCACGCCTACCACTATTGCTGCATATGACAATTCGCGACGTGCCTGTCACGGGGTTATCACTTTGCAAGCAGAATTAGGCCCTCTCGTCATGTCTGTGGAGTTCTATGTGCTGAACATTGATCACACCTACAAAGCCATTCTAGGGCGCCCGTGGATCGAATCATTAGGGGCAGTACCCTCTACAGCGCATCAGTGTCTGAAGTTCCCTTTCCAAGGGCGGATAGTCAAGGTAAAGAGTATGACGACAACGCATACAGTCGAAGCCGTTGAGAGAGTGCTGCCATCAGTATGGCCGTCCAATAAGCCCATAATCTCAGTGCTTGATGTTAACTACACTTGGGCCTATACTTTCTCTTCTAACCGCCCAATTGGGTCTCCTCCTATAATGGCAGTCAGAAAGGATGTGAGCAAGAATACAAAGGGGTGGGACATCATGTTCAGGCTGGGTTATCAGTCAGGAAAAGGCCTGGGTGCTCATCTTCAGGGGCAAACCAAGACTGTCGCCACCGCTAAGAAATTCACAAAGCGTGGCCTTGGATATTCAGAATGGGCCGCTTTCTCATCTCCTCCACAATCAGACCATGGACCGCTCACTTGGTCTTTATACGAGCATTTTGTCAGAGGGCCCATTCAGCCCGGATATAACACCACCATAGAAACGCCAAGATCAGCCTATCAAACTTTAGAGGAGCAGCGACCCAACAAGAAGAAGAGAGCTGAGGAAGATACTGAGGATCCGGATCAAGATGATATTGTCTCATCAGTTAGTCTGTTGTTTGAAAGATCAGAAGCTGAGGAAGAAAAGCTAGAATTAGAAGACCTTATTTCTGCGGTCAATCAACTGTTCAGCGAAGAAGATGTGTCGCAAGTAGCAGCATTATCAGCATCGACAACCACCGCCAGGCGACAGTTGCCTGGAATTGGTGAGGAGAACCAGTCAAATCATTTACCCCTACTTGTACAGGAGTTCTGGCCAGAGTTCTCCCGGCCTCCCACTCACTTTGTTTCATCCATACTCAATGTTAATTTCATTCCTTTGCCTCTTCCCTTCATTGTCCAAATCTCGCCCGCCGCCATTGAGGCATTCATTCGTCCCTCACCCCGCCTCGCCATTTCCTTCAACGGTTCGGTCTTGTCTTTTTTTCGAAGCCATTTAATCTAATGTAGTTCCTTTTTCATCAAAAAAAAGAGAGAAAAATTCCAAATGACAAAAAATGTGTGTGTGTGTGTCCCCCCTGCTTCCGACGGCGATCCCCGTCACTCCCTCGTGCTCCTATTTCTGACGACGATCCCCGTCACCCCCCTCGTGCTCCTATTTCCGACGGCGATCCCCGTCACCCCCCTCCTGCTCCTGTTTCCGACGGCGATCCTCGTCACCCCCTCCTGCTCCTGCTTCCGACGGTGATCCCCGTCACCTCCCTCCTACTCCCGATCTCGACGGCGATCCCTGTCACCCCTCTCCTGCTCCCTCTCTCGACGGCGATCCCCGTCACATCTGCTCCCCAGCGGCCATCGTCGTCATCCTTTCGCTTCAGTCGTGCCTTCACCTGGTGGTCAGACATGGCCATTCCAGGCGATTCGGGTGAGGGGCCTTCTGCTCCCCTACACCCCGATGCTGTTGCCGGCACCCTGAGCTCGGGTGGCCCGCTTCCTCCTCCAGCTCCATCGGAGGATCTTCGCGGCCCTGCCGCACCCGTTGTTTTCCCTTCCATTAAACCTCTGGACGCTTCTCCAGAGCCTCCTGTAAATATCAAATCTAGTTCAAGTTCAGGGGTAGTTTCTAGTGAGTCCCCGTCCCCGTCTAGGAAGAAGAAGGGTAGTGGCGTACCCCGTAGATACCTCTTAGACTTAGTCCATAGATGTGGCGCTCTTCTAGCTGTCAAAGAGTTCATCAAAGAAGCGGTAGTTCTAGACTTAGAGGAGATGCCGATAGAGGAAGGGCTAGACGACGACTTTGGGATATATGAAATCGTAGCCAAAGAAGACCCATTAGATGAGAATGGTGTTGAGATAGAGGATGCTGCTGAGGCGTATGCTAGTGGTATGAGGAGATTCGATGAACCTACCTCAGCAGTCGACGAACCTACTAAAGAGGTAAATGTGGGAACGCAAGAGGACCCCAGGCTCTTAACCATAGCTTCTGGTCTCCCGCCTGAAGAAGAAGAAGAGCTCATAGAAATGTTAAGGGAGTTCAAGGATTCATTTGCCTGGTCCTATGATGACATGCCTGGCATTGACCCCGATTTGGTGGAGCATAGGTTAATTTTGAAGCCAGGGGCAGTTGCCGTTAAACAGAAGCTAAGGAGGTTCCTCCCCCACATCGCTTTAAAGATGAAAGAGGAGATTGATAAGCTACACAAAGCCAAGTTTATCCGTGTAGTCCTCTATCCTTTGTGGGTGGCAAACATCGTCCCGGTGATGAAGAAAGACGGAAGAGTGCGCATCTGCATAGATTTCCGGGATTTGAATAAGGCATGTCCTAAGGACGATTTCCGCTACCTCATTTGGATGTTTTGATCGATAATACAGCAGGGTTCGAAACTCTATCGTTCATGGATGGGTACTCCGGCTATAATCAAATTCGTCTAGCCCCGAGGATCAAGAGAAGACCTCCTTCACCACCCCATGGGGAACATATTGCTATGTGGTCATGCCGTTTGGACTAAAGAATGCCGGCGCCACTTATCAAAGAGCAATGTTAGCTATCTTCCACGACATGATACATATTGATGTTGAGGTTTACGTGGATGATATCGTGGTGAAGTCGCGGACCCGAAAAGAGCACTCCTCCGTACTTGCCAAAGTTTTCCGTCGCGCACAAGAGTATCAATTGAAGATGAATCCAAAGAAGTGCGTATTTGGAGTTTCCTCAGGAAAATTATTAGGCTTCATAGTTAGTAAGCGGGGGATTCAAATAGATCCACACAAGGCCAAGGCAATCAATGAGATGCCTCCTCCTAAGAACATATCTGAACTTCGAGGTTTGATTGGTCGGCTGCAGTTCATAAGGAGATTCATATCTCAGCACTCTCAAAGATGTCGTCCTTTCTACGAACTGTTGAGAGGAGGAGTCAGTTTTGAATGGAATGATAAATGCCAAGAGGCCTTCGATGAGCTCAAGAGCTACCTTATGAATCCGCCCGTGCTTCAGGCGCCTATCCCTGGGAAACCCCTAATCCTATATCTGTCGACTGTTGAGGACTCCCTAGGAGCTGTCCTTGCTCAGCATGATGAATCCGGCAAAGAAAGGGCAGTCTACTACCTATCTAGGCTATTCAATCCTTCCGAGCTCAAACTCACCACAATGGAGAAAACTTGTGCAGCGCTAGTTTGGGTAGTGCAAAATTGAAGCACTACTTCCTAGCTCATAAGGTGAGTTTGATCTCTAGAATGGACCCTATTAGGTATCTCCTTGAGAAGCCAGTTCTCGCCGACAGATTGGCACGCTGGCAAAGTTTCCTCTCTCAGTTTGATATCTCCTTTATTGTTCAGAAAGCCATAAAAGGGTATGCCATTGCTGAGCACCTTGCTCACCTCCCTCTTCCTCATAGTGATACGGTTCAGGAGGAATTTCCCGATGAAAACCTATCACTTGTCTCTCACGATCCCTTCTGGTCACTCCATTTCGATGGAGCTCTCAATTCTAGGGGACGGGGCATAGGTGCAGTCTTGCTCACCCCAGAAGGGATCACCATTCCTTTGGCTTATCAACTCCAGTTCTACGCCACCAACAATATCTCCGAGTATGAGGCTCTCCTGGCCGGTCTTAAGCTCGCCTACCTCTTAGGCGCGTGTCACCTTAAGATCATAGGAGACTCTCAGCTCATTCTTCGGCAAGTCCTCTCTACCTATCGCACTCGTGACCCCAAACTCAAGCCTTATCAAGATCTGGTCACACTCCTAGCCAAGCAATTCCGTCAACTCATCTACATTCATACTCCTCGCTCCCAAAACATTCTGGCCGATGCTCTGGCATCATTAGCTTCGTCTCTCTCCTTCCCTCTCAGCCGTAGCGCTGAGACTATCACCGTTCAGAGATTAGAAGCTCCCTCAACTCAGGATCCTTGGTTCTCAAACCTTAGGAGCTCCCTAGTGTTGAAGGCAGAGAAGAAAGAAGCGAAGGAGTTGTTGCTTGTTGAATTAGGGGAATTGATGGAAGAAGAGAGGCCGTGGTACCATGAGATTGAGCAGTTTTGCAGAGACGGTACCTTCCCAGAAGAAGCTGAAGCAGAAGATAGGCGAGCTATCCGTAGAGCGGCATTAAAGTATACCCTCGTGGGTGAAGTTCTCTACAGACGCGCTCTAAGTGGAATGCTCCTCAGATGCGTGACCGATGAAGAGGCTTGGAAGATAGTGGAAGGATCTCACTCCGGTGAATGCGGAGGGCATGTGAATGGTCAGATGTTAGCCAAAAAGATCCTTAGGCAGGGCTACTACTGGCCAACCTTAGAAGAGGATTGCGCCGCCTACGTTCGTAGGTGTGTCAGATGCCAAATCCATGCCGATAAAATCCATGCTCCGTCTTCCTCTTTGCATCCACTATCTTCTCCTTGGCCTTTCTACATGTGGGCCTTTGATATCATCGGCCCCTTGGTGATCCTAATGCTCAGATAAAACAAAAATCCTTCATCCTCACTACTACTGAGTATTTCACCAAATGGGCCGAAGCGGAAGCATTTACAGAAATCAAAGGTTCGACTGTGTGCAGGTTCATCATGAAGAACATCATTGCACGGTTTGGAGTACCTGGCAGCCTCGTCACCGACAATGGACCCCAGTTCATATCACAAGACCTTCAAGATCTCTGTAAGAAGTTCAATATTTCTTTGCATCATTCGTCTCCTTATTATCCACAGGGCAACGGCCAGGCCGAAGCCACAAACAAAACGCTTTTGAAAATCTTAAAGAAGACTTGTGAGTCTAGTAAATTTGCTGATTGGCCAGAAAAGTTAATTGAGGCTCTGTGGGCCTACCGCACCTCCATCCGCACACCTACGGGGCAAACTCCTTTCTCACTTACATATGGGATGGAAGCGGTGTGTCCGCACGAGATTCTCATCCCTTCGCTAAGAATTCAGTTGGACAAAGAACTTAATCCCGATGAACATCGGGAGACGTTACTTACACAACTAGAACTCTTAGACGAACGACGTCTAGCTGCAGCCGATCACGTGCTTTCATATCAAAACAGACTCTCAAGGTCTTTTCAAAAGAAAGTGATTGAGCGTAAATTTCAAGAAGGAGACATGGTTTTGAAGCGAATTTTCATAAAACCTGGAGGTCCAAGGTCAAAATTGTCTGCAAACTGGGAAGGGCCGTACGTCATTAAAGAAGTGTACCCGGGAAACGCATATAGGTTAGTTAATGCTGATGGTGATGAACTCTCTCATCCATGGAATGGATTATATCTTAAAAGATTCTACCCCTGATCAAAAGTCTTTGGATAACAACACCAATTAATAAGTAGCCATTTGCCAAGTGTCTCGCTCCCTCTCATATTGACGAAATAATATTTATGTGCAATGACGTACTCAACATGGTAGCCTAAGGTCATTGTCCCTTCATATACAATGTTCTCACTTAGCCCTTGCTCAGGGAAACAAGAGGTCAATTCTCTCCCTATTTCGGACAAGGTCTAGGGGCAAGGGGAAGGCTAACCTGTAAACCTGCAACGGTATAAACCATGTGTTTGAAGTCTCAAGGAGGGACGGGCAGTTCTAAGAAAAGCATATATCACAAAAATAAAGCGGCGAAATGACAAAGTGAAGGGGCATGTTAAAGAGTGGCAGTACAGTTCCCCGCGGGACGCCCTTGATCATGTAGGACTTTGAACCTTTCCTGACTCATTCTTGACCATTGATGAGCTCGTGTTGAGTGCCCAATCATCCTTCATGTTCCAAACAAGAAATCCAATTCCACTCCGAATCAGAAGGTTTGCCTCCGAGCAAGTTGTTCCCGTCAGATTGACAAGAATTTCCCTGTCTGGATTCTCCATCCAATTATTCATCCTTTTCCTTTGATCCGTTTTGGTTGCGAACCGATCCCAGGACAGAGTCATGAGTTACCTGCCTGGCACGCACATGTCCTTCCAAAACGAAACCTGCAGGCCAATCGGCTAGGGTACCTCTCAATCGAGGGGTTGATCGTCCTCTTTTTTCTCCTCTCGTCTAGACTTGTGCTCTTCTTCGCATTCTACTTGAACAACCGACTCGGGGCTTTCACAAAGATTCCAATTGCCTGTTAGTTAAGATCAGGTGTCTCTTTACCTTGGCTTCCGCTTTTCAGTCCGCTCCGCATCATCTCTGTTCCATCGTCACTTCATGACATCTCCACGCCACTTCCGCTTCGCTCCCCTGCAAAGTAGAAGCCAAGGAGGGGCAATCTGTAGACACCCGATTATGACTAATGGGTTGAACCACATTTCTTGCTACCTTAGTGGGCCCCTAATTGGTCACTCACCTTGAGCCCATCATTTGCCTTGATTTGAGCCCATTAATCCATTAAAAATACCTTGAAATCCCGAAATCAGTCATTTGAGAGTCCCTAGAGGAATATGACTCCTATTTTATCATGTGGTTAGAGAGAATAATCCAAGATAATTCGGGTTCCTTGTCGCGACGCATCGTGGCGCCGCGACTATAGTCGCGACGGGTTGGGCCGCCGCGACAGCCCATGCATTATCCATGCACGTGGGCAATGCTGTCGCGTCCCCCCGCACCGTCGCATTTCTAGTCGCGACCCTACGATCTGACGCGACAATGTCCGAGATCTCTGGCCTCCGTAACCACACCCTATTTATCCTCCCATGCACTTTGACTTGGTCTAAGAGGGTTATCCCGACCCCTTGGACGGATCCTTGGCCCTAGGGACTCTCCTAAGCTCCCCTAAGGACTCTACACCCGATTTTGATAGAGCTTTATCCCCCATTTTTAATTTTCAAACCTTTTTGAGGAGATAATACCTAATTTTCTCACTCCAAGCTCTATATAAGGAAGGCCCCTCCTCATGGACGAGGAGAGCCTCATGATCACCCCGAAGGGCTGCCAAAATTTCCTCTGAGCTGGACTTAGCCACGCAGCCACTCAATCCCTTCATTCCCTTCACATTCCACTCTCCACAACTCACTCATAATGGAGCAAGGAACGTGAAGAGGGCGACTCTAGCAATCTCCTGGACCTCTTTGCACATCATCGGAGCTGCATCCACGCCAGGAAGTCGCCCTAATGGGGCTCATTCCCTTTCCTCTTCCTCTTTTCTATTTCTACATGCATTTTTATGTCCTTTTTAAGTAGAGCATATCAACCATCCACCCACGTTTTCCCACACCCACAGGGGTTTAAAACCACCCCAGGTGCGTTCCCACCATGATCTCCCATCTCATTTCGTCTTTTAGAATAGATACTACACTTTACATGTTCTAATAGGGTCGTTTCTTTGTGTTTTCTTTTGATTGACAGGCAAGCAAGCAAAGTCTACGAGGAGCTCTGGTGCTCTGGCCGGCTGGAGGACTAGAAGAAGGTCACAACATCAATTCTCCCGCATTCAGAGAACGCGACGGCCTGGGGTGACGCGACATAGACGCGTCGATTTCCACTGACGCGATACTAGAGACGCGGTGGCCATGACGACCGTGACACCAGGTCGGTTTCCTGTTCTCTTCCTTTTCCTAGTTTAAGTTAGCCATTGTCTTTCCACATCATTAGGCAACTTATCTAGGTGGCGATCACATCCTTTTTCCTATGCTATCATATTTGATATCCATGTTCGTGTCGAGGGGAAGCCAATCCCTGTGATTAGAGCATACAGACGATATTATCCATTATCGTGCATATCCTGTCAATATCTTTTGGAAGAAACTATTCGGCATTGCTATTTTTGTGAATATTCTTATCAATGTTTACTGATAACTAAAGATAGCCTAGCTGTCTTCTGCTCTAGCATTTAATTTACGCAGGGTCCTAAAGACATTCTGTCTTACAACGTTGGACCATACAGACGGCAGAAGACATTATCTCTTTGCATGCTCAAATAGATAAAAGATTGTTGAAGCTTCCAGGTGTTAAGCAGTCTAACGACTACCAATCTAAGAGACAACGGTTACTTCAACAGGCGAATTTCAAAAGAAGATATAAATACACGACAGAAGAGAAGATCATATAGAAGCAGAAGAAGAACGCTCGTTCAAGCCATTAAAAAATTTTTTCTGCAAGAATTCAAAAGCGCCAAGAAGTCCATTCCTTCTCGTGTTGCTCTTTGCTCTCCACTCTGTAGTGAAAATCTTGAGAGAGCTTGCGTAGTTCTGAGAGTGTGCCAAGTTTAGATTCCTTGATCTCAGTGCTTTTTGCTTCAGATCTTGGCTTGCCAAAAGCTTGATCTAGGGACTTGAAATCATTTCTTTCTCTTGTGTTATTTTTCCCTTCGGGTGTGAAGGAAGACCTGGTGGTATCCATGGTGCTGTTCCCTTCGGTTGTGAAGGAAGACCTGGTGGGGTATCCAGGGTGGCTTTCTTTCCCTTCGGGTGTGAAGGAAGACCTGCTGAGCTGGGTGTTGTAGCGTCCTTAGGGGGGACTGTACCCTATCTAGTGAAATCCTGAGTTGTTGCTCAGGGACTGGACGTAGGACTCCTAAAGAAAGGAGGTCCGAACCAGGATAATTCTTTGTGTCGTGTGTTCGCCTTCCTTGTGTGATTGTTATTTGAACTAACAGTTACTAACCTCCATCGAAGAATGTTTGTGTGAATGTTTTTACTTACAGGTATCTTCTAGATTATTTTTTTTTAAAGACCCATTCACCCCCCCCTCTGGGCTCGTCAACTGGGCAACAGATTTTAATTAGCTCATTTGTAGGAAATAATGAAAAGTAGTGGTCAGCAAGAATTGGAGCTAGCTCAACACAAACAAGAGGGAGTAAGAACCCTCAAACAAGAAAGATTTACAAGGAATTGAAGAAAGTGCTAGTGAGGACTAAAACCTCGAAAGCAGTGAGAAAAAGGGTTAGGACCCTGAGTTGGTAGGGAAGGGGAAATCAGGTCAGGCCCGAGATCAGGAAGGGTTAAAGGAATGAATTGCAGAATGGAGGGTGGAGGATCAAAAGGGGAAGTGGAAGGAGGGGAATCAGGACCAAGATCAAACGTCCCTAGAGGATATGGACCCGACTTACAGTTAGGCGGATCTGGTGGTAGAGGAAGAGGGGAATATTGAGCACCAGGAAGAAGGCCAGGTGACTCAGATGGATGAAGGAATGGAAAGAGATCTTGAGAACATGGAAAGCGATCAGGTGGCTCGGTTGGATGACGAGGTAGAAATAGACCCTGAGAACTAGGTGGGTGATTGGGTGGCTCAGGGGGAAGAGGAAGAGGGGAATCCTGAGTACCCAGAGGGTGATTGGGAGGCTCAGGTGGAGAGGATGAAAAGATACCTTGAGTACCCAGGGATGATCGGGCGGCTCAGGTGGAGGAGATAAGTGAGGGTCTAGAGACCCTGGGGAGTGGGAGGGGAAGGATGCGTCACTAGCCTAGGACCGAGAGATTGAGTGTCTCCTCTGGGAACAAGATTGGCCAGAATGAATCGCATTGAGAGATCAAGGTCAGAAGATGCCAACATAGGGAGATCAACATTTTTCTTGTAGAACTTTGATCTTGACCTCAGCCTCTTTCGCTTCTTGGCAGATGCCCTTGCATGCCGCAACTGCTTTGTTCTCATGAATAGACATGAATGCTTCTTCTTGGTATGTCTCCTCAGATAACGGGCCCAAGCAGCAGATGGTCTCGCTCTTTTCTGCAACCACATGTGTAGACACCCGATTCTGACTAATGAGTTGAACCATATTTCTTGTTATCTTAGTGAGCCCCTAGTTGGTCACTCACCTTGAGCCCATCATTAGCCTTGTTTTGATCCCATTAACAATTTAAATTGCCTTGAAATCCAGCCCATTATCATTTTGAGAGAGTCCTTGGACATAAATTAGTCTTATTTTTTCACATGATTGGCTGATAATTCGTAGATAATTAATTTCCTTGATGCGTCGTATCGTAGCGTCGCATCTCAGTGTCGCGTCGCTCGGGGCCACCGCGATAGCCCATGCATTTTCATGCACGTGGGCATACTGTCGCGATGCCCCGCCCCGTCGCGTCTCCATGTCGCGGCCCTACGATGCGCCGCGACAGCAGCTGCGCATGCAGGCCTCCGCAACCAACTCATATTTATCCTCCCATGGGTTTATCTTTATCCCCAGGAAATATCTCAACCCCTTGGGCGGGATTTGGGCCCTAGGGACTCTCTTGGGGATCCTAAGGACTCTCCTATGCAATTTTCATTGGCATTTATCTCCCATTTCACTTATTATCCATTTTGATGGGATTTTCTCTCTCAAAGGCTTATAAAACCAAGGCCTTCTCCTCAAGGACCAAGGGAGCTCCCATTTTCACCCCGAAGGGCTGCCGAAATCTCCTCTCACCAACACTTAGCCTCGCAGCCACCTATTTCCACCATTTCCTTCACATTCCCCTCCACCAAAACATCCTCATTTCACCATTTATGGAGCACGGAACGTGAGAAGGATGACTCCTGTTACCTCCTGAAGCTTTTGCACACTCATTGGGACTGCATCCACGCCAGGGAGTCGCCCTAATAGGACTCATCTTCTTCCCCTCTCTTCCTCCTTCATTTCTACATGCATTTTTATGTTGTTTCTAGTTAGATCACACTCACCACTTACCCACGTTTTTCACACACCCAAAGGGGTTTAAAAGCACCCCAGGTGCGTTCCTACCATGATTCCCCATTTCCTCTCATTTTTAGAATAGATACTACGCTTAACATGTTCTAATAGGGCTTTTTCTTGTTTCTTCTTTGTTTTCGACAGGCACCCAAGCTTTTCCATGAGGAGCTCTTGTTCTCCAGCCGGCTGGAGGACGGGAAGAAGGTCCACACACAACATCTCCCGCACACAGAGAACGCGACAACGGAGGACGACGCGACAAGAGATGCGTCAGGCTGCAGCGACGCATTACCAGCATCGTCGTGGCAGGTAAGACTGCCGTGACACCAGGTCCGTCTCCTTTCTCTTTCCATTTCCTAGTTAAGTTAGCCTATGTTATTTTCTACTCGTTAGGCAACTTACTAGGTGGAGATCACATTCCTACTTTCTATACTACTAGTCTTAGTATATGTTTGTGTTGAGGGGGGGGGGGGGGCACAATCCCGTGATTACACCTTTTGGCGATCACGGTGGGACCTTCAGCGCTACCCTCGTGGATTTAGCCTGCTTGCTTGCCATGTTTTCTTCTTTGTTTGCCATTTTAGTGCCCTGTTAGTCTGTTTGTTCTTTGTTTCCTGCTTTTTTTGTCCCTCGGTTCGTGTCGCGGCGTATCGCGGTGACACGATAAGGTCGCGGCCCCCGGAAAGGACGCGATAGTAGGTCAGTGTTTCTTCTTCTTATATCTGCCTTTTCCTGCTTCTATGAGATCATGCATCCCCGTTCCTTGTCTCTGTATCATGTATTTTCATGTTTTTGAATGTTAGAATCCTGTTAGGGTTCGGGTTTTCCTTTTATTTTCATTTGTAAGTCTTCGGGACCTGTCGCGGCTGAGCGCTAGGATGCGACCAGGTCGCGTCGAGGGTGAACGTCTCGTCAATAGGTACGCTTTGTATGTTAATGTTTTGCTTCATGAATCGGTTTCTGAATGTTTCCTGATCCATGCTGTAATAGTTTAGTGTTTTTGTGCCTTTATTATCTGTTAAGATAGTTTGTGTGAGTCTGGTTTGGTGACTTTCTTTATTCTCGGGGCTCTGTTCTTATCGCCGCAGGCCGCCCTGTCGCGATAGGGTCGCGGTGTACACGGCCGCTGCGACTCTGCCTGAGAGCTATTTGTTCACCCTGTTTGGTTTTTACTTGTCACTTGTGCATACATTTTGGGCACTTAGGCCCTTGTATACACTACTCATCCCATTTGTTCAGGTTCCCCCTTGGTTGAGTGAGCCCTCTCACCTACGAGCACTCGTAGGCTGACTCGGGCCCACCTTCCGAGGACCTCCATAAGTCCTCGTGACCGTACACATGTTGCGGTTCACCGGGCCTGTTGTACCCGTTGTACCCATTAGTCCGAGCCACCCCTTGCGTGTGAGTGTCCCACCCCTTAGCTGCACCGGAGGACTCGAGTTCATACCTATTAGGGTCCACTTGACCGAGTGACATCCCCTTAATTAATTCATCTAAAGGTCAAGTTAGAACCTTAAAGAAATTTGTGCATTAATCATGACAACTTGAGTGTTTCGGTTCATCCCTTCTCCTCTCAGCCTTTCTTGTTGCGTTAGAGTCTAGGTGTTGTCAGTATCACCCCCTATTGGTTTTGGGGGTGCATGAGTCATTGTTTAGGGAGATCGAGTCAGTCCCCTCCGATCCTTGTATTCTATCATAATCCCTTGTTCGACATGGACCAATTCCGGGTCCTTGCCGACGATGTCCTGGCTATTGGGCTGCTCGAGGAGGTGGTCCAACCCTCTACGGCCACACTCCCAGGGCATATCCAGCCTCCCCTCATCATCGGGAGTCAATCCCGTCCTCCTTCTCCTCCAGGGGGGATGACCCCCACTTACAATTCAGTCAGCTCCTTCCCCATCTCACTCCGGACCAAGTCCGAGAGTTTCTAGCCGCTGCCAAGGGGAAGCGACCTCTATCTCCCTTGGGGCAGAGTTCAGTCCGACCGGCGGATTCCTCTGCCCATATTGCCTCAGCACCCCATCTTCCTTCCTCAGGGGCAGACCCCACACCCCTCCGTCCTCAGGCCATCCATTTCTCGGAACCGAGCTACCTTCCTACACGAGAGGTCTGGCCTCGATCCCCTCCAACTTCAACATATTATACGGCCGAACCTGCTCCCCTCCCCCGTGAGAGGTCTCACTCTTTTGAGCAATCTCGCTCCCTTGTTTCTGCACATCATGATCAAACCCCCTCCGGCTTCTTCGCGGAGTGGACAAGTATGAAAAAGGAGCTACATGACCTCAGGAGGCAAATTGATCCCCGCAAGGTAGCCGATATTGCTCTCCCATCGTTTCAATACCTCCGGGTACCACCCCAGTCGGAGCTCCCTGTTTATCGGCGGTATTCTAGGGTGGGAGACCCATATGTTCATTTAAAGGATTTTGTCTATGAATCTGCACCGCACAAGTATGACCGCCACCTCATGGCATACTTGTTCAGAAAATCCCTAGATGGCCCAGCCCTGGAATGGTTCTATTCTTTGCCTCCTGAAGAAGCCGAGGACTTCCAAATTGTTCAAGAGAGGTTCCTACAGTAATTCCAAGATCGGGCTGGACCCGAATACTCCTTTGTGGATCTGGTAGCTGAAAAGATGAAGCCCGAGGAGGAGTTCTCAACTTATGCTGACCGATGGCGTTCATTATCCGCCAAAGTCCGCTTCCCCATGCCAGAGGAGGAGAAAGTAAAGCTGTTAATTTCCAATGCTACCCCAATTTACCGAGCCATCTTGGCCATGAATGACGTCACTACCATGCACCAGCTATATAGCCGAGCCCGTTTCATTCAGACCCAACTCAAGGACTCGCCTATACACTCTATGTTTGAGACCCCTAAAGCCGTTACACCAAGAAGCCTCAAGGGCCAGTCACCGAGGGGATCCAAACCAATGAGCAAGTGGGTGCAGTAAGTAACCCCCAAGGCCCAGTAGGTAGGTCACCATACACCCAGCAACCTCAGCAGCCATGGAACAACAACAAGCAACAACCTCCCCAAGGTCAGAACCCTCCACAAGATCAGCGCCAGTACTCCCAAGTTCCTCTACCTCAGAATGGCTATGCACCCAGAAAGCCCAACGGACCCAAAAGAGCCCAATATCCCCCTCTGCCCGAGTCTTTGGCCGATGTCTTTGCAGCCCTCATGTCCTTGAATGCCCTTAGACTCCCTCCTGAGAAGGCAAATTGGAATATGGCAGCAGACCAAACAAAGTATTGTGTCTACCATCGCCATCCAGGCCACAATGTGTCCGATTGTTTTCAATTCCGGGACATAATATATGATCTTCATGAACAGAACCAAATTGATTGGGAGAAATGAAGAGGCTAATCCAGACATTGAGGGACCAACAGGGTCAGAGGCAACAGCAGCAACAGCAGAGGCGACAGCAGCCACAACAACAACAACAACAGCAACAACAACAACAGCAGTTCCAACCCTTCCAACAGCAGTACCAGCAACAGCAACAACAACAGCAGCCGCAGCAGCCGACAAATGACCTTGGCATAATCCACAACCCTATGCCACAACATCAGCCCACTCCAAACCCCCAACCTGCTCCACCACCTCCTCCGCCCGCACATGTTAACCCAGTCATCCACCACCCACCGCCAGAAGCTCAATAGATCTTTGATGATGAACATGAAGTGGGCCAGCTTTTGGTTATCTCCCATGTCACACCCCCTGCCACCACGCCTACATCCATTGTGCCTCCTTCCCTCGCACCCGCCATTGCCACCATCACCTCACCATCCTACAATTCCCCAGTCATATCACCCATTATCCCTTCATCCAGCAACATCTCTTTCTCCCCTACGCCAACGCCATTACTAGCCAACCCCTCCATTCTTGACACCTCACCTTCCCCACTCCACCATAGCCTCGCCCGGTGGAGCGGGCGGATGTTCCATCGGATGTACCCTAATGCGTCCGTATCCATGCCAGGTCAACCAGCACAGCAATCCAGCACCCAACAGCAGCCAGATATGGAAGAAATAGATCCAGTCCCGGGGACCCAATATGATATTTTGAAGCATTTGGATCAGACCCCCGCCAAAATCTCCATATTAGAGCTAATCAAAAGGTCACAAACTCATCAAGATGCCCTAAGGGCCTTCCTGCAAAGGGTCATGATCAGTGAAGACATGAACCCTGATAATCTGCTTTCTGTAGCAGCCAGATATGGAAGAAATAGATCCAGTCCCGGGGACCCAATATGATATTTTGAAGCATTTGGATCAGACCCCCGCCAAAATCTCCATATTAGAGCTAATCAAAGGTCACAAACTCATCAAGATGCCCTAAGGGCCTTCCTGCAAAGGGTCATGATCAGTGAAGACATGAACCCTGATAATCTGCTTTCTGTACTTTCAATTGTGAACAAGGGACCCACTATTACCTTTTCTGATGGTGAGCTAGCTGCCCCTGAAGCCAGAAAGATGCCTTTATGTGTAACACTCACAATAAATAAAGTGGCCATTGACGCAGCGCTAGTGGATACAGGAGCCTCAATCAATGTTTGTCCACTGAGCACCCTAAGAGCCTGCAACATCTCAGAATGCCAGCTACAGCCTACCCCCACCACTATAGATGCCTATGACAATTCCTGGCGTGCTTGTCATGGGGTTATCACGTTGCAAGCAGAATTGGGACCACTCGTCATGTCAGTGGAGTTTTATGTGCTGAATATTGATCACACTTACAAGGCCATCTTAGGGCGCCCGTGGATTGAGTCACTAGGGGCAGTGCCTTCCACGACACACCAATGCTTGAAATTCCCCTTCCAAGGGCGGATAGTCAAGGTGAAGAGCGTAGCAACGACCCACACAGTGGAAGCAGTTGAGAGGGTATTACCTTCAGTGTGGCCATCAAATAAGCCCGTCATTTCAGTGCTCGATGTCAATTACCCCTGGGCTTATACATTCTCTTCTAACCGCCCAATCGGGTCCCCATCTGTGGTAGTTGTCAGAAAGGATGTGACCATGAATGCAAAAGGTTGGGATATCATGTTCAGGCTCAGTTATCAATCAGGGAAAGGTTTGGGTGCTCATCTCCAAGGGAGGACCAAAACAGTGCCCAGCATAAAGAAATTCACAAAACGTGGTCTAGGATACTCAGAATAGGCTGCATTCTCATCTTCTTCATAGTCAGACCATGGCCCCCTCACCTGGACATTGTATGATCATTTTGTCAGAGGGCCTGTGCAGCCTGGGTACAATACTACATTAGAAGAAGCACCAAAGTCAGCATACCAAGCTCTCGAAGCACAACGACCCAACAAAAAGAAGAGAGCCGAGACAGATTCAGAAGCACCTGATCTTGAAGATTTGATTTCATCACTCAGCCTGTTATTTGAGGAACCAGAAGCCAAAACAGAAGAGCCAGAATCAGAGGATCTCAGCCGCTTGTTCAGTGAGGATGACGAGCCACAGTTTCAAGCAGCAGCATTATCAGCGTCAGCAGCCACCACCAAGCGACAGTTGCTTGGATTTGGTGAGGAAGTTGAGATAGTCAGTTCAGCCGTTCAAACAAAGGAGCTCTGGCCAGGGTTTTCCCGGCCCCCCTGTAAGGCCCTCAAATTTTGTTGCATTATTGTATTGCATGTAAATAATTCGTGTTGTGTATGTACGTATGTAAATATCTACGTAAGTACTAGTTGGTATACTTATGTATGCATGTGTATAATTAGTGTAATTAATGTATGAATGGTATGATGCTAGTATGTATATGATAGCGTATGAATATGGCACATATATAGGTATAAGATGTGCATGGTTTCTGCATGTTTTGGAGTTCTGGCCGAAGGCCAGATTGGCGTCAATATCAATGGACGCTTGTGTTGTGTAGGCGTCAACCATATGGACGCCAACACTAATCCCAGCGTCCAGCGATGTGGACGCTAATCTCTCTGACCTGCATGCGTTGCAGAGCCGAAAATTCCAAAAGCAAGCCACCCCAACCATTGGGGAGCTGTCCCCAACGGTCTGAAAGGGGTATCACATCATCTCCTGCGTGGGTGAGAGGTCCTTGGCTATATACAAAGCCATTTTCGCAGCTCACACCCTTCTCCTTGCCCCTTTGCAAGAGAGGAAGAAGAGGAAAAAGGAGAAAACCCTAAAATCTGTGTGAAGAGCTCACCTTTGCAACCCTAAATCCGGCTACCTGAAGCTTGCACCGGCCATCTACTGCAGCAAGGAGCTAGCTGGAGTGGAGGAGGAGGCTTCCCCGACCTTATCTTGGAGCCATCTTCATCCTAGAACCCGGAGTGAAGCTTTTCTAGGAGCTTCTTGGGACAGCCCAAGGAGAGCTTCACCGAGCCCTAGATCCGTTTGGTGTATTTTCAAGAGGCAAGTACCCTACCCATAACGTCCCTGTATGTGTCTAGGATGGTTTTATAAATTTTATGTATTTTTCCTCATATCCTAGATCCCCCTTTTCACCTTTGCATTTGAGTTCGGTTTGTGTTTCTGCACAGACAGGAACTTGGCGTCAATGCCTTGACGCCGAGATCCCTGGTGTGCGTCCAGCGATCTTGCCGTCCACTCCTGGAACGGCCAGAGACCGCCGCCAAGTTCGTCTGGACAGAACAGTGAACTGTTCTGCCCTTCTATATAATTAATTTCGATATGTTTCACGATGAGGATATAATGTAATCTCTTATATGCTATGTACACTAGCTAATGTGATGGATGGGAATGTGAATGTACACTTATTTTGTGGATGGTAGAGCTTATTTACATATTTAAAATCATGTGGAAGAATGTTTATGTGTATGTTCTCACCATTATCCTGATAATTCGTGGTAAAATCATGTTGCCCTAATTTTGTTAGACCATGTATGTACAACCCCGTATGTGCTCTGAGTTTCTGGAATTTTCCATGCTTGTATGATTTATTGAATTTTCTGTTTTGGGAAATGGAAATCATGCGTAGGTCACAATAAATCTTCCGTAAATTGTGTATTGCTCAATAAATTCGGGAATAAATCATGTGGCTCTATGCATGCTAGGGTTCAGACAGTAAGGTGTTAAATTTGTGATTGTTATTCAACTCCATGCTAACTTGAATTGTGAATAGCATGTGAATTTGATGTCAGATTTTTTGAAATTACGTTTTAGGTTAAAAAAATCTAAAAATTTGCATGTGGGATCCTAAACCCGAAATCAGCTAGTGGTTAAAATTTCAGGTCATTTGGATCAGTATATGATGCAATATGGATTTTCCATGTAAAAATGTGAAACTAATGCATGCCGTTGTAAAATGATTTGATTTTGTATATAACAACCTGATTAGTGAAATTTCCTGAGTACTAAATTCCTGTAATTTTAGTGCCATGTTAGGAAAAATAGAGGAGTGTGCATGTGAGTGAGAAAGTGAATGAAATGAGAGTGACATGTGTAAACATATGTGTTAAAATCGGTAAAATGTGTAATGTGTAACTTGTGCCAAATGTGACTCTGCTTCCGTAGAGGGCAGTGGAACCGTATCAGGGAAAAGTCCCCTTGAGAAGGTTCAATGTGTTGTGACCCTAAGGGCATTAGGGGGAAATCCTGGAGGTGGACAAGTACCACTGGTTAGGGTGGAGACTTGTTCTCCCGGTCTGCGCAGTCCAAGAGTCGCCATTGTATTGCCTAGATGGCGTCTATGTGATGTGATGTGTTGTGTCCTTCTTTGGTGGTTTGGACTATGTGTCACGGCACTAAATGTGAATGTGTAAATGTGTACGTGTTCATGTGAAAAATGTGAATGTGAACAATGTGTAAAAGTGCATGTGTAAAGTGTGAAATATGCGAATTTGAAATTGTGTAAAAATGTGAAACCAAAATGTGAGGATGTGAGTTTGTAATCCATGTTATGACAATCTGAAATCATGCTTAAACAGTAGCTTTACTATGTTATGATCATGTTTATGTATGCAAAATGTCTAGAATCCATGCTAGGGATAATTGTTAAACATACATAAACAACTTCTATACTTGGTTGTTCACATGTTGTGATTTAATCATTGTTGTAGCTCTCATGTGTTATATTATGGTTGCTAAAGCATGTAAAAACCAGCAAGCTTAAAGTATGTAAAATGGTTACGTATATGTGTAGAAATGTGTAGATTCCATGTTAGGTATGTTTCCTTTCATGCATGCTCGGAAATTTATGATTAATGGCTTCCATGTCTTAGTTGGTTGAAGGTAAATTTTTATGTGAGGAATGAATAGAAAGCATGTGATAGGTGATTCTATTTTAGGAAATCTGAAAGCATAGTCCATGTGTTTAAATGGTAGATTCACCATGATAGGTTGTAAATTTTAATGTCAAGCATGCTACGTGTTGTGTCTTGTGAATGTATATGTAGAACCTACTATGATATGTGCATGTACGATATGTGTAGAAGTACTTGCGGAGTCTTTTAGACTCACTACTTGCTTCGGCGTACAGGTGTAGTTGGTGACGAGACACTTGTGGAGGAGACGTTGGAGACCGACTCTGAGCGCGAAGATTAGAGTGTTGGAGTACTTGCGACATTTTGTGATTTTCATAGTATGTAAATTGAACATTATACTAACATTATCATGGAAGAATGTATAAGTATGGACATCTATGTATTTGATTTTCAACAATTTAAATTATGTGGACTTTTAGCTCTTTAAATGTTATTGAAACATGTATGTTAAATGCGGATGATGAATGAAATGAAGACAGTGGTTCTTTTACTTCCGCTACTCTGTTCTTATATTCACGTGTTTCTCAGCTGAATGTTATTGTTGGGTAAATGTCCCACTGTGATGACGCTCGCTATACCGACGTGGGTTGGTATAATCGTACCGGTATAATGAGGGTCGTCACACCCCCAGTCATTTTATTTCATCCATCATTGTTTATAATTTCGATTTCATTCCCTTGTCTCCTCCTTTTATTCTCCAATTCTCTCCCGACGCTGTTGAAGCATTGGTCCGCCCTTCACCTCTCTTCACCATTTTTCTTAATGGCTCGGTTCTATCATTTTCATGAAACCTCTTGATGTAATGTAGTTCTTTTCAAAAAAAAAAAATCAATCAAAAAAAAATCCAAAAAAAAAATGTGTGTTCTTCGTTTGTCTTTTCCCCATTTCTTCGGACGGCGATCCCTGTCTTCTCCTTTCCCTTTTCTTCGGACGGCGATCCCTGTTTTCCCCTCTCTCATTTCATCGGACGGTGATCCCCATCCCCCTTTTCTTTTCTGACTCCTCCTTCCTGCTTTCTGCCTTCTGCCTTCTGGCTCTCACTCTCGACGGTGATCCCCGTCATCCTCACGCTTTCCCTATGCTCCGACGGCGATCCCCGTCACCCCTGCACTCCTTCTCTCTCGTTGACGGCGATCCCCGTCACTCCCCTGCTTCCTGGGCGGCGATCCCCGCCCTTCTTCTCCTTCTATTCAAGCTGTGCCTTCGCCTGATTGACCAACATGGTCATTTTGGGCGATCTGGGTGAGGGGCCTTCTGTTCCCCTGCATCCCAACTCTGCTGCCGGCACCCTGAGCTCGGGTGGCTTGCCTCCTCCTCCAGTCCCATCGGAGGACCTTTGCGGCCCTGCCGCACCCTTTCCTTTCCATTTCAATAAACCTCTGGACACTCCTCCAGAGTCTTCTGTAAATATTAAGTCTAGTTTAGATTCAGGGGTAGAATCTAGCAAGTCCCCGTCCCCGTCCAGGAAGAAGAAGGGTAGTGACATACCCCATAGGTACCTGTTAGACCTAGTGCAAAGGTGTGGCGCTCTTCTAGCTGTCGAAGAGTTCGTCTAAGAAGCGGTGGTTCTGAATATAGAGGATCTGCATAAAGAGGAAGGGCTAGATGATGGATTCGGAGTATATGAGATTTTAGCTGAAGAGGACCCATTGGATGAAAACGATTGCGACATAGAGGATGCTGCCGAGATGTATACAAGTGGTATGAGGAGATTTGATGAGCCCACCTCGGCAGTAGACGAACCCACCAAGGAGGTAAACGTGGGAACAGAAGAGGACCCAAGTCTTTTGACCATAGCTTCCGGTCTCCCTCCTGAAGAAGAAGAAGCACTCATAGAGATGTTAAGGGAGTTCAAGGATTCCTTTGCCTGGTCGATGACATTCCCGACATTGACCCCGAATTGGTTGAACATAGGCTGATCTTGAAGCCAGAGGCAGTTGCCGTTAAGCAAAAGCTAAGGAGGTTCCTCCCCCACATCGCGCTGAAGATGAAATAGGAAATTGATAAACTACACAAAGCCAAGTTCATCCGTGTAGTCCTCTATCCATTGTGGGTGGCAAACATAGTCCCGGTGATGAAGAAGGACGGAAGAGTGCGAATTTGTATAGACTTCCGGGACTTGAATAGGGCATGTCCAAAGGACGATTTCCCGTTACCTCATTTGGATGTCTTGATTGATAACACCGCAGGGTTCGAAACTCTATCATTTATGGATGGGTATTCAGACTATAATCAGATCCGTCTAGCCTCGGAGGACCAAGAGAAGACCTCTTTCACCACCCCATGGGGAACATATTGCTATGTGGTCATGCCGTTTGGATTAAAGAATGCCGACGCCACCTATCAAAGGGCAATGTTAGCTATCTTCCACGACATGATTCATATTGATGTTGAGGTTTACGTGGATGATATAGTGGTGAAGTCTCAGACTCGAAGAGAGCATTCCTCCGTGCTTGCCAGGGTGTTTCATCGCGCACAAGAGTACCAATTGAAGATGAACCCGAAGAAGTGCGTGTTTGGGGTTTCTTCAGGCAAACTGTTGGGCTTCATAGTCAACAAACGGGGGATTCAAATAGACCCGCACAAGGCCAAGGCAATAAATGAAATGCCTCCTCCCAAGAACATATCCGAGCTTCGAGGTTCGATTGGTCGGCTTCAGTTCATAAGGAGATTCATATCTCAGCACTCCCAAAGATGCCATCCCTTCTATGAACTATTGAAAGGAGGAGTCAATTTTGAATGGAACACTAAGTGCCAAGAGGCCTTTGATGAGCTTAAGAGTTATCTCATGAATCCGCCCGTGCTTCAGGCGCCTATCCCTGGGAAACCCTTAATCCTGTATCTGTCGACTATTGAGGACTCCCTAGGAGCTGTCCTTACCCAACATGATGAATCTGGCAAAGAAAGGGCAGTCTATTACCTATCTAGGCTCTTCAATCCTTCCGAGCTTAAACTCACCACAATGGAGAAAACATGTGCAGCGCTAGTTTGGGTAGTGCAGAAATTGAAGCACTACTTCCTAGCTCATAAGGTGAGTTTGATTTCTAGAATGGACCTTGTTAGGTATCTCCTAGAAAAGCCAGTCCTCGCCGACAGATTGGCACGCTGGCAAAGTTTCCTCTCCCAATTCGATATCACCTTTATAGTTCAGAAAGCTATAAAAGGGTATGCCATTGCTGAGCACCTTGCTCACCTTCCTCTTCCTCACAGTGACACGGTTCAAGAGGAATTCCCTGATGAAAACCTGTCACTCATCTCTCACGATCCCTTATGGTCGCTCCACTTCGATGGGGCTCTCAATTCTAGGGGACGGGACATAGGTGCTGTCTTGCTCACCCCAGAAGGGATCACCATTCCTCTAGCCTATCAACTCCAGTTCCATGCCACCAACAACATCTCCGAGTATGAAGCTCTCCTTGCCGGTCTTAAGCTTGCCTATCTCTTAGGCGCGCATCATCTCAAGATCATAGGAGACTCTCAACTCGTTCTTCGGCAAGTCCTTTCCACTTATCGCACACGTGACCCTAAACTCAAGCCCTATCAGGATCTGGTCACACTCCTATCCAAGCAATTATGTCAACTAATCTACATCCATACTCCTCACTCTCAGAACATCCTGGCCGATGCTTTGGCGTCGTTAGCCTCATCTCTCTCCTTCCCCCTCAGCCGCAGTGCTGAGACAATCACTGTTCAAAGGTTAGAGGCTCCCTCCACTCAGGATCCTTGGTTCATTAACCGTAGGAGCTCTCTAATTTTGAAGGCAGAGAGAAAGATGCAAAGGAGTTATTGCTTGTGGAGCTAGGAGAAATGATGGAAGAGGAAAGGCCGTGGTGCCACGAGATTGAACGGTATTGCAGGGACGACACCTTCCCATAAGAAGCTGAAGTGGAGGATAAGTGAGCCATCCGTAGAGCGGCGTTAAGGTATACCCTTATTGGTCAAGTGCTTTACAGACGCGCTCTAAATGGAATGCTCCTCCGGTGTTTGTCGGATGAAGAAGCTTGGAAGGTTGTGGAAGGATCTCACTCCAGTGAATGCGGAGGGCATGTGAATAGCCAAATGTTGGGTAAGAAGATTCTTAGGCAGGGCTACTACTAGCCGACCCTAGAAGAAGATTGTGCCATCTACGTTCGTAGGTGCGTCAAATGCCAGATCCATGCCGACAAAATCCATGCTCCGTCCTCCTCTTTGCATCCACTATCTTCCCCTTGGCCTTTCTCCATGTGGGCCTTTAATATCATCGGGCCTCTTGGTGATCCTAATGCTCAGATAAAACAAAAATCCTTCATTCTCACTGCTACTGAGTACTTCACCAAGTGGGCCGAAGCAGAAGCGTTTGCAGAGATCAAAGGCTCGACCATGTGCAGATTCATCATGAGGAACATCATCGCGCGGTTCGGAGTACCAAGCAGCCTCGTCACCAACAATGGACCCCAGTTCATATCTCAAGAGCTTCAGGACCTATGTAAGAAATTCAACATTTCCTTGCATCATTCGTCTCCATACTATCCGCAGGGCAACGGCCAGGCCAATGCCACAAACAAAACACTTTTGAAAATTTTAAAGAAAACCTTTGAGTCTAATAAATTTGCTGATTGGCCAAAAAAATTAGTTGAGGCTCTGTGGGCCTACCGCACCTCTGTCCGCACACCCACTGGGCAGACTCCTTTCTCACTTACTTATGGCATGGAGGCGGTATGTCCACACGAGATCCTCATTCCTTCGCTAAGAGTTCAGTTGGACAAAGAACTTAGTCCTGATGAACATCAGGAGGCGTTGCTTACACAGCTAGAACTCTTAGAAGAACGACGTTTAGCTGCGGCCGATCATGTTCTTTCATATCAAAATAGACTCTCAAGATCTTTTCAAAAGAAAGTAATTGAGCATAAATTCCAACAAGGAGACATGGTCTTGAAGTGAATTTTTATAAAACCTGGAGGTCCAAGGTCCAAATTGTCAGCGAACTGGGAAGGGCCGTACGTCGTTAAGGAAGTGTACCCCAGGAACACGTATAGGCTAGTTAATGCTGATGGCGAGGAGCTCTCTCACCCATGGAATGGGTTATACTTTAAAATTCTACCCTTAATAAATGATTTTGATAACGACACCAATTTGCAAAACAATGTCGTTGGCCATGTATCTCACTCCCCCTCGTTGTGGTAAATAATTTTTATGTCCAACTACACACACAACACGACGACTTAAGGTCAATTCCCCTTTGTGTATGGTGTTCCTTCTTAGCCCTAGTGTAGGGAACCCGAGGTCAGTTCTCTTCTTACTCGGACAAGGTCCAGGGGCAAGAGGAAGCTAGCTTGTAGACCAGCAAGCGGTATAGATCATGTGTATGAAGTCTCAAAGAGGGACGGTCAATTCAAAAGAAAAACAAAAGGAACTGATGAAATAGCAAAAGAAAAATGATAAGAAAATAGGGGCATGTCAAAGAGTGGCAGTATAGTTCCCCGCGGGACATCCTTGAGCCCGGTCATACGCATGCCCCCAATTCAAAAGAGCAATGACCTTAAAGTCCCTGGACAACAGACGAATTTCACATGTAATATACCCTTTGCAAGTCTTACAAGCCAGTAACCCCGACCCCAAGACCAAGTCTTGTCTCATTACTAATCTTCCTATCCTTCCTAAAATGACCAAAGAACCCCTACATCTAGTCTGCGTTGGAACATTAACATTCAAGGGGCAAGAAACCTTAGTAAACTAAAGATAAATGCACGCTGCACATAGATGTTATTTGTTAAACGTGAAATGGAAGTGAGGTACGTGGCTAATCACTCAAGAGCAAGAGGTGTTGTTATTCCAAAATCCAATTTTTTTTTTTAGAAAATTTCAAAATTCAAAAAAAAATCAAAATCCAAAAAAAAGTAGAAAATCAAAAATAAAAAAAATCAGAAAATCCCAAACTCAAAAAAATTAGAAAACCCCCAAAATCCAAAAAAATCAAAAAGTTTCCAAAATCCAAAAAGAATGTGTGTACATATCGCTTTCTTTTAGCATGCATTGTTTACTTTCCTTTTCCGCCTATTTAATAAGGCTCCGCCCCTTGACCATTACGAAGTCGGATTCATGTTTATTCAAGCGCAAGGGGCTGGGCCAAAGAACAGATCTAACCTGTTTTGTCAAGTGTGCAGGGATAGGTAATTCTAAGGGACACACAACGTTGTACTCGGTACTCTTTGTCTCTCTCTCTCCCGTGTTTGAATCTCATCTCACACTCGTGTCAATTGCAAATCATTCATTCCATAAAGATTGACATAAAATAAAATTTTCACTAAGAGATGAACAATATGTACAAAAGATAAAGGGGAGGTGGCTCACAATCTCCTCACTGTCCACCGCCACTCTCCCCGGATCCCTCCTGCCTATCTGGTGGTGGTAACATCTCACCACCACCTCTGTCACTTTGGGCACTCGCCTCGCCTCGGCGGCGCCTCTCCTCCTCCTCGTTCCTCCGACGGCTGGAGGAACCTGCCAAATACTGACCAACAGAGGCACCGGTCGCTCTGCTGGCGCTCGCCCCACTCTTGCTCCTGTTGTGTGAACGGCCTATGGCTATCAGTATCTCCTGAAGGCTCCGTGCTAGTGTCTGCTGCGCCTGCAGGTCGGCGCGCAGCCTGGTGAGCTCCTCCTGGTCCGCTGGAGACTCCCGCACGTGCAGTGCCGCCAGCTCCCTCGTCACTTGCGCGACCTGTGCCCCAGCTGCCTCCGCCCGGATGTGCAGCTGATCTCTCTCTCCTGCTACCGATTCTACCTACCCCTGTAGCTGGGCAGCTCGGTCGGTGGCGGTCCACAGCGCTGTCTCCGGCAGGAAAGTATTAAAGTCAAAAACCGTAATTAAATATTTTTCAAAATAGAAATCACTGCTATACTTACCCGCTCGGCCAGATCAGCCTGCGCCTCCTCGGCCCGTCTAACCGCCGCCTCCAGTCGGTCTTCCAGGTCCGACTGAGAGCTCTCTGCTGCCCTCAAGGAAGAAGCACCAGCTACTGCGGCGCTCCTCACCCTCTTCAACTCCCTCTGCTGCACATGAAAACACTTGTCAAATTCTCAAATCAGCATTGAAAAGTGATTAAGTACCGAAGTCTGAGTAAGTACTTACCTGTTGCTCTGCCTCCTTTTGTGCCGCCTCCCAATCCTGCATCGCCGAATAGAGCAGGGCCCGAGCGATGCAATTTCGCCAGCCACATCCACCTGCAATTCATATCCTAATCATTAGCTCAAATCCATAAAGTCAAATTCAAGGAGTTTTGGTTTAAGGGTTTTACCTGATGTCGGGCACTCCTGTATACCTTTCCTCCGTACTTCAAGGTGTATGCCTGGAGGTACGCATCGTCGGTGGTTGCAGTGGACTTGATGGCCTTACCTCAGCGCTCCCAGTTTTGGATTTGCTCCTTTGCCCGCTCACGCCAATCTGTAGTGTCATGGAGCCCCCAGAAACTCTGACCCGGTCGGCGAAAACGGTCCCGAACAGGGAACTCCACTGCACTCTGTCGAATCCCGAGTGAGAGCTGGCATAGGAACAAGTGAAGAGGTAGCACCAGGTTGAGTGCATGCAACCACACCGACCTACTGAAGTAGGGGCGGGCCTGCACCAACCAGGGCTGTCCCTCATCGCTCTCCTCCAGGTATGGCTACCACACCACCTGCACAACAAAGTTCAGTCAGTCATCAAGCAATCAAATCAAACACTGATCAAAGAGAAGGTTTAGAGCACTTACATCCAAGTGAGGGTAGCTGTCTATGGCCTCCTGCAGGCGCTCCAACTGGTCACCAAGGCTGCGGGAGTCCCGGCGAGAATCCCAACAGCGTGCAATGGGTACGAGGCCCGGCCGTGTGAGATCCCCTCTCCCCAGGGACGGGAAGTGAAGGTAAGTCCAGACGTACAAAATAAGAAGCAGATTAGGCGGCAATTTAAAGCAAAATTGCAGTTTAATTCAAGGGTTAGGGAGAAGGAACGTACTGGAGAAAGGGGAAGAATCCGCTAGTCGAGGTCTGTCGCTCGGAGGCGCCCAAGCTGTCAAACTGGTGCGCTAGAAAGGCTGCCCCCCAGGCGTACCCCCCTACCTCAGACAAGTCCTCCAGGAGGGGCAGGAAGCAGCAATGGACTGCGTCGCCCCTCGTGGCAAACAAAAGTCTACCAAGAAACAGGACGAGGAAAGGACGCAAGTCCAGGTCTGCCTCCGCCCCTGGCTCGCTCGCTAACTCCCTCGGCTAATCCTAACCAGTCTCTCGAAGTGCTCATCCTCGGTCTCTCTCGCCTTCTTCCCCGCCTCGAATAGACCTAGGCTCTTCTGCAGTGCTACCCGGGGAACTAGGGACGACCTGTGACCTACGGGTAACCCTAGCAACCGCTCAGCTAGCTCCTGGTAACACGGGTAGGTAAACCCGCTAATCGGCCTCCCATAAATCCTGAGCCCTGTGATCCGGCTCACGTCCTCGAGGCTGGGATCATGTGTCGCCATGGGAATACGAAGGCGGTCGCCTCCGTATCCCACCTGCTCCGCAGAGCCTGAGTGAGAGCCGGGTCCGCCCTCATCCTCTCCATCCTCAACACCTCCCCGAACCCCATCTCCTCCACTCTCTCTCTCTGGAAGGGGGGGGGGGGGGGGGAAGGCCAGGAAAACAGCCAAAACTAGCGTCCAGGATACGCGGGCCCTCATCGCACCCTACAGGCACGAAAATTTTGTTAAAACAGTCAATGTTTTGGTGTTCGGTCCAAGTCGCGACACCCATAGAGGTCGCGACCTTGTCGCGACAGTGCGGTGCACCGCGACCTTATCGCACCACCTTTCTAGGCCGTGATAAGGTCGCGTCGGCATGAATCGCCGCGACATGGTCGCGGCGCCCATAATCGTCACGACAACCTGTCGCGACGGGTCATGCTGACGCGTTCTTAGGATCGGACAGGCCGGAGCCTCCCTTGTCCGATCCTCTTTCCCATGGGCGTCACGCCCTACATCCGCCCTCTAGGGGCTCAATCTACCGTTCCTACGCATGCATTCAAGGATTAGGGTCGATTTTACTTACCGATTTTATCGCCTTGGCCCTCTTCATCCTCGCCTCTTCTGCGTTCATCACCGGGGCCTCCGCCTCTTCCTCCACCTCCATCTCGACGTCGGCCTCCTCCTCCTCGACCGGGGGCGCCTCCGCCCAGTGCCGGGAGCTCCGCCGCTCCGCGTGGCGTTTCGCCCGTGATGATCCTTCACCGGTGTTTCCTTCTTCCATGTTGATTCCGGAGTGATTAGGTCGAATTAGGAAGAAGTTGGAGCAAGGGAGCAAGACAAAGGAGCAAAGATTGTAGAAGATTGCACAAGGGGTTTGGAAGATTCAAGCTTGGAGTTTGAAAAGCAAAGAAAGGGGGAAGAGGAAGGCGCCCTTTACGTTTTGAACTGATCGGTTTGAGTCGCGACAGTGCGGGAGGTCGCGTCTATGTTGCGTCGGTTATGGTGGCCGCGACATGATTGCGACCTCCCACCTTGACGCGTTCTTAAGGCGGTCCTAAGGGTTGTCGCGACATAAACAGAGCCCATTGCGCATGCAGGAAATTCTATTTTATTCATTCATCAAGTCTGTACATTCACTAATTCTTTCCTACAATCAATTAAATGCCAAAACTCTGCCCTAACTACCATCTGATGTCCTCCCTACAATCAATCCAATTATTCTCAAATGTCCGCCGCTGCCGGCTGAATCTTCTTCATTGCTTCGAGGTATTCTTTGATTACATCCTCATCTTCCACTACCTCGGCTTGAAAGAGACCCATCGCACATCCTTCCCAATGGACGATGGCGTTGCGCACGTCATGCTCGTCCTGCTCGTCGCCCCTCTTCCTCTCTTGAACGGGCGGGTAATTCGATAAGAGAGGAACAACCGTGCGAGCCTCACCGCATTGGAGGTAGCAGCGATCCGGGATGTAGAGAACCAGTGCTTCATTGCCCAGCAGTCGCAAGGCCAGTCCAGTGCGCTGAGGAAGATGGATCATCCGGTTGTGCAGGAAACGCGGGCGCATTTCAAATTCGGCCACGGTCATCCTTTTGAAGTAATCGCGCCATGCCTTCAACCCTTTTATTTGAGCAGTCTTGCACCAGGCTTGAGTGGACATGTGGAGAGGTCCACCCACGAAAGCTAGCGGATGGTGGAGCATTGTCTTGCACTCCGTAGCCAGGTTCTCCATCACCCGAAACTGAATATGCATGCCCATCCAAAGCTCGAGGGCAATGACTGAGCCATAGAAGGGGCCCCCGTAGCTGCAGAAGTAAGTCCGGCATATAGGAAACCCAAGACCGCCCGGCCAATACTCATACCTTCCGAGATGGAATCAATGATGCTGAGGTTGTCGAAGGAGATAGCTCCATCCAACGTTGGGAAGAGAATAACCCCGCAAATGCAGATCGCAGCCGCCTTAGCAATGGCGACATGATTACCGATTTTGCACTTACATTGAGAGATGATCCACTGCGCAATAGGGAGGAGGTGAACGTGCATCTCGCTGGTCATGGAACACAGATCTGTCTTCCTCGTGGTGATTTCTGAAAGGATGCTCCATGCATTGATTGGAGCCACCGTGTATGAAATCGCGAGCTCCTCACCCCTCTGATATCGTGGAAGACCAAGCATTATTTCCAGCTCCTCCAGCAAGATGGTAGCCTCAAAACCGGGGAAGATGAACGTGTGAGTCTGGGTGTGCCACCGTTCCGCCAGCGCCGTAATGTTGTCCCACACATGCACGATCTTGTCGTATTTCTTGGCCAGCACAAGTACAATGGACAGTCCCCACTCCTTCAGGTGGCAGATAGATGCGTGTGGAAGCAACTCAATCATGGGGGCTAACCAGGGCACTTTAGAGAACCTCCTCTGCCCCGGTAAGATCTGAAGTGATTGGAGAAGAAGAGTTTGAGAACAGGAAAAAGGAAGAAGAAAACAGGGGAAAACAGGATAAAAATTCAGAATTTAAAGAAAAAGAGTACTTACTTGAAGCTCCGGGCGCATACATATGTGCCCCGGCATGGAAGAGAGCCACTGGAGATCCGCATGAGACTCACGAGCCGCCTTGGGTCCAGCATATGGTGGTATTTCCTCTTGGAAAGCAGAAAGACTTCTCTTCATGGCTGCAAGGGAGAGAAAGTTGAAGAAAAGAGGGAGCAGAGGGTTAGCTGCGGGATTAGCACCCCTAAACACATATTTATAAGACTCTAAGGGGGTGCAATCCCAGTCTAATCCCGCAACTAGGTATTAGGATAAGATTAGGAGAGGTTTAGGAGTCCTAGTGATAATCTAGGAGTCTTAGGATAGAGATAAACTTGAGTCTTCTGCATTTTCTGAGCTCGGTCCGAGTCGCGACGCCGCGATATGACGCGACCAGGTGGCGACATGGCGACTATGTCGCGGTCGACCATGGCGTCGCCTCTTTATCTGATGTGTTGTTTTTCTATCTACGCTTGGTATATTTGCTTGTTTAATCATGTTTATGGTAGATATTATTATCTGGTGCTTATTATGTCTATCTCTTGTCAAGTCAAAGCAAAAATACAAAAAATCAAAAAATCACAAAGAGATCGTCACAGGTAAGTCAGGTAAACATTTCTTCCCTTACTCCCTCGCATTACTATATGGTATTCTAGCTATTATATCATTTCAAGGACCGGCTGGTTCTCAATGTGCTCTGGGATTGGAGTTCCCCTTTACCAAAAACAGTGATAATCTAAGTGCACATTGTTAATCGTTGGATAGGCCGTTGAGTTGGGTAAGTTCGGGAACGATGGATTCAGGCCTGCACTGCGGTTGTGGGTAGTCTCTTGACCCGTTCCTATTTTGCTTAACAATATTATCCTTGATATATTTTCTATTTTCTCATTTTCTTTGCATTTGTTTTGATGATTTCTTTTATTTAACCTAGCATGCATCATGTAGGACTTTGAGCTTTCCTGACTCATTCCTGACTATTGATGAGCCCTTGTTGAGTACCCAATCATCCTTCATATTCCAAACAAGAAATCCAATTCCACTCCGAATCAGAAGGATTGCCTCCGAGTGAGTTGTTCCCGTCAGTCGGACAAGAATTTCCCTGTCTGGATTCTCTATTAAAATTTTGTCCTTTTCCTTTGATCCGTTTTGGTTGCGAACCGCTCCCAGGACAGAGTCATGAGTTACCTGCCTGGCACGCACATGTCCCTCCAAAATGAAACCTGCAGGCCAATCGGCTAGGGTACCTCTCAATCGAGGGATTGATCGTCCTCTTCTTTTCTCCTTCTCGTCCAGACTTGTGCTCTTCTTTGCATTCTGCTCGAGCAGCTAACTCGGGCTTTCACAAAGATTCCAATTACTTGTTAGTTAGACCGGGTGTCTCTTTACCTTGGCTCCCACTTTTCAGTCCACTCCGCATCATTTCCGTTCCACTGTTACTTCGTGACACCTCCACTCCACTTCTGCTTCGTTTTCTTGCAAAGTGGAAGCCAAGGAGGGGCAATCTGTAGACACCCGATTCTGACTAATGAGTTGAACCATATTTCTTGTTATCTTAGTGAGCCCCTAGTTGGTCACTCACCTTGAGCCCATCATTAGCCTTGTTTTGAGCCCATTAACAATTTAAATTGCCTTGAAATCCAGCCCATTATCATTTTGAGAGAGTCCTTGGACATAAATAAGTCTTATTTTTTCACATGATTGGCTGATAATTTGCAGATAATTAATTTCCTTGATGCATCGTATCGTAGCGCCGCGTCTCAATGTCGCGTCGCTCCGGGCCGCCGCGACAACCCATGCATTTTCATGCACGTGGGCATACTGTCGCGACGCCCCGCCCCGTCGCGTCTCTATGTCGCGGCCCTACGATGCACCGCGACAGCAGCTGCGCATGCAGGCCTCCGCAACCAACTCCTATTTATCCTCCCATGGGTTTATCTTTATCCCCAGGAAATATCTCAACCCCTTGGGCGGGATTTGGGCCCTAGGGACTCTCTTGGGGATCCTAAGGACTCTCCTATGCGATTTTCATTGGCATTTATCTCCCATTTCACTTATTATCCATTTTGATGGGATTTTCTCTCTCAAAGGCTTATAAAACCAAGGCCTTCTCCTTAAGGACCAAGGGAGCTCCCATTTTCACCCCGAAGGGCTGCCGAAATCTCCTCTAACCAACACTTAGCCTCGCAGCAACCTATTTCCACCATTTCCTTCACATTCCCCTCCACCAAAACATCCTCATTTCACCATTTATGGAGCACGGAACGTGAGAAGGACGACTCCTATTACCTCCTGAAGCTTTTGCACATTCATTGGGACTGCATCCACGCCAGGGAGTCGCCCTAATGGGACTCATCTTCTTCCCCTCTCTTCCTCCTTCATTTCTACATGCATTTTTATGTTGTTTCTAGTTAGATCACACTCACCACATACCCACGTTTTTCACACACCCAAAGGGGTTTAAAAGCACCCCAGGTGCTTTCCTACTATGATTCCCCATTTCCTCTCATTTTTAGAATAGATACTACGCTTAACATGTTCTAATAGGGCTTTTTCTTGTTTCTTCTTTGTTTTCGGCAGGCACCCAAGCTTTTCCATGAGGAGCTCTTATTCTCTAGCCGGCTGGAGGACGGGAAGAAGGTCCACACACAACATCTCCCGCACACAGAGAACGCAACAGTGGAGGACGACGCGACAAGAGACGCGTCAGGCTGCAGCGACGCGTTACCAGCATCGTCGCGGCAAGTAAGACTGCCACGACACCAGGCCCGTCTCCTTTCTCTTTCCATTTCCTAGTTAAGTTAGCCTATGTTATTTTCTACTCGTTAGGCAACTTACTAGGTGGTGATCACATTCCTACTTTCTATACTACTAGTCTTAGTACATGTTTGTGTTGAGGGGGGGCACAATCCCCGTGATTACAACATGGCTCTCTCATCAATTGCCATAGTTGCCATATGTGTACTCGCCCCTTGGCTATCATTTGCATGCCCAACCTCTATAGACACCCGCAGGGGAATGCCATAAAGAGGCTCCTTTACTGAGAGGGTTTCCCCTAACAAGTGGATAGTGCAGATCGATGAAAATTTGATGTGCGGCACCAGCAACTTGAGATTTGGCATCTTGGTCTGACAGTCAGACATAAAGGCCAACTCCCTTGATAGTTGAAGAGGGCAAGCTTCTAGGAGTATGATGGGTGGCACTAGCATGGCCAACCGACTAACAGGTTGAGGCAAATTGCAAAGGACTCTTGGTAAAACCTTGAGTGTTCTTGGTGGCATAGCAATGTGCCCCTGGTCGGGCTGAAATATGGCATGGAAAGCTTTCGGGACAATCTTGGATGCTTTTGGAAGCGTGACTTCTTGCCTCTTGAGTGAAAACTGATTCATGACAGCTTTAGCAGCAGCATGAGATAGCACGACATTTGTAGAGAACCCCTTCTTTTGACTAGCCATTCGAAATATAACTGAGCACGGGGTAATGACGACATCCATGGTAGCTTCTCCAATGAGCAATGTAATAGCTACCGTCCTCGCTTTGGAAGTGACTGGCATCAATGCTTGGGAACTCCTCTTGACAATCATCTCATCCTTCCCAAATGTTTCAGAGACGAGGACATAGACTGGCATGCGGCTTATGTAGTTGTGTAGGGAGGAACGTATGACCGAGTTCGGGTTATTCTTACTCGGCTTGTCTTGTTCATGATGAGCAGACTCGAGGCATGTTGGTAGTGCACACCAGCTCCATTGGGATGTGGTGGCGATGGGATGTATGGTGGCTATGGAGAGCTTGTTGGATGCAGAGGGTTTTGCATGAGGTGATTGGATGGTGGAAAGGATAAGCTCGTGCAGAGAGAGATCTTCTTCCAACTCAAAGGCTAGGTCAGCCTTAAGCTTGGGAGTAGGAAGTTCTTGCCCCATCTCAGAGGCGAGTGGAGCTTGCTCGAGCCTTGGTGTGGTGGCAATGGCTTGCTCAGGTGCAAGTGGTAGTGGGGTGGAGATGGTAACGAGGGGTAAGGATGGAGGGTTTGTGGGAGGTGAGGGATCAGTAGGTTGTGGCATTGGGGGAGATGACCAACGGCGCACCGACACAATACGTCAGGCTGACAGCTTGTCATCAGGGTGCGGTGCGGTATCAGGGGTAGGTGTGGTGGTACTGGCCTGAGCATGGGAAATGGGTGCGGTTGTTGTTGCGGTGAAGGAGCGGATGATGCACTTGGTGGGTAGGTAAAGAATTGCCTCTGATCCCTAGGCAACTGAGATGAAAATGTTGATGCTTGTGCTTCTTGTCTTGACTGTTTTGCTGGTTGCTTGGGCGGTTGTTCTGCTGCTTGTGATGGAGTGGGATGCTGCTCCTGGCCTTGTGCTCTTCTCTTTTCTTGACAATGCATGATGAGTCTGTGCATTTCAACCCAATCTATCTTGTGCTCTAGATCATAGACCACATCTCGGAATTCGCAGTAGCTCACAACTGTATGCCCCAGATGGTGATGATATGGGCAATATTCTGATCGGTCCACTGTCATGTCCCAGCTTGACTTTTTTGAGGGAGCTGTAATGCATTGATGGACATCAGGGCTGTGAAGACATCAGAGAGGGACTCTGGCAACGGATGATAATGGGCTCGCTTTGGGCCAAGTGGATGTCGAGATGGATGAGTAGTGGATGGTGTGGAGTAGCGACACGGGCGAGGTGGTTGTTCTTGTGGACGTGGTGCGAGTTGGCTTGGTGGAAGTGGTGAGGATGCGTAATGGTCAGTGGAGTGGGTAGGCGTGGAACAGTGGATAGCATCAACTTGGGCATGGGTTTGAACTCCCTCATAAGTAGGCCCTTGAAATGTGCAACTGGGTTGTTGGGCCTCAAACAAGGATGACATGGGGGAGTCAATGAGTTGGGTTTTAACAAAGCAAGCCCGAATGTATAGTTGTTGCATGGAAATGATGTTGTCCATAGCCAAAATGTGGCGGTACATAGGTGTTGCATTAGCAATAATGAGCTTGATTTTATCCTCTTTAGGGATGTGCATTTGAACATGGGCAGACATCTGACGCCACCTGTCAGCATAGGTCACGAACTCTTCATCGGGCTTCATCAGCTCAGCCACCAGATCAGCCATTGAATACTCGGGCACTGCCCAATCTTGGTATTGTTGTATGAATCTGACCTTGACCACTTCAAAATCCCCGACTTCATTGAGAGGCAGTGAATAAAACCACTCCAGAGCGGGCCCATCCAATGACTGCCTAAAAAGATAAGCCAATAAGTGGCGATCATGCTGGTAGGACACCGACTCATAGAGGAACTCCTTCAGATGGATGTAAGGGTCTCCAGCTCCACTATATTTGCGATAAATGGGGAGCTGAGAGAGTGGAGGGATGGAAATCGGGGAGTGTATCATTAAAGGATGGTTTGGTATTTAACTACCTCCGCAAGTCGCTAAGCTCACGCTTCATGGACTCGAACTCGGATTGGAAGTCCTGAGCCGAGGTGGATTGTGGATAGCGAGGACCAGCCTGGGAATGAGAGCAGAGTCGAGAGTCAAGGTCCGGACTAGATTGAGTATAATGGTCCGGTTACAATGAGGTGGGCTGAATAGAAGGGTGGCCCAATCCAGGAGTGACAACGTGAGGGGATTTAGAATGAGCAGGATAATGTGGGCCTATTGGGCCTGTCCCAGAAGAAGACCATAGGGCAAAGGTTGTAATATCTAATACGTTCGAATCGTGGTTTATCGAGTTTGGAGGCCAGTGTATGGCCCATTGGTAGACCATGTAGGTATACATGTGCTTTTATAGGTTTATGGTGTAGTTGGGAGGCTGGAGGGCTGGGCATCTCAGCCCAAAATAGGCCTCTGCCGGGTGCACTAAGAATGCGTCTAACATAGACGATGCGTCTCTTAGTGTAACGCGTCCACCTCAACCGACGCAACTCGGAGTAGAACACGTCAATCTGAATGGATGCAACTTTCGACCGCCGATGTAGCAACCCGGAAAATTCAGTATTTAAAAATTTGAAATAATAAATTTCTATAAAAACGGAATAATAGAAACATACGTACCATTATCGTATGTGCAAGAACAAACCTAAAAATTTTGTAATAATTATAAATCAACCCCAAATATTATCCCTAAGTGTTCCACGAAGAAATTCGTGCAATGAAAAATCCTATTGGCCAAGTGTACCTCACAATGTGACTAATTATCCAAATTAGGATCAAACTAAGTCGGAAAATTGTTTACCCGGAAAGATACCGCGCCCATAAATTAAACGATCATGTCAGAGAGACTTCCAACATCATGAAATGATTACCCATTATCGGAATTGAACCAATGGACCTCTCATAGTCCATGAATAAATTTGGTAAGAAAAATATAATAAAATTCGTAACTCTATTATTCCCTAATTAAAAGGGAAATCCCAAAAGATAAAATCTAATAAATAATGGGCTTTGATAAATGTATTAAAATATTACTTAAATAGAAAAATGGTTCATTAATGCATTAAAAAGGAAGTTTGAGTTGGATTGGGATTCCTAAACCTACCCTAAGGGGTTGGCCACGAATTTAGCTCCCATCCTAACCCAATTAGGAGTTCTCATGCTTAGAAAGGGGAGAGGAAATAGGAAATCCCGAAATTAATAGCAATTAGAGTCCTATTAGAAAATAGAAAGAGGAGAAGCTTATATACTCTCCTAAAACTCTCATGGCTGGCCCTAGCTCGTGCCAAGGGATTGTTGGACCAGGAGGAGAGGCCAAGGAGGAGGAGATCTCGTGGGGAGAAGAACCTTTCAAGCTCTCATCCCCGTTCTTCAAGTTCTAGCCCTAGAAGAGGAAAACGACTAAAGGTAGGCATTCTCACAAGCTAAAATCCTAATATATCATGTGTAGATTGTTCCATACATCAGGAACAACACCCTCAAGTTTCATAATTTTCCATCAAGCCAATATTTTCTTATTGAATTTCAAAGTTCTGCAACTAGCTTGAACCCGAACCCTCTTCATAATTCTTGTTCCCCATGTATACTAAACCCCATGCCTTGAAATTTTTATTGAAGATACTGATCCATGATAGGCATGTTTCGCCCCTAAAAGCCCTAAATTTGATTCATCTTGTCTTGCGAATTTAATCGTTGATCTCAACTATGTACTGTCTCATGTTCATCATGAATACCCGTGGTTGAAACATGTCTAAACCCTGTTTGTTTTCCAATTCCTATTTATTGTAAGTACCCTTGTATGTCTAGGTCGTTTTGCAACTGGTTTCATGATTTTTCGTTGACTATACAATTAGTTATGATTTTCTGAACTACCTTGTGTCAAAAAGGCAAGTTTCTGGACCGCAATCCAATGTCTGGTCTGACTCCTGTCAGAGTCAGGCGCAGACCACCAGAAAGCGACGACCTGATATGTCGCCTTCTGGGGTCCGATTGCGACAGCCTACCCGTCGCGTTCGGAAAGCGACAGGTAAGCCGTCGCTATCCCTGTGCCTGTCCTGTCATGACCCTTCCCGCCTCTATCGCGTTCACAAGGCCGTCGCGACAGTACCCATGTCGCGATCTGCCTACCCCTGTCGCAATCCTTACTGGCCTATGTCGCCTTCACCAGATTTTGATGAAAACCCATAAAAATTATTTCTGTCACTTTCTAAATAATTCTTACGCCTTTTTACAGTTATACCCCTAGTAAAAACTTGTTTTAAAAATGGAGCTACATTGAATGATTTAAAATACATATTCACGACTTATTTCTATCTATGATTTCTCTTACACATGCACACACATGAACCATCCATATATGGCTGAAATTCGGCAGAAAATATCTCATAATGTATCGGGTAATTTATTGCAATAAAGTATATTATTTGCCCTATTTTAAAGAACTTGTATTCGTTTCTAGCGTTGTTTATATACCGATATCGACGCTCCACTGTTCTAGAATTCCTCTAGAACGTCGAGCACCTGTTTTCCTATACACACTTTACTTGGCTTGTGGTGAACTCTCCGTCGGATATTCCTTTTGCCGGACTAGTGAACCCTTGAACAAGGCCTCCGTAAGTCTCCTCTGATCATGGATTCCCACATGGTCGACGAGCCGGTTGTACCCTAACACCCATTACACCTTTAGGGATCGATATGATCCAAACGGCTATTAGAAGTTCGCTCTTACCTTGAATCACGTCGGACCTCTGGACTTGTGCATAATATGGCCAGCAGGAAGGTCGTGAATTTCCACCTGACTGCCAACACCAAGTGCGTGTGTTGTGCAACTGTTACTCTCGCCTGGTTGCTCGACGTATTACGTGCAATGTACACTAGTTCTCATCTATACTCCACTCGCTCATCTATTCACGTTCACTCTACTATCTCGTCTATTCATCTAGTGCTCTCATCTATTTCTTGGTACTCTCTATTGGCCATTAAATGATTGTCTAAAGATAAACAATATAACCAATGCCAGCGCAATAGGGCCCGCTCAGGTCCTGGGGAGAGCGCCCGAAAGTGCCATTTGCCCGCGGGAGTTAAATGATTAGGATGTCGGCATTACATCCAAGTGCTATACTATTAAGATTAATCTAAGACAATCAACACAAAGTGCTATATTCTCTCGTTGTCTTTTGACAAACAAGTGCTATACTCTCTCTCGGCTATCTTCGGATAACCAAAGTGCAATTACTATCTCGATTGACGAAAGTTAATCAAAAGTGCCAGACTATTTCGATTGATAAGAAAATCAATCAAAGTGCAATTTACTCTCTATATGGCCAACTACTTTTCTCTCCTTGCTATACATGTGTCGTGCTATTGCTTGACGTTGACATTATTTGTTGTCGTGTCGTTGTTGCTTTCTATCGTGACTTGGTCTTACTCATTGTGCTATACTTGATCCAGCTGCCATTTGAACCATGTTACTTGTGCTCTTACTTTCTCGACTTTACATGACTCGCTCTATCTTTAGTTGCTCTGCCATTTAATACATTAATTATTTAAAGCCTGCTTGAGCCTAAGATTTAAGTCCTACTGGGCGTTATCGCTCACCCTTCGTTATTTGTTATTGTGTCTCAGGTAAGTCGGACGATGACGTTATACGTACCAATGGGACGGGACCAGAGTGTCGAGCGACCTGGAGTCAACTCATGAAGTTACCTTAGTACCATGGAGTCTAGTAGTTGTTGCTTTAGATTTCTTTTCAATGTAATGACTTTCATTGAGCCCTATGTATTGGCTCCGAATTAGCGGTTGTAATGGTCTTAGTGATTTTATAATGAAATCAAGAGTTATTTCAATTATTATTCATTAGTTGCTCTGATGTTTGCGAAAGTATGCGCAATTGTCGTTACCATACTCGTTGTTCGCGTCTCCCTCCGATTTATTCTGCTGCTAAATTGGAGGGGCGTGACAGCCGATGTGAGGGCGCCGCTGCATGCGTGCCGCGTGGCGCATGCAGGGACGTTGGGGTTTAAAAGCGACGCCGATGTCGGACGCGTTTATAAACGTGGCGGGAAGACTCGACGCGATTCTAACCCTGTGTATTTTGAGCTCTTGCCCTCGGCCGAACAGTGCAATTGCACTGTTTAGCTAAGGGAGAGAACTGTGGAGATTTGCTGTGGAATTCTGAGGAGAATTCGAGGTTTTGGTTGTCCGTTCGGCATAATTTAGACGCGAGGAGGAGCTTCAGAGCACGGGAAACGCCGGGATAATGTCGGATTCACGTTTTATTCACAAGTAGGGGAACTTTGCTCTGTTTTCCTCTTTTATGGTTTGCATGGGTTGTGGCTTACAATTTTGAAATAGAAATCATGCAAGGAAGGTAGAGATCCTGCTTAGGATTTCATATACATGCTATTTATCTGCTTAATTTGCATGTATGGGAATTTAGGAGGATTTTCGGAATGGGTTTTGGGTGTGAGTTCTGTCATCTGAAAGGCGACGGACTCAGACGATGCGATTCAGCCTTTAAGGCATCAGGTAAGTCCAACATGATTCAGTCTTATGGAAACGTCCACTGTGTTGGACGCGTTTTGAAATGTGGCCACCCGAGCTCTGGTGTTCTGTGGTCAGTCCTTCTGGTTTCTATCCCACATTGCCTAGGCTGAGTTGGCAAGGCAATGTAGGGCTTGTGTAGGTTGAGTTGACACATGTCGTGATTGATAACGAGGGTTTTTACTTAGAAATGTGTGCATAGCGAGTCGGGTATCACGCCTTCCGTGGTTACATCTCCAGTCGGTTACCCTAGCACTGGGTGCTCAAAACTTGTCCCGATACAAGAGTACCGTCAAGGTTTGTGTCGTCTTCCTGAACACCCTCACTCCTGAGTTTTAGTTGTACGTCCGGCTGAGGGATAGACGACAGGGGACAGTGACACGTGTTTGTGGGTGTGCGATCGCTTGTAGCGCGCTCTTGGTTGGGGGACGGACACCAGTAGACGTACTAGTCCCCAGCTAGTCCTGTTTCCAGTACCTCACTTTAGGGTTCTCGGCCGAAGTCCCTAAAGATGTCAGGCTTGGGCCTACAGTGGTGTAGTCTGCAGGTGTGGTGTTGGTTTGTCTCCACGGTTCTTGACTTTTTTGAGGTGGAGCGGCAGTTGGACCTTTCGTCTGTGGCTGCGAGGTTGAGAGGTGTACTTGTGTTGTTTGTCCAGGTCAGTGGTTGGTGTCGCGAACCAGTTCTCATGACTCATGTGCGGCATGCCCTTCTGTGGCTTGTACACATGTACGTGATTTGCCGTTTATTTACTTACAGCTGTAGCATCATGCGTAGGTGATATGTATACATAACTTTTAAATGCTTTATAGCTTTGATATAAATTGTGTTTCACGGCTTTGGGGGAGTTGCCCTACTGAGTCAATGACTTGTAAGGCTTACCCCTTCTTCTTCCAGGTGAAGGAGAGCAGGAGGACTCACGTCCCTCCTCTAGTTTCGGTCAGCACCGTAGTGGAGTCGGGCCCTCGCCACCAGCAGAGTAATGTCTTTACTTGTGGAGCCTTGGGGGTTTGTCCCGGGATGTTGTATCTTGTTTAGTGACTATGTATGGAACTGAATATGTACATTTCATGTAGATATGTGTGAGAAATAAATTCTTATATGTGTTCTGTATGTTCTTTTATATTTTCATGAACATTTGTGGTTGATATCCCTTGCGAGGCTTCGGCCCGATCGCGGGAGACAGAGTCGTGTCGGGCATGTTAATGGGTTAACGGGCCTGAACGGCGAGGACCGTCACAAAGGTGGACAACAACTCACGAGCCTGGTCAGGGCTCATTTCAAGCAGAAGGTGCTCCAATTCAGCGGCCTCATCAAAGGAGGATGATGACGGGACAGAGTGGGAAAAGGCACTCTCTTCGGCCCAATGGGCTCTGGGCTGGGCTGAATTTGGAAGAGACTCATGAGACAAGGGGTCTGCATGAGGAGGAGAGGTTGGAGGGTAGATGAAGCAGAAAGGAGCCATGAAAGGATGAGAATGGGGAAATTAAAAGGATGCAGTAAAATACAAATAAGGGGTACAACAACAGTTACAATCACACAAGAAGGGGATAAGAAAGAGAGTTCTCAAGCAAACACCCAAGTTAACATGATATGCGTCAGGATTTTAGGGTTATTACTTAGCCTTTTAATGGATTGATTTAATTGAATTGCACTCGGCTAAGGAGAGACCCTAATGGGTGTGTACTCAAGTACTCCAGAATGACTAGGGGGATACACAACTCACGCGCAAGACGACTTGGACTAAGGGTGTGATGGGTACAACCAGCCCGACAACCGCAACGTGTGTACAGACACAGGGACTTATAGAGGCCCTTGGTAGTAGGCCCTGGGACAACATCACTTAGATTCAGACACGGTTGGACCAGAAGCCACCAGTTCAGCCAGCCGCAGCAGTACTGCCCGTGGCAGAGGAGATAGTACCGGCACCGCTAGTACCACCCTTCGGAGTAGAGGTACCTCTTGTAGCACCTTTACCTCCAGTGGTACCGGTGAGGCCAACCAGTGTGGAGGAGTCCATGATGTTAGTGGAGAGGTTTCTGTGTTTGCAGCCACCTACATATTCGAGAGGCCCGAATCTGGACACAGCTGAGCATTGGATACATGAAATAGAAAGGGTGTTTGTCACCATGAGATGTCCTCCAGTAGATAGAGTTATTTTGGCTACATATCAGTTGAGAGCATTTGCACAAGAGTGGTGGAGACTCAAGATGCAAACATTGTTCACGAGGAGAGCAGAAGATACAATCACATGGCCCAAGTTTTTGGAGGTATTCAACAACACTTTCTTTCCAGTACAAATTCAGCAAGCTAAGAGGGAGCAATTCAGAACACTACAACAAGGAAATTTGTCGGTGTTGGAGTACCAAATGAGGTTTATGGCCTTGAGTACGTATGCACCTTATGTGGTAACCAACAATGCAATGATGGTTGAGTACTTCATTCGGGGGTTGAGGCCGGAGTTACAAGATGTAGTGATCCCATTAATGTGTGGTACAGTGGAAGAGGCGGCCCAAAGAGCAGCAATACTTGAAAAAACCGTGCAAGCCAGGCAGTCCAGCGGATCGGGATCAAGTGGTGGTACTTTTCAACTTCCACAACAGTTGACGAGTGTTAGCAAAGGCAAGGCACCTTCGGGAGGAGCTTCTTCATCGGGCTTTAGCAAGTGGGGTAACAAGATAAAGAAGATATTTAGAGGCCGAGGAGGTGGCAAGAAGCAAGGATTTCAGCAAGGGCTAGGCTATAAGCCAGAGGCGGAAGAATCCCAACAAAGTACAGCGAGGCAGCCTGCAGAATTCAGGTGTTACAATTGTGATCAGTCGGGACATTTGGTAAGGAATTGTCCGTAGCCAAGGAGAGGTAGCTATGGTAGAGAGGCACCACAGCAGAAACAACAACAGCCTTCAGTTGAGCGAGGTAGAGGCGCACCTTACCAGAGGGGAGGAGGACGAGGACGAGTAATGGCAATCACAAGGGCTTAAGCGGAGGCGCCAAATCTGATTGAATGTATTATACCGCTCTTTGAATTTTCATCTAGAACATTAATTGATCCAAGTGCATCTCATTCGTTCATTTACAAAGACTTTCTTGATAATATGGTTCACCCATTTGAGGAAAGGCAGTGTGAGCTTGTAGTAGAGGTACCGTCTGGTGATTTCATGCTTACTACATGTTACTTGGATGAGGTCCCCATTATGGTGCAAGGTAATCAGTTACCGGTTAGATTGTATGCATTACAGTTAAAGGAATATGATATGATATTGGGCATG
Organism: Colocasia esculenta; assembly: GCA_014218235.1. Classification (NCBI taxonomy): domain Eukaryota; kingdom Viridiplantae; phylum Streptophyta; class Magnoliopsida; order Alismatales; family Araceae; genus Colocasia; species Colocasia esculenta. Next base: position 162,201,000 of record CM024755.1, on the reverse strand, counting down.
GATTGGTTGGAAGCGTATGGGGCAGTTGTTGATTGCAAGAAGAAAAGAGTGAGGTTTAGCCATCTAGGAGAAGATATGTTTGAGTTCCAAGGTATGCCATTCTATACCCCTAAATTTATCATTTCTGCCCTTAAGGCTAGGAAATTGATTAATGCAGGGTGTGTAGCCTATTTGGCATCTGTTAGCTTGGTTGAGGTAGGTAAGACAGTGGATATGATACCTGTTGTTAGAGAATTTGTGGATGTGTTTCCGGATGAGTTACCAGGTTTGGCACCACACAGGGAAGTGGACTTCACAGTTGAGTTGGGCTAACCAAGGTATGCAGGTTGCTAGCAGTTAGTATGTCATGGGCAATGGACCGATTGTCAAGATTGTATGTTGAGAGAATTGTACCATTGCATGGAATACCGATTACTATAGTTTCAGACATGGATCCCAGGTTCACATCCGGATTTTGGAGGAGTTTGCAGAGGGTTGTAGGCACACAATTGAGGTATAGTTCATCATACCATCCCCAAACTGATGGGCAAGACGGAGAGGACAATCCAGACTATTGAGGATATGCTTCGGGCGTGTTGTTTGGTTTGGAGAGGCGGAACGGAACAACACCTTGGCATGGTTGAGTTTGCCTACAACAATAGTTATCACACGAGCATTGGCATGGCACCATATGAGGCACTTTATGGAAGACCTTGTAGGACACCACTGAATTGGCATGAAGTGGGTGAAAGTCAAGTGATGGGACCGGAATTGGTGCAACAATGTGCATAAATGGTAAAGTTCATCCAAGAAAAGCTTCAAACAGCACAAAGCAGGCAAAAGAGTTATGCAAATACATGGCGCAGGCCCCTACAGTTCGAGGTTGGTGATTATGTGTTCTTGAGAGTTTCTCCAACCAAAGGTGTAACGAGGTTCAGCAAGAAAGGCAAGTTGAGTCCCAGATATGTGGGTCCATTCCGAATTGTGGAGAGAATTGGTGAGATGGTGTACAAGTTGGAGCTTCCAACGGATTTCATAGATGCCCATGATGTGTTTCACGTCTCAATGTTAAGAAGGTACATTCGTGATCCCACACAGATAGTCAGTTATCAAAGAGATGATTTGAAGCCGGATATGTCCATGCTAGAGAATCCCATGATGATTACAGGCTGCACACAGAAATTAAGAAATAAGAACATTGAGTTGGTAAAGATTGGGTGAGAGAACAGGCAGGGTGGTGAAGATACTTAGGAGTTGGCCGAAGAAATGTACAAGATGTATCCATACTTGTTTGAGTAAGCGTTAATTTCTTTTTAGGTGATAGTTGCATATATGTTGAACTATTTATATGCTTATTCATTTAATTTCGAGGACAAAAATATTTTTAGGTGATAGTAATGTAATATCTGGTACGTTCGAATCGTGGTTTATCGAGTTTTGATGCCAGTGTATGGCCCATTAGTAGACCATGTAGGTCTACATGTGCTTTTACAGGTTTGTGGTGTAGTTGGGAGGCTGGAAGGCTGGGCATCTCAGCTCAAAACAGGCCTCTGTCGGGTGCACTAAGAATGCGTCTAACACAGATGACACATCTCTTAGTGTAATGCGTCCACCTCACCCGACGCAACTCGGAGTAGAACGCGTCAACCTGAATGGATGCGACTTTCGACCGTCGATGCGAGGGCGCCGCTGCATGCGCGCCTCGTGGCGCATGCAGGGACGTCGGGGTTTAAAAGCGTCGCCGATGTCGGACGCGTTTATAAACACGGTGGGAAGACTCAACGCGATTCTATCCCTGTGTATTTCGGGCTCTTGCCCTCGGCCGAACAGTGCAGTTGCACTGTTTAGCTAAGGGAGAGAACTGTGGAGGTTTGCTACAGGAATCTGAGCAGAATTTTAGGTTTTGGTTGTCCGTTCGGCGTAATTTCAATGCGAGGAGGAGCTTCGGAGCGCGGGGAATGCCAGGATAACGTCAGATTCGCATTTCATTCACAAGCAGGGGAACTTTGCTCTGTTTTCCTCTTTTATGGTTTGCATGGGTTGTGGTTTACAATTTTGAAATAGAAATCATGCAAGGAAGGTAGAGATCCTGCTTAGGATTTCATATACATGCTATTTACCTGCTTAATTTGCATGTATGGGAATTTAGGAGGATTTCCGGAATGGGTTTTGGGTGTGAGTTCTGTCACCTGAAAGGTGACAGACTCAGACGATGTGATTCAGCCTTTAAGGCGTCAGGTAAGTCCGATGCGATTCAGTCTTATGGAAACGTCCATCGCGTTGGACGCATTTTGAAATGTGGCCACCCGAGCTCTGGCGTTCTGTGGTCAGTCCTTCTGGTTTTTATCCCACATTGCCTGGGCTGAGTTGGCAAGGCAATGTAGGGCTTGTGTAGGTTGAGTTGACACATGTCATGATTGATAACGAGGGTTTTTACTTGGAAATATGTACATAGCGAGTCGAGTATCATGCCCTCCATGGTTACCTCTCCAATCAGTTACCCTAGCACCGGATGCTCAGGACTTGTCCCGGTACAGGAGTACCGTCAATGTTTGTGTCGTCTTCCTGGACACCCTCACTTCTGAGTTTGAGTTGTACGTCCGGCTAAGGGAAAGACGACAGGGGACAACAACATGTGTTTGTGGGTGTGCGGTCGCTTGTAGAGCGCTCTTGGTTGGGGGACGGACTCTAGTAGACGTATTGGTCCCCAGCTAGTCCTGTTTCCAGTGCCTCACTTTAGGGTTCTTGGTTGGAGTCCCTAAAGATGTCGGGCTTGGGCCTGTAGCGGTGTAGTCTGCAGATGTGGTGTTGGTTTGTCTCCACGGTTCTTGACTTTGTTGAGGTGGAGCGGTAGCTGAACCTTTCGTCCGTAGCTGCGAGGCTGAGAGGTGTACTTGTGTTGTTTGTCTGGGTCAATGGCTGGTGTCGCGAACCAGTTCTCATGACTCGTGTGCGGCGTGCCCTTCCGTGGCTTGTACACGTGTACATGATTTGCCATTTATTTACTTACAGCTGTAGCATCATGCGTATGTGATATGTATTCATAACTTTTAAATGCTTTACAACTTTGATATAAATTGTGTTTCATGACTTTGGGGGAGTTACCCTACTGAGACAATGACTTGTGAGGCTCACCCCTTCTTCTTCCAGGTGAAGGAGAGCGGAGGACTCACGTCCCTCCTCTAGTTCCGGTCAGCACCATAGTGGAGTCGGGCCCTCGCCACCAGCAAAGTAATGTCTTTACTTGTGGAGCCTTCGGTGTTTGTCCCGGGCTATTGTATCTTGTTTAGTGACTATGTATGAAACTGAATATGTAAATTTCATGTGGATATGTGTGAGAAATAAATTCTTATATATGTTCTATGTGTTCTTTTATATTTTCATGGATATTTGTGGTTAATATCCCTTACGAGGCTTCGGCCCGATCGCGGGAGACGGAGTCATGTCGGGCACATTAATGGGTTAATGGGCCTGAACGGCGAGGACTGTCATAAAGGTGGACAACAACTCGCGAGCCTGGTTGGGGCTCATTTCAAGCAGGAGGCGCTCCAATTCAGCAGCCTCATCAAAGGAGGATGATGACGGGACAGAGTGGGAAAAGGCACTCTCTTCGGCCCAATGGGCTCTGGGCTGGGCTGAATTTGGAAGAGACTCATGAGACAAGGGGTCTGCATGAGGAGGAGAGGTTGGAGAGTAGGTGAAGCGGAAAGGAGCCATGAAAGAATGAGAATGGGGAAATTAAAAGGATACAGTACAATACAAATAAGGGTACAACAACACTTACAATCACACAAGAAGGGGATGAGAAAGGGAGTTCTCAAGCAAACACCCAAGTTAACATGATATGCATCAGGGTTTTAGGGTTATCACTTAGCCTTTTAATGGATTGATTTAATTGAATTGCACTCGGCTACGGAGAGACCCTAATGGGTGTGTACTCAAGTACTCCGGAATGACTAGGGGGATATACAACTCACGCGCAAGATGGCCTGGACTAAGGGTGTGATGGGTACAACCAGCCCGGCAACCGCAACATGCGTAAGACCACGGGGACTTACGGAGGCCCTCGGTAGTAGGCCCTGGTCAGCCCACGAGTTCTCGCGGGTGAGAGGGTCTCCACTACTAAGGAGGAAACCTAATCCACACGAAATATGAGTGTATGGATGAGCCTATGTACACCAAGGTGCATGCAATGTCTATCCTAGACTAACACAGAGTAACTGACAGGTCTCGACTGAGGTCGCGATGACCAGATCCGTCGCGACCTTATCGCGATCGATAACCCGAACGCGATACAAATCGAGTGCAAAGACCTACAGCCACATACAAACAATGGGCAAATAGGCTATCCTAAAGTGTAATACAAGCATGGAATAAAGTAAACTACACAGGAAGACTCCCTACTCAAACAGGAACAGATGGACAGACGGAAGACTATAACATACAAAGCATAACTGAGGTCACGGCCACCACCGTCGGCGCAACAGCGTCGCGGCAGCACGATTCGTTGTGACAGGACCCAAACACAAATAATGAAATAAAAGGAGAAGCCGAACCCTACCAGGATTCTAACAAAAAGGAACGTGAGTATACATGACAACACAGCATGAGGAAGACATAGAAGCACTCTCTGTGACGGCCCTGGATATTTATGGCCATTAAGGCTCCATATCCATATCCGCCTCCCGCGAACGGACCAAAGTCTCGCAAGGGATAGCTCACACAAGTGTCCAGTAAGAATATAAAAGACAACTACACAGTATAAGACACAAGAAAGTACATGTGCTCATACCTGCATATAACAATTTACAACTATCCCATTACATTATTACATGTCCAATTAAAAAGTACAACTACCTGGGGCATACCCCGAGGGAGCACAAGCTCACACAAATTAACTACTACACTACTGCTGGTGGTACAAGCCTGACACAACGCCGCTGCAAGCCAAACACACTGCAAGCCCTGAAAAGAACTGTAGGGAAGTGAGCCTCAACAAGTCACAGGCTCAGTAGGGGCTACCCAAAACAACAACAAACTATGGACACCTCAACCCAGAGGGTCTCATTGGCAACGCCAATAGCCAAACCATTTCATGCTCACACAATTGTATTTAAACTACAATTAAATATAAACATCTTAATCAAACATAACCTTGGAAAGTAAGAAGAAGTAATAGGACTAGCTCCACACCACTAGTCTGCTCAACAACAGTAACGCCTAGGCCTCAAGCCTCATAGGCAAACAGTCACAACCAATCATTTAAGCCATAAGCCGCACAAGCAAATCACTGCCTAGGCTATATGCTTCACAGACGAGTCTCAAGTACATGGGAAACAGGACTGCTAACCAAAACCTGGCCCTTTATACCCCAAACCACAATATGTCGAAAGCCACACACAGAATGGCAGGGTTGGCTACAACGGCCAATCCTTCACACACGGAAACCATATACAGAAGCTTACTTGAGGAAGGTAAAGTAAAGCACATTGAGTGGAGGGTCATACCACACGACCTCCACGAAACACAGTTCCACGTCAACACCAGAAAAGGCTGGTATATGATGTACCACTACAAATCATTACCCGTACAGGGTACAGGTACCTATTACCACAAGGTACCAGCACAGAAACCACAAGTAAACCAGTGCCGTAACAGGGCACACCATAGCGAGCTAAACCACATTTGTGGTGAGTCAATACTCACCATCCATAACTGAAACTGTGCCACCACTCGGGCACACCACAAGCTACAACCGCAGTCACAACTGTGCCAACACTAGGGCACACCTCGAACGGGTCAAACCTCGACTACGAGTCACAAGCTTACGAATCACAGCCAGTGGCAAAGCACGAGTCGGAAAGGAACGACGCCACCACGTGGGAACGGACTACTGGCTGATCAGGCTAGTATCCAACTCGGACAACACAACACAAGAACAACCTCTCAGTCTCATAGCCACAGACCATCAGTCCAGCTACGGCTCAACAAACTCACAAGTCAAACAACTAACTGTGGCGATTAACAAACACCACCACTACCTGCAGTCTCACACACTGCAGGTCCATGCCTGGCACCTTTAGGGACTCAAGCCCGAGCTCCCTAAAGTGAGGCACTAGAACAGGACTAGCTGGGGCCCAGTACGTCTACTGGTGTCCGTACCCCCAACCACGAGCGCGCTACAAGCGACTGCACACCCACAAACACAAGCCGCTGCTCTACTGTCGTCTTTCCCTCAGCCGGACGTACAACTCAAGCATAGGAGTGAGGGTGTCCAGGAAGACGACACAGACCTCGACAGTACCACACTGTACCGGGACAAACCCCGAGCACAACAAACACACGTGCCTGGCTCACAAAGAACCTGGGGTACCCGACTAGAGAGGCATTCCGGAATAGGCGCCGGACCACCACACTCGGCTAGCACAAATCATGATATATACACAAACACTTTCTATTACCAATTACGGTACATATGTTAGGAATAGCCTGTTCCAGTCACCTTGTGACTTACAAGCTAACCTACACAATTACACACATAAACCATATTAATAATAACACCACAACCTGTCATCGGTCACCTTGTGATAGTGGAGGTCACACTAAACACTGACCACGATAATCACATAATAATTATACTTACATTTTACTAATCATTCATCCAGAATAATTTATAAAAGATCCTAGAGGATCGAGGCTAGGTTCAGACGTGAACCTCATCGCCACAATACCACGAACTAACCACAATAATTAATATATAATGAACACAATATCGTACGATGTGCCATGCACACACAAATCACAGGTACGACATTTAAACCACGTAGACACTACGTGTATAATACACCAGCCAGGTGCACCACACGTCATTCACGTAAACAACATGTCCAACACATGGACAGTACGCTCCAAGAGCGCTACAGGTGCCAATGCACCACAGATACTACGTAAACACCAAACCGACTACGTACATAACACATTAACCACATAAAACCTGCCCATCTCATGAGCAACACGCTTCGTGAGCGTAACAAGTGCACTGGCTCCACCTGTCATTGCCATGCACAATAAATACAAATAGTCGAATAACTAAAATGTTAAAAGCATGCATAACCAGACCTCTCTGCTGAAGTCGCGACATGGGGATGTGTCTCCTTCAGAACGCGATGCCCCGACCTGTCGCAATAGGAAACCCTGTCGCGACGGGTCGGCCTGTCGCGACTTTGTCGCGACGGCAAGGTCTATCGCCTTTACAGGCGCAAACCCTAATCCGGGAGGAACTCCACGGATTACCACTCCAGACCATTCAAACCATGCTTAATTCACGTTTTACATGCTTTAATGGATACCCTAGCATGGTATCTATGGTTTATAAACTGGAAAACATATCAACCACACCATGCACAGGATCCAAACATCAAAACAAGGTGGGTTCTCCCTACCTTCGTGAAGAACACAAACTCCAGGCGTTTCCCCCCACTTCACGTGACGTCCTCGCGGCGAGAACACGCCTCACGCACCTCCAGAACCTCGAATCACCAAAAAACCTCGCAGCAGCTCCCCCCTGGTCGAGAAGAGCCTGTGGAAGCTCTGTTCGACCGGGGTTCTTAAAAACAGAACAACAGTTAAGAACGCAACGTAGCCCTACGTTGCGATCTGAACGCGACGTGGGAGGCCGTCGCCTTCCTACTCTTGATGTCAACAGGCCACCCAGCACACGACACTTGGCGCGCATGCAGACGTCGACGCTCAACGACGGCAACAGGAACGCGACCACCAGGGCTGTCGCATTCAGAACGCGACGCATACCCCTGTCGCGTTCACAGGCAGAAAACCTGTGAGTGCTTTGGGCCCAATGGCCGGCCCACCAAGCCTCACAACACGCGCAACACCTGGAACACGCACTAATGGGCCATACATTGGCCACTAAACCCACTAAACCTTGATCCACGAGGATCCAGAAAACGCGCGATGTTACATTATTATCACCTAAAAAGAAGTGTCGTCCTCGACATACAAAGCAAATCACAACAAACCGAATTATCACCTAAAAAGAAATAAAATCATATACAGAACAAGAAGGATACTCTTTCTCTGCATCAACCTTTCAATTCATCTGTCCATTTCCATCATTGCTTTGTTCTTTTCTTTTCTTTCAATTCATTTCACAATTACTTTGTTCTGTCGATTCCATTGCCTTTCCTTACTTTTCAATTGTAGACAATTCTACCTTGCCAATGGCGCTTTATCTCCTTGGACTGAACCTATTTTCACATTTTCTGGGCTGTGTTTACAACATTTCTTTCCGGGCCATTTTTTCTGCTCAAATCCTTTCATTTTATTCCACTACCTTTGGATATTCTTTCGTGCTAAACCTTGCTTAAATTCTCGAGTTTCTTAATGCCATTCCATTACTCACTTATCATTGCTAGCCATTATTCAGCTTCATCTGCATTCACATACTTAACTGTCTGACTTGTAAGTTGCGGTCCCACCACGCTTCCGCTGCGCCACTCTGATCACACTGAACACTTTTGCAAAATATTCCACAATTTCTGTTCTCATTATTACTTTCAATTATTTTCTTCTAGCTTCAACTGTATTCATTTCTAAGTTTAACTGCTTCCCAAATCATCTTATTCAATTAATTCAAGCTGAAAATATTGCTGCAATTTCTGACTTGCCATACCGCTATTGACATGCTGTATTTTTCATATACCTTTCTTGCTTTACTGACATTCTCTAGCTAATCTCATAATTACACAGCTTAACTAACCATGCTCGGATTTTACCTTTAATTATTTCTGCACCACATCAAATTATGAATTTTACCATATCACTGCTAACACACTTTACCTTTTACATACTTTCCTCCCTTTACACAATATTTTCTGGCTGACTTAGCAAACCAAACCCATGTCTTTTTACAATTTCTATTCTCACTGATAAAACACTGTTATCAAGACAACTTACTTGATGTCATCTTATTCAGAATTCCTTATTTCTAAACTGATCATGTCTTTCCTTATCCTTTCTGTTTTGCTTTGCCACCTCTTAATCTGTTCACTATTCTTTAACTATTCTGCTAACTAATTAATCTCACTATGCCATTTTCACTACAATCTTTCTTATTAAAATACTGCCATAGCCATAAACTGAAACCATTTCCTTTAAACACAATATCTGGTTCTGTCTGGCCTCTCTATTCTACATTACTGGTCCACTACCAAATAAAAACAATTCCACTATTGCAATTCACTCACAAATATCCATTCACAATTTGCCTTGCCTTGATTTTAATCTGCTTCTGACAAAATCTTTATTTTCCTGTGCCCACAAATTGCACATAATTGCCGGCATTACCGCTCTTATTCTTAACACTATGACTCTGTACAAATCTTTCTGCAAAATCCTTATCCACTGCAACTTACTAACTAGCTATCTTTCTTATAAAATTCTCAGACAAGTCTGGCTGCCCATTGCTTTTCCTTTATTCTTTCTTTACCTAGCTGCTTAACTCTGAATCTTTGCATCAAACTTTCTATTACCATCTTTATTCATAACATCACTATTCAGAAACTCTTCACTGCACCCATCTCTAACCACAAAACACACTTCATCTGACTGCCATACATTACTGTTCCTCTGTTTGTTAATATCATATCTTTAACTGAACTATCTCACTTAATCACTTCAAACCTGACACATCACTTAATCACACCACTTCCTTAATATCTATCCACACAAATCTCAAATACATTAATTAATTTCGCCGAAATTCTCAGCCACAATTCATGTCTAACATTCCTAATCACACTGCTCTATTTCCCACCATAGCACTGTTCCCTCTGCCATTCCATCACATCATTACTCTATACCTGCCTCTGCTAACTCTGGTCCTCATTAAAACACTTTCACTGATTTCTATAACTGAATTCATCAATCTCTTTAATTTCTATAATTGAGAACCTTTAAACAATTATAATTTAATCACAAACTAGCACCCCAATGTGACCATACTCACTCTGCACTATTAACTGTGCCATTTCTAAGAACTGCCAGTTTAATAAACATAAACATGCAATTTTCATGCAAAAACTCTCATGAAAACCACATTAAAAATCACATGAAACCACAGACTTACTACCAGCAGTGGACATTAATCCATGTATTGGGACATTGTACTCTCAATGTCTTTTCATATTCTAACTGGACATTGCTCTGATACCAACTGTGACGGCCCTGGATATTTATGCCCATTAAGGCTCCATATCTATATCCGCCTCCCGCGAATGGATCGAAGTCTCGTAAGGGATAGCTCACACAAGTGTCCAGTAAGAATATAAAAGACAACTACACAGTATAAGACACAATAAAGTATATGTGCTCATACCTGCATATAACAATTTACAACTGTCCCATTACATTATTACATGTCCAAATAAAAAGTACAACTACCTGGGGCATACCCCGAGGGAGCACAAGCTCACACAAACTAACTACTACACTACTGCTTGTGGTACAAGTCTGACACAACGCCGCTGCAAGCCAAACACACTGCAAGCCCTGAAAAGAACTGTAGGGAAGTGAGCCTCAACAAGTCAGAGGCTCAGTAGGGGCTACCCAAAACAACAACAAACTACAGACACCTTAACCTAGAGGGTCTCATTGGCAATGCCAATAGCCAAACCATTTCATGCTCACACAATTGTATTTAAACTACAATTAAATATAAACATCTTAATCAAACATAACCTTGGAAAGTAAGAAGAAGTAACAGGACTAGCTCCACACCACTAGTCCGCTCAATAACAGTAACGCCTAGGCCTCAAGCCTCACAGGCAAACAGTCACAACCAATCATTTAAGCCATAAGCAGCACATGCAAATCACTGCCTAGGCTATATGCTTCACAGACGAGTCTCAAGTACGTGGGTAACATGACTGCTAACCAAAAGCTGGCCCTTTATACCCCAAACCACAATATGTCGAAAGCCACACACAGAATGGCAGGGTTGGCTACAACGACCAATCCTTCACACACGGAAACCATATACGAAAGCTTACTTGAGGCAGGTAAAGTAAAGTACATTGAGTTGAGGGTCATACTACACGACCTCCATGAAACACAGTTCCACGTCAACACCAGAAAAGACTGGTATACGACGTACCACTACAAATCATTACCCGTACAGGGTACAACTACCTATTACCACAAGGTACCAGCACAGAAACTGCAAGTAAACCAGTGCCGTAACAGGGCACACCATAGCGAGCTAAACCACATTTGTGGTGAGTCAATCCTCACCATCCATAACTGAAACTGTGCCACCACTCGGGCACAGCACAAGCTACAACCACAGTCACAACTGTGCCAACACCAGGGCACACCTCGAACGGGTCAAACCTCGACTACGAGTCACAAACTTACGAATCACAGCTAGTGGCAAAGCACGAGTCGGAAAGGAACGACGCCACCACACGGGAACAGACTACTGGCTGATCAGGCCAGTATCCAACCCGAACAACACAACACAAGAACAACCTCTCAGTCTCGTAGCCACGGACCCTCAGTCCAGCTACGGCTCCACAAACTCACAAGTCAAACAACTAACTGTGGAGACTAACAAACACCACCACTACCTACAGTCTCACACACTGCAGGCCCATGCCTGTCACCTTTAGGGACTCAGGCCCGAGCTCCCTAAACTGAGGCACTGGAACAGGACTAGCTGGGGCCCAGTACGTCTACTGGTGTCCGTACCCCCAACCACGAGCGCGCTACAAATGACTGCACACCCACAAACACAAGCCGCTGCCCTACTGTCGTCTTTCCCTCAATAAGACGTACAACTCAAGCACAGGAGTGAGGGTGTCTAGGAAGACGACACAGACCTCGACAGTACCACACTGTACTGGGACAAACTTCGAGCACAATAAACACACATGCCTGGCTCACAAAGAACCTGGGGTACCCGACTAGAGAGGCATTCCAGAATAGGCGCCGGACCACCACACTCGGCTAGCACAAATCACGATATATACACAAACACTTTCTATTACCAATTACGGTACATATGTTAGGAATAGCCTGTTCCAGTCACCTTGTGACTTACAAGCTAACCTACACAATTACACATATAAACCATATTAATAATAACACCACAACCTATCATCGGTCACCTTGTGACAGTGGAGGTCACACTAAACACTGACCACGATAATCACATAATAATTATACTTACATTTTACTAATCTTTCATCCAGAATAATTTACTAAAGATCCTAGAGGATCGAGGCTAGGTTCAGACGTAAACCTCATCGCCACAATACCATGAACTAACCACAATAATTAATATATAATGAACATAATATCGTATGACGTGCCATGCACACACAAATCACAGGTACGGCATTCAAACCACGTAGACACTACGTGTATAATACACCAGTCAGGTGCACCACACGTCATTTACGTAAACAACATGTCCAACACATGGACAGTACGCTCCAAGACCGCTACAGGTGCCAACGCACCACACATACTACGTAAACACCAAACCGACTACGTACATAACACATTAACCACATAAAACATGCCCGCCTCGTGAGCAACACGCTTCGTGAGCGTAACAAGTGCACTGGCTCCACCTGTCATTGCCATGCACAACAAATACAAATAATCGAATAACTAAAACGTTAAAAGCATGCATAACCAGACCTCTCTGCTGAAGTCGCGACATGGGGATGTGTCGCCTTTAGAACGCGACGCCCCGACCTATCGCAATAGGAAACCCTGTCGCGACGGGTCGGCCTGTAGCGACTTTGTCGCAACGGCAAGGTCTGTCGCCTTTACAGGCGCAAACCCTAATCCGGGAGGAACTCCACGGATTACCACTCCAGACCATTCAAACCATGCTTAATTCATGTTTTACATGCTTTAATGGATACCCTAGGATGGTATCTATGGTTTATAAACTGGAAAACACATCAACCACACCATGCACAGGATCCAAACATCAAAACAAGGTGGGTTCTCCCTACCTTCGTGAAGAACACAAACTCCAGGCGTTTCCCCCCACTCCACGCGACGTCCTTGCGGCGAGAACACGCCTCATGCACCTCCAGAACCTCGAATCGCCAAAAAACCTCGCAGCAACTCCCCCCTGGTCGAGCAGAGCCTGTGGAAGCTCTGTTCGGCCGGGGTTCTTAAAAACAGCACAACGGTTAAGAACACGACGTAGCCCTACGTCGCGACCTGAACGCGACGTGGGAGGCCGTCGCCTTCCTACTCATGACGTCAGTAGGCCACCCAGCACACGACACTTGGCGCGCATGTAGATGTCGATGCTCAACGGAGGCAACAAGAACGCGACCACCAGGGTTGTCGCGTTCAGAACGCGATGCATACCCCTGTCGCATTCACAGGCAGAAAACCTATGAGCGCTTTGGGCCCAATGGCCGGCCCACCAAGCCTCACAACAGGCGCAACACCTGGAACACGCACTAATGGGCCATACATTGGCCACCAAACCCACTAAACCTGGATCCACGAGGATCCGGAAAATGCGCGACGTTACACTCTCAGTGAAGGAATAGTGTGAAGGGGAGAGGAGGAACGCGTACCTAAAGTCGCGTCCGTCTTTATGGATGCGATCGAGTCGCGACCACGTGATGCGTCATGTTCAGGACAGAGAGCAGAAAGACAGAGAAAAACACAGAAATAAACCTAACAGGGTTCTATTAAACACATGAACACATCATCATGGCAGGCAAACAAGGAAAATTGACGAGGCTAGCCTTGAATATCCCACTGTGATCGCCAAAAGGTGTAATCACGGGGTTGTGCACCCCTCGAGACACACAACATGTTTTAAATTAACTTAAGAAGCTTGGAATAGGAAGTGTGATCGCCACCTAACAAGTTGCCATGAATAGGAATGAAAGTAGGCTAACATGCTAGGAAAGGGGGGTGAGAACAGGGCACTTACTGATGTCGCGAAGGGTCTCCCCTTCGCGATGAGGCTGATGTCACGACGCCCTACCAGGGCGCGTCTCTGATGTCGCGACGTCCGTGCCTGCCGCATTCTCTGCAGTGCGGGAGGATGTTGGGTGGACCTTCTTCCAGCCCTCTAGCTGGCCAGAGGACAAGAGCCCCTCATCCTACCTTACTTATGTGCCTGCCAAAACGAAGAAAATAACAAAACAAACCCTGTTAGACCATATTTAAGTGTAGGATCTATCCAAAAATGAAATGAAAGGAGAGAGCATGGAGGGAATGAACCTGGGGGTGGCTTTTAAACCCCCTTGGGTGATGTAAAAACGTGGGAAGGAAAGGAAATGCATTCCTATCTAAAAGAAATAATAAAATGCATGCATGGAGAATAAGAGAAAGAAGGGAAGAAAGAGCCCCAATGGGGGTGGCTCCCTGGCTGCGGGTTGATGTCCTTGGTTGGTGCAGAAGCCTTAGAAGTCGCCTCCTTAGCCACAAAGCTCCATAGATGAAGAAAGTGTCATAGCGTGGTGAAGAGGATAAGAGGAAATGTGGGGGAATGGGTGAGCCACGAGCTAAGTGCCAGGTCTGGTGGAATTTTGGCAGCACTTCGTGGCAAAAATGAGGCTCCCCTTCCTCTGAAGAAGAAGGGTCCCTTATATAGACAAGAGAGAGATTAATCCCATCATTAAGTGATAATCACCCAAAATAATGAGATAAATCTAAGTAAATCCATGGGGAAGAGTCCTAGGAAGGCCCCAAGGTGCCATGGACCCTCAAACCGCGCATGGGGGTTGTGGGGATTGCTTAGAGATAGAGATAAGGTCATGAGAGGATAAATAGAAGGTGGTTGTGGAGGCTAACGCATGCAGATCATGTCGCGATGGGTCGTAGGGGCGCAACAAGGCTTAACGCGACGGCCATGATGGTCGCCACCTTAAGGGCACGTGCATGGATATGCATGGGCTGTCGCGACGGCCATGAGGGGCGTGACAAGATAACGTGACGTCACAACCCGTCGCGTTAAGGAAAATTGATTATTATTGGATTATTGATCAATTATTTGGAAGAATAATCAACAATGAAGTATGTGGACTCTTAAAAAGATAATTGAACGGGATAATGTGAAAATTGGGCTTTTAATGGGCTCACAACAAGGCTAAGGAATGGGCTCATCGTGAGTGACCAACTTGGAGCTCATTAAGACTACAAGAAACATGGTTCAACTTCTAGGCCAGAATCGGGTTTCTACAACCGCCTATTCTCCATGGGTCCGATCATATCAGCACTAATGCACCCCCTTTTTAGCCTCACGTCCGCATCTTCTCCATGGGTACGATCATACCAGCAATAATGTGTCGAATCACATCAGAACTCCGAAGTTAAGTGTGCTTGGGCGAGAGTAGTACTAGGATGGGTGACCTCTTGGGAAGTTCTCATGTTGCACCCCTTTTTTGCCCCCCATCCCCGCTTCCCCTATTTTCCAGACCTACAACTCCCCCTCCTCATCCGCCGCCCCTTTTTAGCCTCCCGTTCGCCTCTTCTCCACAGGTGCGATCATACTAGCACTAATGCACCGGATCCCATCAGAACTCCAAAGTTTATAGGGTGTTTGGTTACAGTTTTTTACCTCTTTTTTTTTCTAAAATTTAAAAAAGAGAGAAGACAGACATAAAGAGGTGTTTGGTAAGTAGTTTTTTTTAGTGAAATTTTTTTACCCTATGTAAATCTCTTCCAAAAAGAAAACAAGTCCTAACCTGTTTTTATTTTAAAAACACACTATCTCTCTCACAACCCCCCCCACTCCCCCACCCCGGCGACCCCCCAACTGGCAACCCTCCCGCCGGCGCCCTCCCCCTCCTCCCCCCCCCACCCCCTTGTGCACGCCTCCCGCTGGCGCCGTCCCCGCCGGCCCTGCGGGCCCTCCTCCCCCCTCCCTCCTGTTAGTCTTAGGTGGACAACAAGCCAATCTCATATTGTATCTTTTGTTTAGTTATTAATAAAATGGCTTTTATTTATTATTTTACTATGTTGGTATTATAATAAAGTCCATGAACATGTGCAATAGTGGGTAGACTATGATATGTGATCATACTAAAGAGACTACTCACTTAATAAACACATATTCTAAATGTTCCTATTCGGTGGATACCTGAGAAGGACATCAGATATCCGGATAGAATAGTATTGTTTACTCCTGCTCATATGATGAGGATGACTGATCTCATAGTCATGTGTGTGGAGACACTATGGAGAAACAATAGGTGCTCTTTAGAGAAAGGGTTCACTGAACTGATCCGATAGAATCACTGGATGGAATTGTACCTAACTGTCAACCAGAAAGATTCAATTGTCACAGTAGTGTAGATGATCTTTAGACCTGAGACACCAAAGACACCTTGTTGGTGGACTTCTGTGTTTTGAGCTTGACCTACGAATCTCTATTCAAGAGATTCCAAACAATCAATGTTTGGACATAGCGGAAGACCTTCGAAGGGGATTGAGTGGTCAATAAGGGATCATTTGCCCTCGGTACACAGAGGGAGAATACTCAAGGGAACGATGCAATGGAGTCCCTGGCCAGGGCAGACAAAAATATCAAAAAGGGAGTTTTTGATATTAATCTAAAGCATCGAGTCCCAGTGGAACAACAAGTTAGGATTTGACAGTATTCCATATCCTAAGTTGTTCAAGAGTATTGTGCAAATGAGAGATTATATCTACATGGTAACTGATGATGGAAAGGTTCCTTGTGAGGGTTGCAGAACCCCAATACCTTCCAGGTTCATGTGGTGTTGCTTGGCACCCAACGTGTTCGGAGGCCCAGCTTAGTCGACTAGATAAAGTTGACTCAGATTATTAATTAGATAATATGAGATATTAACTAATTAATTAAGTTAGTAAGAGTTACTAATTTATTGGGCCATTAACTGGATTGGTACTTGGGCCTAGAGGGTCACACGCATAAGGTTTTCATGCGACGGTCTAATTATATAAAGAACATAGGTTTTTATGAAAAACCGCAATCTTTATATAATGACGTGATGGGAGAACCCTGGCCAAGCATCAGGGTTTGCCCAGGGCCGCCCCCCCCTCTCTCTCTCTCTCTCTCCCTCTCTCTTGCGTCACATGTCGCGGAGATCGGCGCCGATCCAAGCTCAGTCTTCGAGCGTTGCAGAACCCGAGGGAGTGAGCGTGGACGGGCACGAGAGAGCAGGCGTGGATCGTCGCGAGGAAGATCGTGTGGACACCGCTGGAGGCCGGACAGTTGAACGGCTTGTAGCGCCACCTCCTCGCAGTCGTACGAACGCGGATCCGATTCCGCGCAAGGTGATTTCGACTATCCGATAGTCAGATCTGTGTCTTGCAAAACGGATCGAGATCAAAATTTAAATCTCATTTTCCGATGCGTTTCTTTGATCTCGGGTCGTAGTAGATCCTCACAGTGGTATCAGAGCCAGGTTCCACTGCGATCTACATCCATTTTGGAATCTAAAATCGATTTTTTGGGGGTTTTATTCCATGCAAAACCGGCCATGGTTAGATCGCCAGAAACCCATCCAATTTTTCAATTTTTTTCGGACTGGTTTCAGTGGCCATTTGATGGCTGGCAAACCTGGAAAAGGGGGGGGGGGGGGGGGGGGGGGTCGCCATCGCGGAGAACCCATCCGGCGCTACCGGATGGGCGCCACGGCGCCACACCGCCGCCGGACTGGGTCCGCGCGGCGATGTCCCCGCATCGGCGGGGGCCTTCCCCGGGCTGCGCCCGCGGGGAAGGGGGAGGCGCGTGCGCGCCGCCACGCCTAGGGCGGGCGAGCGCAACAGCGCCGCGCGACCCCATCGCGGGCCGCGCGCGGGCCAGGCCGGCTGTCCCTGGCGGACCGGGTCTGGCCTGACCCGGGCGGCCAGGCGCAGGCCGTGACCTGCTGGGCTGTTCAGGCGCACCTGAGCAGTCCAGCAGAGTCCCAAATTTTTTTTTTTTTTAATTTTGGGAGTTGTATATATTTCTGAAAGTAATAATTTAATTGTTAAATTATTTTTCAAAAATTCTTTGCATGGAATAACACTTATTTAAATGATTTTAGATTGTATGCTCATGATCTTGTTGTTACAGTTTTATAAAGATGATTAAAGCATGTTATATGATTATTTTCGAAATGATCAAATAATTCCTTTTTGGTTGGACCTAGTTTTCTGAAACCAAAAATATATAATTTAAAACTTTTATTTAGCCATGTGATGTGCTCTTCCATGTCTGGAATGGTTAAAAGTTAATAAGGTCATGGATGTTTGCTCTTTATGTCATGGGATGATATGAATGTTTTAATTTATTTGTGAATGTGGGATTTGTAAATTAATGGTTAATTTGAGGTCTACGAACCTCCTCTCTCTCTCTCACATTCCAATGTAATTCTATCTCCCTCCCATGATGTATTCGCCATAAGGCTTCTCTTTATACAAAATGTACATGCAATTTTATTTGATGTAATTTTGTTCGTGAGGGACGCTTGATGGGGAGGATGATCCGTTACTGCAACAGAGATGGCGTTGGAAGCAGTTCACTAATGCTTTCATGTTTGCAGGTTTACCAATATAAGTGTTATATTGGTAGTGTAGCGGTTGTTTGACTGTTTGGCTCCAGTCAAACTTGTGCAACATCCATGACCACTTTAATTCGTATGGGATGCAAATTTATTTTATAATGTCCTAGATTATAGTATTATGCAATATTATGGAATATTCATACATGCTACCATCTAGGATGAGACCAAGATAAAATATTTCAAATTCCTCTATCAAAACTCTAAGCCGTAGCGCATATATTTTAATATAGTTGCGTGGTCCTCCATCGTTATGGTTTTATGACTTAAATTACATTTGGGTGGGTTTGTTGTGTTATCCACAAGGCCCACTTGATTGTGAAATAAGTCTTAAAACTATTGCATATGGATGCATGTAAACGAGGTAGAGGCACGATGTAGCTTTGTTGTGCTATCCACAAGGGCTACATCCTAATCTATCTGCGTTAAGTAATGATGGTAAAGCTTAGACTGCATCTTATGGCTTGTTGTGCTATCCACAAGGCCATTAAAGATGCAAGGACCGAATAGTGATCAGATATTGCAAAGGGTTGCAAGTCCCATGAGATGGGTGCTCTTTGGTCATATCATGACTTGTTGTGTTATACACAAGGTCATGGTATGAGTCATTGAGATTCTGATCCCCACTAGGAGATTATCGGCATCTCCCGTCCTGCATATTTGAGGGATATGCAGTTCGTCGAAAATTAGTGGGAGTTTTAAACTAGATTAAAGACCATATCTTGTTTTAGATAATAACTGAACATCTGCTAATTATATTTCTTTTATCTCCTATAGGCTAAAATGTCGTCAGGGAATCCGTTACGTGGCATATTGGATGCCAACCGTTTGACAGGCCCAAACTATACCGATTGGCTCAGAAACCTGAAGATTGTCCTCAGGTCTGAGCAAATCGCCTATGTCCTGGAAAGTGAGGCCCCTGCTGAGCCGGCATCAGATGCCCCTGAAGGAGAGGTGCTTGAGTATGAGAAGTGGAAGCAGGATTCCACCATGGCACAATGTTTCATGCTTGCCTCAATGAGCAATGAGTTGCAGAGGCAGCATGAAGACATGGATGCCAAAGCCATCTTGCTCCATTTGAAGGAGCTTTTTGTTGAGCAGAGCAGGACTGAAAGATATGAGATATCTAAAAGTCTGTTCAGAGCAAGGATGGCTGAGGGATCTTCAGTGCAGACTCATGTATTGAAGATGATAGAGTGGATTGAAAGGTTAGTGGTCCTTGGGATTGAACTCCCCAAGGAAATGAGCACAGACCTCATCCTGCAATCACTTCCAGACTCATACTCTCAGTTCATTGTTAACTTTAACATGAACAAGATTCAGGTCACGTTGGCTGAGTTACTTAACATGCTTAAGACTGCTGAGGGAAACCTTCAGAAGGAAAAACCTCAAGTCCTTTTAGTTGGTAAGACCAACAGAAAGAGGAGGGCAGTTCAATCCTTTAAGAAAGGAAATCAAAAGAAGCATGTTAAAACAAACCCAGCCCAGAAGAAAAAGAAGGACACAGGAGATGAAAAGGGCGAGTGCTTCTATTGTCACCAGAAAGGTCACTGGAAGAGGAATTGCAAGCAATACCTCAAGGACAAAGCTCAGGGCACAGTGAAGCAAGGTGAAGCTTCAGGTATCTATATGATAGAGTTACACTTGTCAATTAGAGATTCTACATCATGGGTATTGGATACTGGATGTGCTTCTCATATTTGCAATGATGTGCAGGTACTGACAAGTAGAAAGAAGCTGACCAAGAAAGAGGTAGAGCTAAGGCTAGGAAATGGCGCAAAGGTTGCGGCAAGCTCTGTGGGGACAGCGAACCTTAAGCTCCCATCTGGAGATGTTCTAATTTTAGAAAATTGTTATTATGTTCCTAGCATAATAAAGAACATCATTTATGTTTCATGTTTAGACAGAGTAGGATATACGTTGACAATAAAGAACAAATGTTGTTCTCTTTATCTCAGTAATAATTTGATTGCTACTGCGAATATAGTCAATGGCTTATATCTTTTGGATGTTTCTTATCATGATCTCCATCTTGATGTGGCTCTTAAGAAGAGCAAGAATAGTGTGAATCAATCCTACTTGTGGCATTGTAAGCTTGGACATATAGGCGAAGCTAGACTTCAAAAGTTGCATAATAATGGGTATTTAAGTCCATTTGATTATGAATCATTTGCAACTTGTGAGTCTTGTCTTATGGGTAAAATGGCTAAATCTCCATTTACTGGACATGGAGAACGTGCCAAAGAGTTATTAGGGCTTATACATTCAGATGTATGCAGCCCTATGTCTACCCAGGCCAAGGGTGGCTTCTCATACTTCATTGCATTCATTGATGACTTCTCTAGATTCGGATATGTGTACTTAATGAAGTACAAATCAGAAGCTTTTGAGAAGTTCAAAGAATTAAAAAATGAAGTGGAGAAGCAAACTGGAAAGAGTATTAAGACTTTTCGATCAGATCGAGGAGGAGAATACTTAAGTACAGAATTCACACAGTTCATGAAGGATAATGGTATCCTATCTCAGCTTACCCCTCCTTATACACCACAGATGAATGGGGTGTCGGAAAGGAGAAATCGCACTTTGTTGGACATGGTACGATCAATGATGAGCTTTTCAGAATTACCAGTGTCTCTCTGGGGATATGCACTTGAGACAGCTGCTTACTTGTTGAACAAGTTGCCTAGTAAGTCTGTGTCCTCTACACCGTATGAGATATGGAAGGGCAGAAAGCCAGATTTTAAACATGTTAAAGTCTGGGGTTGTCCGGCCCATGTAAAGAGGCACGATCCAGACAAACTAGAATCTAGGACACGTAAGTGTAGATTTGTTGGATATCCAAAGGAGACATTTGGATATTACTTTTACTGTCCTAAGGAACAAAAAGTGATTGTTGCCAGGAGAGCTATTTTTCTGGAGGAGGAATATCTTCTCCAAGAAGATAGTGGGAGTAAAGTAATACTGGAAGAGGTTCCAGATCCACAAGTCAACACTGCCTCTGAGAGTGAGGTGTTGGTTCGTGATCCTAGTGATACACACATTGATGAACCACGCAAGTCAGGTAGAGTAACAAAGTTACCAGCACGATATGTGGGACATATTGATGGAGGTGACTCGAAAGTACCCTACCATGAGGATGATGATCCTATGACTTACTTGGAGGCCATTGAAGGCCCAGAAGCTGGGAAATGGCAGGAGGCTATGAACTCTGAGATACAGTCCATGTACACTAACCAAGTTTGGAACTTAGTTGATGTACCTGAGGGTATTGTACCCATAGGGTGCAAGTGGATCTTTAAGAGAAAGATCGGTGCTGATGGACAGATTGATACATACAAGGCAAGACTAGTGGCGAAAGGTTATCGTCAAAGACAAGGAGTTGACTATGACGAAACTTTTTCCCCAGTTGCCATGGTAAAATCAATTAGAGTTCTTCTTGCTATAGCTGCACACTATGATTATGAAATTTGGCAAATGGATGTGAAAACCGCCTTCCTCAATGGTAACCTTGAGGAAGAAGTGTATATGATACAACCAGAGGGTTACACATCTAAGGAGTTTCCAGACAAAGTGTGCAAGCTACAGAGGTCCATATATGGACTAAAACAAGCCTCCAGGAGTTGGAACATAAGATTTGATGAGGCCATTAAATCTTATGACTTCATTAAGAATGAGGATGAACCATGTGTGTACAAGAAAACAAGTGGGAGTGCTGTCACCTTTCTACTTCTTTACGTAGATGACATTCTACTCATTGGGAATGATGTGGCAATGTTGTCTTCTATAAAGATTTGGCTGTCAAAGAATTTCTCCATGAAAGATTTGGGAGAAGCATCCTACGTATTAGGAATACGGATCTATAGGGATAGATCAAAGAGGATGCTTGGTTTAACCCAATCTATGTACATAGATACCATTGTCAAAAGGTTTGGCATGGAGAATTCCAAAAGAGGACTCATACCAGTGAGACATGGAATTCATCTCTCTAAAGAACAGTCTCCAAAGACTCCTGAAGAGAAGGCAATCATGGATAGAGTTCCTTATGCTTCTGCCATAGGATCTATCATGTATGCCATGCTATGTACAAGACCTGATGTAGCCTATGCTCAAAGTGTTTCGAGCAGATTTCAGGCTAATCCAGGTCAAGAGCACTGGATGGCTGTGAAGTGTATCCTAAGATACTTGAGAAGGACTAAGGATATTTCTGGTTTATGGAGGAGGTGAACTGAAACTCCGGGGCTTTACTGACTCGAGTTTTCAGTCAGATCCAGATGATAGCAAGTCTACATCTGGATTTATTTTTACTTTAAACGGAGGTGCAGTTTGCTGGAAAAGTTCCAAGCAGGAAACAACTGCAGATTCGACGACCGAAGCTGAGTATATTGCTGCAGCTGAAGCCGCCAAGGAAGCAGTGTGGTTGAAGAAGTTCATCACCGATCTTGGCGTCGTTCCTTCTATTTCAGATCCTATCCCACTGTTGTGTGACAACAATGGAGCTATTGCACAAGCGAAAGAGCCGCGGTCTCATCAGAAGTCTAAGCACATTCTGAGGCGCTTTCATCTGATTAGAGAGATAATTGCCAGAGGAGATGTAGTGGTGGAAAAGGTTCCATCAGCTGACAATGTAGCAGATCCACTAACAAATCCTTTAGCTCAAATTGTGTTTGAGCGTCACCTGACAGCTATGGGATTAATGCATAAAGGTGATTGGCTTTAGTCCAAGTGGGAGATTGTTAGTCTTAGGTGGACAACAAGCCAATCTCATATTGTATCTTTTGTTCAGTTATTAATAAAATGGCTTTTATTTATTATTTTACTATGTTGGTATTATAATAAAGTCCATGAACATGTGCAATAGTGGGTAGACTATGATGTGTGATCATACTAATGAGACTACTCACTTAATAAACACATATTCTAAATGTTCCTATTCGGTGGATACCTGAGAAGGACATCAGATATCCGGATAGAATAGTATTGTTTACTCCTGCTCATATGATGAGGATGACTGATCTCATAGTCATGTGTGTGGAGACACTAAGGAGAAACAATAGGTGCTCTTTAGAGAAAGGGTTCACTGAACTGATCCGATAGAATCACTGGATGGAATTGTACCTAACTGTCAACCAGAAAGATTCAATTGTCACAGTAGTGTAGATGATCTTTAGACCTGAGACGCCAAAGACACCTTGTTGGTGGACTTCTGTGTTTTGAGCTTGACCTACGAATCTCTATTCAAGAGATTCCAAACAGTCAATGTTCGGACATAGCGGAAGACCTTCGAAGGGGATTGAGTGGTCAATAAGGGATCATTTGCCCTCGGTACACAGAGGGAGAATACTCAAGGGAACGATGCAATGGAGTCCCTGGCCAGGGCAAACAAAATATCAAAAAGGGAGTTTTTGATATTAATCTAAAGCATCGAGTCCCAGTGGAACAACAAGTTAGGATTTGACAGTATACCATATCCTAAGTTGTTCAAGAGTATTGTGCAAATGAGAGATTATATCTACACGGTAACTGATGACGGAAAGGTTCCTTGTGAGGGTTGCAGAACCCCAATACCTTCCAGGTTCATGTGGTGTTGCTTGGCACCCAACGTGTTCGGAGGCCCAGCTTAGTCGACTAGATAAAGTTGACTCAGATTATTAATTAGATAATATGAGATATTAACTAATTAATTAAGTTAGTAAGAGTTACTAATTTATTGGGCCATTAACTGGATTGGTACTTGGGCCTAGAGGGTCACACGCATAAGGTTTTCATGCGACGGTCTAATTATATAAAGATCAGAGGTTTTTATGAAAAACCGCAATCTTTATATAATGACGTGATGGGAGAACCCTGGCCAAGCATTAGGTTTTGCCCAGGGCCGCCCCTCTCTCTCTCTCTCTCTCTCCTCTCTCTTGCGTCACATGTCGCGGAGATCGGCGCGGATCCAAGCTCAGTCTTCGAGCGTTGCGGAACCCGAGGGAGTGAGCGTGGACGGGCACGAGGGAGCGGGCGTGGATCGTTGCGAGGAAGATCGCGTGGACACCGCTGGAGGCCGGACAGTTGAACGGCTTGTAGCGCCACCTCCTCGCAGTCGTACGAACGCGGATCCGATTCCGCGCAAGGTGATTTCGACTATCCGATAGTCAGATCTGTGTCTTGCAAAACGGATCGAGATCAAAATTTAAATCTCATTTTCCGCTGCGTTTCTTTGATCTCGGGTCGTAGTAGATCCTCACACCTCCCACCCGCCTCCCTTGCCCTCCTCCTCCCCCGCCCTCGCCCCGGTGCTCCGGCACCCTCCCCCTTCCTCGTCGCTGCGCCCCGCGGCCCCGGCGCCCTCCTTCGCCCTTGCCCCCGGCACCCTCCTCCTCCCCCTTCCTCGCCCATGCGCTCCGCGGCCCCGGCGCTCTCCTCCTCCTTCGCCCCTACTCCCAGCGCCCTCCTCCTCCCCCTTCCTCGCCCTGCGCCTAGCGGCCCCGGCGCCCTCCCCCTCCTTCGCCCCTGCCCCCGATGCCCTCCTCCTCCCCCTTCCTCTCCCCCGGCGCCCTCCCCCTCCTTCGCCCCTGCCCTCGACACCCTCCTCCTCCCCCTCCCTCGCCCCCGGCGCCCCGGAACCCTCCCCCTCCTTCACCCCTGCCCCCGGTGCCCTCCCCCCTACGGCCTCCAGCACCCTCCTCCTCCCCCTCCCTTGCCCCCGGCCCCCGGCGCCCTCCCCCTCCGGCCCCGGTGCCCTCCTCCCCCTCCCTCACCTCGGCGCTCCGGCGCCCTCCCCTTCCCTCGCCCGCCCTGCGCCCTCCTCCTCCCCCTTCGCCCTCCCAAACAATTTTAAAATTTGATACTTCCTTCCAAACATCATAGAATAGTTTTTCTTAATTTTAAAATTTAAATTAAAAGAGAACACATTATAATTTTTTAGATAGAAATAACTTTTTTTAAAAAGTTGCTCCCATACACCCTATTAGCGTGCTTTGGCGAGAGTAGTACTAGGATGGGTGACATCTAGGGAAGTCCTCGTGTTGCACCCCGTTTTTGCCGCCCTCCCCGCTCCCCCATTTTTCCCGACCTCTGACTCACACTCCCCATCCGCCTCCCCTTTTTAGCCTCCCGTCAACCTCTTATCCACAAGTGCGATCATACCAGCACTAAAGCACCAGATCCCATCAAAACTCCGAAGTTAAGCGTGCTTCGGCGAGAGTATTACTTGGATGGGTGACCTCTTAGGAAGTCCTCGTGTTGCACCATTTTTTTTTTTTGAATGTAGCCGAACCAAAAGGAGATGGTGGGGGCGCCCTCATATAGAGGGTGCTACTACCTTCACCCAGTGACTAATGGTGTTTTCATTAAGTAATTGAGGAAGGGGGGTGGGGGGGGGGAGTACAAAACAGACTTGGGTGCCATGGATGGACACAGCCTTTTCATGGCGGTAGATGTCCATTACAGTAATGGGGAGGTCGGCCCATGAGTCCCAAGAAATGAAATAAGCACAAGATAAAGCAAACCCAGCTAGACTGTCTGCTAGCTTGTTACCCTCCCTCGGAATGTGGGTGATTTCAGCTTTGACCCACTCAGTTATGACAGCAACCTCTTGCAAAATGAAGGAGAGATCCCATGGTTGGGGGAGATTTTTTGTGACAATTTGCACGAGGTTGAGGGAGTCCGTCTCCACCATAACATCATGGATGCCCATGCTGCAGCACATACGTAATCCATCCCTGAATGCAAGCGCCTCAGCAACAAGGTTGGTGTGAAGGCCCCGGTAGGGGTTGACGAAGGCACAGCACATGTTGCCATTATGATCCCTGATTATACCTCCTCCTCCAGATTCATCTGACTTCAAGTTGAGGGCACCATCAATATTCAGCTTTAACCTCCCCCGGGGGGGGGGGGGGGGAGTTAACCATCTCACAGACTTGGGAACCTTTACCTTCAGATTATCATTTCCACTTGTGGGCTGGCAAAGGGCAGCTAACCATGGTTGGGGAATCTTCTGAAAATTGGCAGAAATACAGATGACGCGAATTGATAACAAGCTTCGGTTGATGATGTGTTTGGCCGACATGTTCTTGCCTTGGAATCTCGCCTTGTTCCGACTGCACCATAGTTCCCACAAGATAGCCATGAAGGTGCATCGTTTGAGACGCCCAACAACAATGATGAGATCCGAGCTCGTTAAGAAAGAAATTACCCCATCAGCTACGTTGGTGATTCCAACGTTGTTGAACTGCAAGAGAGGAGACAGTTCGGTCCATACTTGGCTGGCTATGTCGCTGCTGAAGAACAGATGTTGCTTGGCTGTTCATACAGCAGGAACACTTTAAACACAGCGGCACACCGGTTTCTTTCACTGTCCCATCCACAGGTATAAGATTCTGAACCATCCGCCAAAGAAAAATGGACCATTTAAGGGGAATGTAAGGAGACCACAATGCAGTCCAGTCCGGGGAAGTTTCAGGTTGGAGGAGGATTCGAACAGATTTCGTGGAGAAATCACCATTTGAATTCGAACACCAGATCCACATGTCATCGAGATTGTTGGTGGTCAGAAACTGGGTTAAGAGATAATTGGGGCAGTGCAAAAGGGCGACCTGCATATGAACACTTCCTGGCGTGCTGAAGACCTGTTGGATTGTGCATAACTTGTCGGGCATGTTGTGCCATTTATCTTCAGGAATGTACACTTTGAGTGGAGTATCTCCCATCCACACATCATACCAGAAATGGCCAGCCGAGTTCGCATCCCTGGATATCAACGTGTGGTTTCCTTGGATAAGCTGAGCTGCATGCTTCCATAATATCCTATCTGCTGCTAGCATAAGAGGGAGCTGCGCTTCAGAATGGTGGCAGTTAAATAGATGTTTACGTCTGAAAAATTTAGCCCATATGGACTTAGTGGATAAGGCCCTCCATAACAATTTGGTTCTGAAAGCTATCTGCATGTGGTGTAAGTTCAGAATGCAGAGACCTCCACATTCCTTCGGCTATGCGATATCCTTCCAGCTCTTCCAGTGTCTTTTCGGAGATCCTTCATAAGAGCCCCAAAAGAAATTCGCAAGAATTCTGGTTGCACCATTTTTTTGCTCCCCATCCCCGCTCCCCCTTTTTACCCGACCTCTGACTCTCCCGCCCTATCTACTTCCCCTTTTTAGCTTTCCGTCCGCCTCTTCTCCACGGGTGCGATCATACCAGTATTAATGCACCAGATCCCATTAGAACTCCGAAGTTATGCATGCTTGTGCGAGAGTAGTACTAGGATGGGTGACCTCCTGGGAAGTCCCCATATTTCACCCCTTTTTTGCTCACCCTCCCCACTCCCCCTATTTGCCCGACCTCCGACTCCCCCTCCCCATCCGCCTCCCCATTTTTGCCTCCGGACCGCCTCTTCTCCATGGGTGTGATCATACCAACACTAATGCACTAGATCCCATCAGAGCTCCGAAGTTAAGCGTGCTTGGGCGAGAGTAGTACTAGGATGGGTGACCTCTTGGGAAGTCCTCGTGTTGCACCCCTTTTTTTACCCCCCTCCACGCTCCCCCTTTTTGCCCGACCTCCGACTCCCCCTCCCCATCCGCCTCCCTTTTTAGCCTCCCGTCTGCCTCTTCTCCACTGGTGCGATCATACCAGCACTAATGCACCGGATCGCATCAGAACTTCGAAGCTAAGCGTGCTTGGGCGAGAGTAGTACTAGGATGGGTGACCTCTTGGGAAGTCCTTGTGTTCACCCCTTTTTTGCCCCGCACCCCCTTTTTGCCCGACCTCCGACTCCCCCTCCCCCTCCGCCTCATGTTTTTAGTCTCTCGTCCGCATTTTCTCCACGGGTGTGATCATACCAGCATTAATGTACCGGATCCCATCAGAACTCCGAAGTTAAGCGTGCTTGGCGAGAGTAGTACTAGGATGGATGACCTCCTAGGAAGTCCTCGTGTTGCACCCCTTTTTTGCCTCCCTCCCCGCTCCCCCTTTATGCCCGACCTCCTACTCCCCCTCCCCATCCGCCTCCCCTTTTTAGCCTCCCGTTCGCCTCTTCACTCGGGTGCGATGATACAAGCACTAATACACCGGATCCCATCAGAACTCCAAAGTTAAGTGTGCTAGGGCGAGAATAGTACTAGGATGGGTGACTTCTTGGGAAGTCCTCATGTTACACCTCTTTTATGCCCCCCTCCCCGCTCCCCCTTTTGCCTAACCTCTGACTCCCCTCCCCATCCGCCTCCCCTTTGTAGCCTCCCGTCAGCCTCTTCTCCACGGGTGAGATCATACCAGCACTAATGCACCGGATCCCATCAGAACTCCGAAGTTAAGCGTGCTTGGGAGAGAGTAGTACTAGGATGGGTGACCTCCTGGGAAGTCCTTGTGTTGCACCCCTTTTTTGCCCCCGCCGCTCTCCCTTTTTGCCCGACCTCTGATCTCCCCCTCCCCACCCGCCTCCCTTTTTATTCTCCCATTCGGCTCTTCTCCACGGGTGCGATCATACCAGCACTAATGCACTAGATCCCATCAGAACTCCGAAGTTAAGCGTGCTTGGGAGAGAGTAGTACTAGGATGGGTGACCTCCTTGGAAGTCCTCGTGTTGCACCCCTTCCCCCCCCCCCCCCGCGCTCCCCTTTTTTGCCCGACCTTCGATCTCCCCCTGTCACGCCCCTCCAATTTAGCAGCGGAATAAATCGGAGGGAGACGCGAACAACGAGTATGGTAACGACAATTGCGCATACATTCGCAAACATCAGAGCATCTAATGAACAATAATTGAAATAACTCTTGATTTCATTATAAAATCATTAAGACCATTACAACCACTAATTCGGAGCCAAACACAAGGCTCAATGACGTCATTACATTGAAAAGAAATCTAAAGCAATAACTACTAGACTCCATTGTACTAAGGCAACTTCGTCATTTGACTTCGGGTCACTCATCACTCTGGATCCGTCCCGTATAACGTCATCGTCCGACTTACCTGAGACACAATAAAAAATAACGCAGGGTGAGAGATAACGCCCAGTAGGACTTAAATCTCAGGATCAAGCATGCTTTAAGTGATTAATGTCTTATAAAGCAGAATGACTAGAGAGAATAACGAGAAACGTATAGCAAGTACTGGTACACGATAACGAGGAACAATAGCACAATGCACGAGAGTATAGCACAACAAGTGTTGATATCGGATTGGCCGTATAACAAGATAACAAGTAAAGTTGCACAATAGTGCACAAGTCACGATAGCAAGTGTTTGGTCGATATTCTTTCAACCACGAGATTCAAGTAAACCAATAATTGACTATTTGATTAATTGATTGCCATAGATCAAATCTTGCGTGTTCATACGTTAGGTGTATGCCATCACCCAGATCATTAGACCCTCGCGAGTTATAGCCTTTCAGGTGCTCCTCCCAAGGACCAGACCGGGCCCTTATAATGTTGCCTAGCATAGTCATGTTTTTATCGTAGACAATCAATCATTTAATGGCCAAATAGAGAGTACTAAGAAATAGATGAGATCACTAGATGAATAGACGAGATAGTAGAGTGAACGTGAATAGATGAGCGAGTCGAGTATAGATGAGAGCTAGTGGACATTGCACGTAATGCGACGAGTAAACAGGCGATAGTAACAGTTGCACAACACGTACACTTGGTGTTGGCAGTCAGGTGGAACTCACGATCTTCCCGCTGGCCATATGATGCACAAGTCCAGAGGTCCGACGTGATTCAAGGTAAGAGCGAACTTCTAATAGCCGTTTGGATCATATCGATCCCTAAAGGTGTAATGGGTGTTAGGGTACAACCGGCTCGTCGACCATGTGGGAATCCATGATCAGAGGAGACTTACGGAGGCCTTGCACAAGGATTCACTAGTCCGGCGGAAGGAGTATCCGATGGAGAGTTTGTCCAAGTCAAGAAAGTGTGTAAATATAGAAACAAGTGCTCGACGTTCTAGAGGAATTATAGAACAGTGGAGCGTCGAGATCGGTGTTCTAAAACATCGCACGAATAGTAAACGAGTACTTGTTAAAGTAAGGTAATTAATTGCAATAATTACCAGATATGTTATGTGTCATATTCATACAAATTAAGCCATGTTTGGATGGTTCAACGTGTGTGTATGTGTCTTGAAATCAAGGATATGAAAGATAAAGTGATTGACTTTTATTAGATTAAAATACAATCAATACTTACAACTTTGTTTTTATGTAGTTAAGATCGTCAACATGATATGGGAATTATGGTGGTATAACAAGACTTGCAAAAGACTGATTTTCAGGCCCAAAACTGAGATCGCGACGTGGTCTTGCAAGGATCGCGACGGGTCGTCAGATCAGGCAGGCAGAATGCGACATGGGTACTGTCGCGACCAGAATGCGACAGAGGTACTGTCGCGACCCGACCTCAGAATGCGACATATAGGGCCGTCGCGTTCACAGGGTCTGCGCCTGAGTCCGTCAGGGATCTGACATGCTCTTGGTTCAGACTACCATGATTTGACACAGGGTGATATTCATGAAATGCCTATATCTCTCTCTATATGCTGACCTTTAGACAAAACTCGCAACATAGAAAATGTCGAGGACATCTATTGGAAGAACTTTTGTGTTGTGGACTGGGTCTGAATCAGTCTCTAATTGCATGAAATATAGGAAGAACGTGGGAAAGCCCTAAACATGCATGACTTCGTTGCGACTTACATGTTAGACTTGTAACATGAGATCTACTGACATTTGGACAAAATATCTAACATAAAAGATGACAAGGACAACTAGTATAAGAACTTTTTTGTTGGGGTTTTAACCTAATTCGGTCTTGAACCTTGTGAAAAACATGAAGAAGTGAAAGTTAAATGCAACCTGAAAACGTAGTATCCTGCATGACTCTATTACAATGTTTATAACTCTCTAACTAATGATATTTAAACAAAACACTTAACATGAAAGATGACCATGACAACTAGTTAAAGAATGTTTATGTTGGAGGATTGACCTACTTCGGCCTTTAATCTTGTGCAAAACAAGGAAGAACTTAAAGTTAACTGCATCTCGACATTGCAGTATCATGCAGTGACTCGGTTAACATGCTTATAACTCTCTATCTAAAGCCTTTTAGGCAAAATTTTATACATGAAAGATGATTGTGACTACAAGTAGAAGAACTTTGATGTTGATGATTTAGTCTAATTCGGTCTCGAATCATATGCATAATAAGAAGAACGGTAAAAGTCCTAACTGTGCGCGACTTAGGGAAAACGATTAATACACAAAGTATACTCGATGAAAATTAGTAAAATCAGAAGCAAATGAATCTAGACTCGAAGCTCTACAATATGGTATTATTTTTCTTTAATCTTGACCCGAAAATGCCTACCTTTGAATGCAAAGAACTCCCTGCAGGTTCCTGGTTCGCTACAGGGCGAGGTGGAAGAAGACCACGTTTTTCCCCAGCCTTCTCCTCTCCTCCAGCGCCCCAAACTTGCTGCACACGACCCCAACTTGATGCTAAACCTTCCCCAAACGTTTTGTGAAGAGTTCTTATAGTTTTAGGGTGCTACTTCATGTCCTAATGGGACTAGGAAAGAGGGCTGCGAATTTCTGCATTCTAGTTTCCAAAATCTGAGATTCTCTCACCCAAAGAGGTAGCAAAGGTTTAGGAAACCACCTCTTAGAGTTGGGTCCGGTTTTGACTTACCTTGTATGACTAATTACCCTAATTTAAACCCTAATGTGCCTTTCACAATTATTGCATATTTACAGGTGTGAATTTCTGAGTATTTTTATGTTCCAATTTTATTATTAGGCTAAAAGTGATCCATTGGCCCATTTTCATTAATGGGTCACTAATACATAATGTTATAAGTCTCTCCAACCTATTTATTTAATTTATGGTTGGGTTATTTTTCCGTGTTAACAATTTTCCGACTTAGTTCCCTAATTCGGTTAACCTGGTCACGTGTAACGTATACTTGGCCAATTGAATTTTTCGTTGCTCGAATCTCTTCATGAAACTCTTAAGAATAATGTTTGAGGTTGATTTATAATTCTTACAGAAATTTCTAATGTGTTTTCTCACGTACGATAGTGGTACGTAAGTTCTATCATTTCGATAATACGTAAGTTATTTATTTACTATTTTCATACTTGAATTTGTTCATGGGTCATAAGTTGTCCATTGATCCAATTCCTTTTATGGACTATCCCCACATATTGTTTGGAATCTACCCATAATTTTTATTTTAATTGTTAATCCACTTGGCTCATGTAATAATGGATTTTCCAATTTATTCCTTAGTTACAATAATAAGTCACATAAATTCTAAATCATGGTCCGAATTATTTTTCTATGCCCAAATTTCTTAATGGGTCATTAGATAATAATTTTTAAGGTATAACTATTATTTTCATAGAATTTTATATGAGTTTCTACTCATGCAATAATGATGTGTATCTTTTAACTAGTTTGATTTTTATTAATGGGCAAAATTTTCATTTATCTATAATATATATATATATATATTTTAATTAATGAAATTTCTGGGGTATTACATCCTCCCCCACTTAAAGAGAATTTGGTCCCCAAATTCCATGACTCCTTCAATCATCATACTATACTAAGAGTATTAATCGAGACGAGTTTAGGTTTACCTTCCATGGTTCGTACTTCGTCATTTGGACTAAGTGTTGTCGAAGCTCCGAGTGTATCCTTATGTGTTGATTCTCCGTAACGTTTGTCTTTCTCGGGCAATTCCTAATCTTGTGGTCTGAGCTTCCACATTGGAGACACTTTCCTTGATTCTTCCAGCAATCTTTCGATATGTGACTCGCCTTATAACAATTCTTGCATCGACCTTTGTGATTGAGATTTAAACACCTATCATTTTTATTGTTCTATTTACTCTTACCACTATTTAGTCGCTTCCTCTTTGTCATAGAGTTGAGATCTTTCACACTAGTAGCTGATTCTTCTAAGAGTGGACAGTCTCGCAGCTGATGTCTCGAGTTGCCACAACGTAGACATGCACCAATTCTTCGCCAACACTCCTTGGCCACATGACCTGGCTTGTGACAATGAAGGCAGATAATCGCATCGTTACGATTCACTTGCTGGTTGGCCTTCTTGTCATGGTTATATCTTCTCTTGCCATTCTGATTGGTCTCCTTTTTAATCTCCTTAGTTGCTTCCAGATCTCTTTCTAGCAGTTGAGCGGCTTGTTGACATGCCAGAACTAGCCTTTGAGTTGGTCTCATGTCGGCGTCCATTAAGAGTTCCTTCTTCTCACGAATCTTCTCGGAAAAGTATTTGGTGGTGAAGAGTTCTAAAAATTCTCCCCACTCTATGTTGATGTTGGGTAATTGACGACTGGCAGCTTCCCACCAAGCTCTAGCATCGCGGTCCAACTGGAAGGTTGCCAGAAGGACTTTCTCCTGCTCTGAACATTGCATGACTCTAAAAATTTGTTCCATCGTCTTTACCCAATTTTCAGCTTCTTCGGGATCCGGAGTTCCATTAAACCTAGGAGGATTTATTCGTTGAAAATTTGCATATAAGTCTCCGGGCCCATTTCTTGTTCTGGCTTGAATCACGTTGTTAAGGGCTTGAGTCAATCCTTGTACGGTCCATTGTAATTCAACCATTGGCGCACGCTCGCTAGCCATCTCCTCTAGTCTCCTGCGAGCAATAATAATCTATTAAGTTCTTCTTAAACTTAGGGTGTTTGTACATATAGTTAAACTCCTAGCATAACCCCAAGCTCTACCCAATCTCTCACATAGGTATGGTGGTTGACTTAGACACGTGTCATGGCAGTTCACCTAGAACATCCTAGGACCTACAATATCCTAGTAAGGACATCCTAGGCTCTGATACCAACTGTCACGCCCCTCCAATTTAGTAGCGGAATAAATCGGAGGGAGACGCGAACAACGAGTATGGTAACGACAATTGCGCATACATTCACAAACATCAGAGCATCTAATGAACAATAATTGAAATAACTCTTGATTTCATTATAAAATCACTAAGACCATTACAACCACTAATTCAGAGCCAAACACAAGGCTTAATGACGTCATTACATTGAAAAGAAATCTAAAGCAATAACTACTAGACTCCATTGTACTAAGGCAACTTCGTCATTTGACTTCGGCTCACTCATCACTCTGGATCCATCCCGTATAACGTCATCGTCCGACTTACCTGAGACACAATAACAAATAACGCAGGGTGAGCGATAACGCCCAGTAGGACTTAAATCTCAGGATCAAGCATGCTTTAAGTGATTAATGTCTTATAAAGCAGAATAACTAGAGAGAATAACGAGAAACGTATAGCAAGTACTGGTACACGATAACGAGGAACAATAGCACAATGCACGAGAGTATAGCACAACAAGTGTTGATATCGGATTGGCCGTATAACAAGATAACAAGTAAAGTTGCACAACAGTGCACAAGTCACGATAGCAAGTGTTTGGTCGATATTCTTTCAACCACGAGATTCAAGTAAACCAATAATTGACTGTTTGATTAATTGATTGCCATAGATCAAATCTTGCGTGTTCATGCGTTAGGTGTATGCCATCACCCAGATCATTAGACCCTCGCGAGTTATAGCCTTTCAGGTGCTTCTCCCAAGGACCAGACCGGGCCCTTATAATGTTGCCTAGCATAGTCATGTTTTTATCGTAGACAATCAATCATTTAATGGCTAAATAGAGAGTACCAAGAAATAGTTGAGATCACTAGATGAATAGACGAGATAGTAGAGTGAACGTGAATAGATGAGCGAGTCGAGTATAGATGAGAGCTAGTGGACATTGCACGTAATGCGACGAGTAAACATGCGATAGTAATAGTTGCACAACACGCACACTTGGTGTTGGCAGTCAGGTGGAACTCACGATCTTCCCGCTGGCCATATGATGCACAAGTCCAGAGGTCCGACGTGATTCAAGGTAAGAGCGAACTTCTAATAGCCGTTTGGATCATATCGATCCCTAAAGGTGTAATGGGTGTTAGGGTACAACCGGCTCGTCGACCATGTGGGAATCCATGATCAGAGGAGACTTACAGAGGCCTTGCACAAGGATTCACTAGTCCGGCGGAAGGAGTATCCGATGGAGAGTTTGTCCAAGTCAAGAAAGTGTGTAAATATAGAAACAAGTGCTCGATGTTCTAGAGGAATTCTAGAACAGTGGAGCGTCGAGATCGGTGTTCTAAAACATCGCATGAATCGTAAACGAGTACTTGTTAAAGTAACGTAATTAATTGCAATAATTACCAGATATGTTATGTGTCATATTCATACAAATTAAGCCATGTTTGGATGGTTCAACGTGTGTGTATGTGTCATGAAATCAAGGATATGAAAGATCAAGTGATTGACTTTTATTAGATTAAAATACAATCAATACTTACAACTTTGTTTTTATGTAGTTAAGATCGTCAACATGATATGGGAATTATGGTGGTACAACAAGACTTGCAAAAGACTGATTTTCAGGCCCAAAACTGAGATCGCGACGTGGTCTTGCAAGGATCGCGACGGGTCGTCAGATCAGGCAGGCAGAATGCAACATGGGTACTGTCGCGACAAGAATGCGACAGAGGTACTGTCGCGACCCGACCTCAGAATGCGACATATCGGGCCGTCGCGTTCACAGGGTCTGCGCCTGAGTCCGTCAGGGATCTGACATGATCTTGGTTCAGACTACCATGATTTGACACAGGGTGATATTCATGAAACGCCTATATCTCTCTATATGCTGACCTTTAGATAAAACTCGCAACATAGAAAATGTCGAGGACATCTATTGGAAGAACTTTTGTGTTGTGGGCTAGGTCTGAATCGGTCTCTAATTGCATGAAATACAGGAAGAACGTGGGAAAGCCCTAAACATGCATGACTTCGTTGTGACATACATGTTAGACTTAAAACATGAGATCTTCTGACATTTGGACAAAATGTCTAACATAAAAGATGACAAGGACAACTAGTATAAGAACTTTGTTGTTGGGGTTTTAACCTAATTCGGTTTTGAACCTTGTGAAAAACATGAAGAAGTGAAAGTTAAATGCAACCTGAAAACGCAGTATCCTGGATGACTCTATTACGAAGTTTATAACTCTCTAACTAATGATATTTAAACAAAACACTTAACATGAAAGATGACCATGACAACTAGTTAAAGAACGTTTATGTTGGAGGATTGACCTACTTCGGCCTTTAATCTTGTGCAAAACAGGAAGAACTTGATGCTAAACCTTCCCCAAACGTTTTGTGAAGAGTTCTTATAGTTTTAGGGTGCTACTTCATGTCCTAATGGGACTAGGAAAGAGGGCTGCGAATTTCTGCATTCTAGTTTCCAAAATCTGAGATTCTCTCACCCAAAGGAGGTAGCAAAGGTTTAGGAAACCACCTCTTAGAGTTGTGTCCAGTTTTGACTTACCTTGTATGACTAATTACCCTAATTTAAACCCTAATGTGCCCTTCACAATTATTGCATATTTACAGGTGTGAATTTCTGAGTATTTTTTGTTCCAATTTTATTATTAGGCTAAAAGTGATCCATTGGCCCATTTTCATTAATGGGTCACTAATACATAATGTTCTAAGTCTCTCCAACCTATTTATTTAATTTATGGTTGGGTTATTTTCCGTGTTAACAATTTTCCGACTTAGTTCCCTAATTCGGTTAACCTGGTCACGTGTAACGTACACTTGGCCAATCGGATTTTTAGTTGCTCGAATCTCTTCATGAAACTCTTAAGAATAATGTTTGAGGTTGATTTATAATTTTTACGAAATTTTCTAATGTGTTTTCTCACGTACGATAGTGGTACGTAAGTTCCATCATTTCGATAATACGTAAGTTATTTATTTCTATTTTCATACTTGAATTTGTTCATGGGTCATAAGTTGTCCATTGATCCAATTCCTTTTATGGACTATCCCCACATATTGTTTGGAACCTACCCATAATTTTTATTTCAATTGTTAATCCACTTGGCTCATGTAATAATGGATTTTCCAATTTATTCCTTAGTTACAATAATAAGTCACATAAATTCTAAATCATGGTCCGAATTATTTTTCTATGCCCAAATTTCTTAATGGGTCATTAGATAATAATTTTTAAGGTATAACTATTATTTTCATAGAATTTTTATATGAGTTTCTACTCATGCAATAATGATGTGTATCTTTTAACTAGTTTGATTTTTATTAATGGGCAAAATTTTCATTTATCTATAATATATATATATATATATTTAATTAATAAAATTTCTGGGGTATTACACCCCCTCCCCACCCGCCTCCCTTTTTATTCTCCCGTTCGCCTCTTCTCCACTGGTGCGATCATACCAGCACTAATGCACCGGATCCCATCAGAACTCCGAAGTTAAGCGTGCTTGGGCGAGAGTAGTACTAGGATGGATGACCTCCTAGGAAGTCCTCGTGTTGCACCCCTTTTTTGCCTCCCTCCCCGCTCCCCCTTTATGCCCGACCTCCTACTCCCCCTCCCCATTCGCCTCCCCATTTTAGCTTCCCGTTCGCCTCTTCACCACGGGTGCGATGATACAAGCACTAATGCACCGGATCCCATCAGAACTCCGAAGTTAAGTGTGATAGGGCGAGAATAGTACTAGGATGGGTGACTTCTTGGGAACTCCTCGTGTTACACCTCTTTTATGCCCCCCTCCCCGCTCCCCCTTTTGCCTGACCTCTGACTCCCCTCCCCATCCGCCTCCCCTTTGTAGCCTCCCGTCAGCCTCTTCTCCACGGGTGCGGTCATACCAGCACTAATGCACCAGATTCCATAAGAACTCCAAAGTTAAGCGTGCTTGGGCGAGAGTATTACTGGGATGGGTGACCTCTTAGGAAGTCCTCGTGTTGCACATTTTTTTTAGCCCCCCTCCCCGCTCCCCCTTTTTGCCCGACCTCCGACTCCCCCTCCCCACCCGCTTCCCCTTTTTAGCCTCCCGTCTGCCTCTTCTCCACGGGTACGATCATACCAGCAATAATGCACCGGATCCCATCAGAACTCTGAAGTTAAGCATACTTAGGCGAGAGTAGTACTAGGATGGATGACCTCCTGAGAAGTTCTCGTGTTGCACCCCTTTTTTGCCCCCCCTCCTCCCCGCTTCCCCTATTTTTTCGACCTTCGACTCCCCCTCCCCATCCTCCTCCCCTTTTTAGCCTCTCGTCCGCCTCTTCTCCACGAGTGTGATCTTACTAGCACTAATGCACGAGATCCCATCAGAACTCCAAAGTTAAGCGTGCTTGGGTGAGAGTAGTACTAGGATGGGTAACCTATGGGAAAGTCCTCGTGTTGCACCCCCATTTTGCCGCCCTCCCCACTCTCCCATTTTTCCCACCTCCGACTCACCCTCCCCATCCGCCTCCCCTTTTTAGCCTCCCGACCGCCTCTTCTTCACGGGTGCAGTCATACTAGCACTAATACACCGGATCCCATTAGAACTCTGAAGTTAACCGTGCTTGGACGAGAGTAGTACTAGGATGGGTGACCTCCTAGGAAGTCCTCGTGTTGCACCCCTGTTTTTCCCCCCCTCCTCGCTCCCCCTTTTTCCCCGACCTCTGACTCCCCCTCCCCATCTGCCTCCCCTTTTTAGCCTCCCATCCGCCTCTTCTTCACGGGTGAGATCATACCAGCAATAATGCACCGGATCCCATCGGAACTTAGAAGCTAAGCATGCTTGGGCGAGAGTATTACTAGGATGGGTGACCTCTTGGGAAGTCCTCTTGTTGCACCCCTTTTTTGCCCCCCTCCCCACTCACCCTTTTTGCCTGACCTCCGACTCCCCTCCCCATCTGCCTCCCCTTTTTAGCCTCCTATCAGCCTCTTCTGCACGGGTGCGATCACACCAGCACTAATGCACCGGATCCCATCAAAACTCTGGAGCAAAACGTGCTTGGGCGAGAGTAGTACTACGATGGGTGACCTCTTGGGAAGTCCTCGTATTCACCCCTTTTTTGCCCCGCTCCCCCTTTTTGCCCGACCTCCGACTCCCCCTCCCCACCCGCTTCCCCTTTTTAGCCTCTCGTTCGCCTGTTCTTTACGGGTATGATCATAGCAGCAATAATGCGCCGGATCCCATCAGAACTCTAAAGTTAAGCATACTTGGGCGAGAGTAGTACTAGGATGGATGACCTTCTGGGAAGTCCTCGTGTTGCACCCCTTTTTTGCCCCCCCCCCCACTCCCCTTTTTGCCTGACCTCTGACTCCCCCTCCCCATCCTCCTCCCCTTTTTTGCCTCCTGTCTGCCTCTTCTCCATGGGTGCGATCATACAAGCACTAATGCACTAGATGTAGCACCCCAAAAAATTCAGTAATTAAAAATTTAAAATAATAATTTCTATAATATCAAAATAATAGAAACATGCCTACCATTAGCGTATGTGTGAGAACCCATTGGAAAATTCTGAAAAAATTATAAATCAACCCCAAACATTATTCCTAAGTGTTCCACAAAGATATCCGTGCAACGAAAAATCTGATTAGCCAAGTGCACGCCACAATGTGACTAATTATCCAAATTAAGAAACTAAGTCGGAAAACCGTTAAGACAGAAATATAAGATGATCACAAATTAAATAAACATGTTGGAGAGACTTCCAACATCATGTATTGATGACCCATTATTAGAATTGGGCCAATGAACAACTTTTGGCCCAAGAATAAAATGAAGCAAGAAAAATCCCCAGAAATTCGTAACCCTAAATGAGCTGAAAATAGGAAGAGGTAATTAAGGAAAATCCCAAGCCAATTAGCCTTTCTTGGCAACTGAAATTCATGCCTAGCCATGGTATGGGGTTGCCTAAATCTCACACACTCTAATGGGGTGTGAGAAATCATTAAAACAAGGAAGGTGAGAGACCAAAACCACAACCCTTCTTTCCTACACCCAATGGGACTCCTAAAAACCCTAGATGCTTAAATACTTGGCATGAAACCCTAGGGGATGATTTTACCTAGTGTTGGGGTCATGGTTAGCCGTTCTTGAGCACAAGAGGTGGAGGGAAATGCCCCAAGAAGGAGCTTTTCTTCCCTGCTGCATCTGCATCGACCTGTGTAGAGTGCTCTCCTTGGAGTCGACCTAAGGTAGGCCAATCCTTCACCAAACTGTGCAAGACTTATACCCTTGGAAAGAGGGTCGAGTCTAGTTCCTAATCCCACTAGTTTGCCTATTTTTCATTCAATAGATTGGGTGCAGTAAGCGTTCTCCTCCAAGCGGTCTGAAAGAGGGATTTCTGGAAAATAAATGTGACTTCTTCAACCCAAAAGGTAGGTGATCTCAGGCCAAATCTAAATAAATCCTATATCAATGTGTAGAGCATCGAGTCTACTTTCATATGCAAGTGATTTCATCAATTTTCATTGAGTATATCTTGAGTACTAAGCGTTTTGCCAAAGTCGCGCATGTGTGAGGCTTTTTACGTTCATGTTGATTTCTCATGCATCCCGAGGCCAATTTGCATGGAACCAAAACCATAGTTCTCTCCTATTCCATGTTCCCAACAAGTTTCATGTTTACACTTTTATCCCAAGAGCCCTAGATTAGGAGTTATAAGCGTTACATGAATCATGTGTCATTTTTTCTACGTTTTCAGGCAAGAACCCGAAATGCGATGGAACCAGACGTCACGTTCTTGCATGCATGAATGCGACGTACTAGTCCGACGCGTTCATGTGAAATGCGACCGTGACCTACGTCATGATTTTGACCATGACAGTACCGTCCTGATGCCTCAAATTGTGCGCTGCATGATTTTCAGAGCCTGCATGAACACAACGTAGCACTGCGTTGCGATTTGGACAGATTTCCCGCTCATGGTTTTCACACTATTTTTATATTATTGTTTTGAATACA
Organism: Colocasia esculenta; assembly: GCA_014218235.1. Classification (NCBI taxonomy): domain Eukaryota; kingdom Viridiplantae; phylum Streptophyta; class Magnoliopsida; order Alismatales; family Araceae; genus Colocasia; species Colocasia esculenta. Next base: position 162,159,560 of record CM024755.1, on the reverse strand, counting down.
TCTCATGAACGCGATGTGGTAAACCGTCGTGATTCAAGGATGTTGGCGACACACATCGTGTCGCGTTATAAACACGACAGGGAGGTCCGTTGCGATTTGATCTTGAAGGCGATAGTAAAGACCGTCGCAATTTAGCTCTTTACAGAATACGCCTATTTTAACTGTACACTGTTTTATGAAAAGCGACGACTGTGTCCATCGCGTATTTGAAGGCCTAGTCGAGACTTGTTTTTACAGTGTTTAATGTTAGTCTTGCATGATATGTTCTCAAGATGCATTGTATAGTCTGTCTAATGACCTAAACGCCAGCAACCCATGATAAAGACATAACAATGTGAAGACTATTCTAATTGTTCATTAATGCTATGATTGTAGACACTCCATTTTGACAGCATATCGAGCAAATTTCATGTTACCCCATAATGCCTCAAAGTGGCTCTCTTCAATTAACCTCTTGAGCGATTTTCCTATTTTTTGGATTTATCTAGGATTTTTAGGAATTTTCTAAAAGAGGGTTGAAAAGGGGTCTGTTGTACTTAAAAGATTCACGTCCGGTGCAGTGGACGCCATTTTGGGTCTTGATCCGCGGCAAGTAAAGTCGACGCAAATCACACGTGTTTTCTGTCACATGTCTATTTTGATCTGCGTCTGCCTAACCTGCCACAATTCAAAGTCAAACTATAGGTCCACCCCTACGGCCGACGCATTTAAAAGTGTTGGGTTTACATGTGTTATGTTTGTTTTTGATGATGAACAATCCAAATTAATGTTATGAGCATATTTGAAACATGATCAAGCCAATGATAATCAAGAAAGAACATCTCAAGTGATTGTCTAAATGTTCTTTATATCTCACTAATAATGCTCTTAAATGTAGGTGTGAGTGTAGGCAAGACAATGTACCAAATTCTAGAGCAAAAAACTCAAGAAAGTCACATTCAACAAGTGCCTGTCGACAGACCCACAAGTCCCTATCGACAGCTACACACAGGGAGATCAGACAGGTTTCAGGACAAGTGTACCTGTCGACAGATCCAAATCGTCTGTCGACAGCTACACACAGAAAATCATTTCCCGCAAGGCCAGTCTTCTGGATTTTTGTAAATCTGTCAGCATCTGTCGACAGATGCATAGTTTGCTGTCGACAAACGAAGAGAAGATCTCAGTTCCGAGATTTGGACATGTTTCCAAGTTGGGTGTTTCCTTCTACCACGACTCTCCATACTTAAACACCCATATATAAGGAATGTTTTGAAGGTATTCCCGTACAGAAGCAGCCACCATACAAAACCCTAGCAAAAATCTCAAGAGAAAAGTCTCTCTCTACTGCTCTGCTTCAACACTCCATTCAGAGCAAAGAAGAACCATCTTCTAAACAGAGTTGAAGCTGGTTTGTCCATTGTTCAAGCTTCTACATCAACTCATACCTGTCAAGACGAAGTTTGAAGCACATCTGGACGACCATCGTGAAGAGTTCTATCTCAAGATTTGATTCTTCAACTCAGAACTCTTCTCTGTCTCTGTTTTTCATACTCGGTGTGTGTGTTGGTGGGTCAAGTGTCTCTTGTGCCTGATTCATGTGGGTCATGTTGTTCTGATTGTGTGTTAACATCAGGCAACGTGAGTGTGTGTGTTGTAGTTGTTGAACTAGCTCATAAGCAGTCCTTCTGCGTGTGTGTGTGGACGGTGGACGTAGGATACACAAGTTGTGTACTCCGAACCAGCTTAAATCTTCGTGTCCTATGGGTTGCACGTCTTTACGGTAGATGATTGGTAGGCACGTTAGTCTCTACACACGCTAGATAGGTTGTTCATGTTTTATTTACAACAAGCACACACATAGTAATTCGAATTCAAGTTAAATCTATTTGAGATTTCAACAAGTCTGTGTTTCCATCGAAAAGAAGGCAATAGTGGTTCTAGTTTACAGTAATCTATTCAACCCCCCTTCTAGATTACCATATTATATAATTCTGCACATCTTTCAAAAAGATCCCATGTCGGTAATTATGGGTTATTTTGGAATCGCGTCCACTTAGGTAGCCGCGTTTTAGAAGCCGTCAAATCAAGAGTCAATTTTGTCAAAGAAATCAATTCGCTTAGGAAAACGCGGCAGCTTTACCAGACATGATTCGCAACGTAGCCGTAGGCCATGATCATCACATAATGGTCAAATCAAGAGGAAATCAAGGGATCTTCTAAAATGCGGCGGCTAAAGCAGACGCGATTCATGATTGAAAGACGTCCACTGTACCCGACTCGATTTTGGCGTGTTTTGCCTATAAATACAGACCCGAGGGTAACCATTTGAAAAAAAAAGTAGAGGAATCCCAGAGACGGTGAAGCCCTGCCGAATTGGTGCCTCGACCTCTGAGCCCAAATTCCCCATCCTCTTGAGGTGAAGCCCTACCGGGCCAGAAGCTCGCATCCCGAGGCCAAAGAGGAGCACGCGCAACGCTCGTCATCTCACGTCTTCCTCCTCGGGACTTGGAGCCTCCATTCCCCTTCATTCAATCGGCACGAGGTGGAAGAAGCTTCGTTTCCATTACATCCATCACGAGCAACGGGCTACATCGCCGTTCCCCCTCCCTTCTGTTGTGTTCATTTTAGACTTCTTAGTGCATTCCATTCGTCTCGCATTTCCACACACACACACATGGCATTTCCTCCCTACCCACTCTTTTAGGGGTTTAACACCACCCCACGAGGTGTGTTACTCCCCTTTTAATGTCTTTTCATTTCACTCCATTCAATCTTTTACTACACATCATAGTCTAATCCACTTTTCACTTGTTTCTTGTTTTCTATTTTTGCAAGGTAACCATTGGAGCTAAATCTCCTTTTCCGTCCAGCCGGTGGAAGGAGGAAGAAGGACCCACGTGTCAACTCCCGTGCTCCTCGGGTGAAGGTAAGTACCCCGCGTCTTCCTCTTCTCCCATTTCCTTCGGTGCCCACGAGCACTGAGCGATTACACCTCCATATCGTGCACACACACACTTTTCTCTTCTTTCACTTTTTTTTTTCTACTTTTCCACCCATCTTCGCCCTCTCCTTTTCATTTACATTAAAAACCCTCTCCTTCTTCCCCTTTTAAAATCATTTTTCTCTCCGTTGTGGGACCGTGTTTTGTTGGAAAGGAAAACACTGTCTACAAATTGGCGATCACGGTGGGACTCTTCTTATTTTAGCTCGGTTACCTCTTTCGGCACCCACGTGTTCCCCTCCTTCGGCACCCATGCGTGCCGTCCTTCGTACCCCACGCAGTACACCCCTCCTTTCGCACCCCACGCGGTGCTATTTGGGATTCCCATCGCCATTACCAACTTGTAGTCGTGTTATCTTCTTTCTCTGCACTTTCCTTCATAGAAATTTGGCTTAAAAGAAAAGAAGAAAAATAAAAAAAATCACCATCCTTCTCCCCTCCCTATCTACTTACATTCACCTGAAGGAAGCATCTTTATTTGGTCCTTACTTCTTCCTATTATACTATTTGAAATCATGTTCCTTTGATTTACATCCTTTCTTAACTACTCGGTTGCCTCTTTGATTCGCGTCCAGTACAGAGGATGCGATTTGTGTTTGCTTTGTGCGGCGGGTAAACCCGACGCGATTTGTGGCAGAATTTGGAGGGAGTCGCCTCGGCTCTTACAACTTCTGCGAGTTGTCAGATCCGCGGCTGACAGAACGAACATGATTAAACTGAAGTGCGTCCACTGTACTGGACGCGATTCAGCCTGTCGCAGAGAGCTCAGGTTTCTGTCATTTCTTTGCATTTTGCATTTGTAGGGCATATTCTCGGCCGAAGGACCTCCTTCACTCCTTTTCCTAGGATCCACACACCTTCTCGGTGAGGGCTATCTTTCCATTGGGAATTCCGTCTCATTGGGCTAGAGAATCCTCATCGGGACCTCCATAAGTCTCCGTACCCCGTGGATTCTCTCACGGCAGACCAAGCAGGTTGTACCTCACCGGAGACCCGAGTTAGAGCACCCATTACGTGAGAGGGAGTTGCTTAGTAAACTCGGAGTTGTCATCTTACCTATTTAGGCCCATACCCACTTGGAGAGACACACTACAATTAAAATCCACACTGAATTATATTGAAAATTTAAGTGGACGTAAGCATATTCAAGTGTGTGAGCTAAAAGTTATTAACTTCTTCTCTCAAACTTGTTTGAATAGTTGCTTGTTATATCATTTATTGAGCGAGTTTATATAGCTTCGTTCAGGCCGATCCCTGTCAATGGCCGAAGATGAAGATATGGCCTATCATGATGATACCTATGAAGATATGTATGACTCTTTGGGACCCTTTCTACGCCTTCCTTATGTTGACCCTGCTACCTCGCATGTCAATGCGATGGATGCTCAGACCTCCCATATACCACCGAGGCACGACCCTGATGCCTCTGTCCCCATTGATCTGTCCCAACTCGTGGACATCCTCCAGAGCCTCCAAGCTTCCCAGCTTCAGGACGTCCAGGCTGCCCTCAAAGGGAAGTCTGTCCCCGATCCGATTCAAACTCTCCACCCAAATGCGGGTGCTTTCACTCAGTCCGCTTGTGACCCGACGGCCTGAGCCTCTCCTGCCCCCTCGTGGGCCAATTCTATCATCCACTCTCACCCCCACAGCCCTGTTGGGGGGCCTTCTCATGTCCGGCCAAGCCCCGACGCGGCGAGGCCCGCTTACCTCCCTCGAGCTCCGGCCCATGCTTCTGTGTCCGTCGGCACACACCCCCACCATTCCGCCCAGTTGGACGCACCCCATCACCCTTCTTCTGGGGTGCCCCACAAACCAGCCTCCGATCAACTCACCCAAGCCCTCTTGGCGAAGGTGAGTCATCTGGAGCAAGATTTGAAGAGGGTGTCTACACCTAAAGACTCTTTTGAATTGGCTCTCCCTTCTATGCCAGTCTTCCATCTCCCCCCTTCTGAACTACCGGTTTACCGCCGTTACAATGGCACCGGCAACCCATTCGTGCATATCAAAGAATTCATGTACGAATCTTCCTTCTGGCAGAATGATAGTCGTGCTCTTGCCTTCCTGTTCCGCCGGTCTTTGGATGGGCCTGCCCTTGAGTGGTTCTACTCCCTGGAACCCTCGGATGCTGAAGACTTTGAGGCAGTGCAAAGGAAGTTCCTGCAAAGGTATAGAGATAGAGTTAGTCCTGCACTATCAATCACCGATTTGATGGCTGAGAGGATGAAGGCTGATGAAGACTTCATGCACTATGCTAATAGATGGAGAGCTTTGGTTGAGAGGTTAAGGGACCCACTGTCTGAATCCGAACAAGTAAAAATGATCACGGCGAATGCCACGCCGCAATTCAGACATATTCTAGCCATAAATAAGTTGACTATAATGGAGGAATTATATGAGAGAGCCTGGTACATCCAGACTTAGCTAAAGGACTCTCCGATCATGGCCATGTTTGAGCCTAAGGCCTAGACATTTAAAAAGGGCACTGGTGCTCCCCCTATTGGCAGTCCCACGACTGAGGGGGTCATACACAATGAGTAGGTGAGTGCAATGGGCAACCCCAGTCCTCCCACCTACCGCCCCAACACCAATACTAGAACCCAACAGCCCCAGTAACTAGCCCCTAGGCCAAACAACCCTCCAATGTTTAGGGCACCCCTTCAGCGGCCCCAACAACCTCAATAGCAGCCACAGTACCAACAACCTCAACAGCAGCCACAGTACCAACAACCCCAACAGCCCCGGTACCAGCAGCCTCCCACCAACCAAAACTATCAGCAACCCCAACCTCCACAATATCGCCAGCCTCAGCAGCCCCAATACCGGCAACCTACTCCTCCCCAGTACCAACAACAGCCTACCCCCGCACCTCCCCAATACCACCAAGTCCCTCCTCCAGGCACCTATGAGCCCCAACAGCCTCGGCGCCCCCCTGACCTGAGAAGAACCCATTATCCTCCCTTGCCGGAAACCTTGCCCGATATCTTCAATGCCCTCATAGCCGCCGACGCACTCACCTTTCCCAGGGAAAGGCTACAATGGCCTCCCAATGTTGACACCTCCCGGTATTGTGAGTTTCATCGGGGGCCGGGCCATACTCTGGAGGCATGCTTCCATTTCAAAGACTATATCTACAACCTGAATGACAATGGAGGCATAGATTGGGAGGAAATGAGAAAGTACATTTCCGAGATGAAGGCAAGGTCGCCGCCCAGGCAGAACCAGCCGGAACAACAACAACAACAATAGCAGCAGCCACAACAGGCACCCCAGCAGTAGCCCAACATGGGCATCATTCAAAACCCCCTCCCGGAGCACCAGCCTCCGAACCAACAAGTGAATGCCTTCACGGCATTTTCCAGCAGTGAAAAAATGCCCGGTCGGCCTACGGAAATAGCCTCCACCTCCCAATCCTCTTTCGCCTTACCCCCTTTCATTCGTACACCTACCCCTGACAACCCACTACCTTCCTTTCTACGCATCCCTACCCAACGCCTCACACCATCTAGCCAGCCACCCAACCCGCCGTTCACCCGCCAACCCTCCGTCACCACAACGCCACCGTCCACTATCCCGCAAGCACCCTTCTTACGCAATCCCTCCACCATACCACCACAACCAAATTGCCTATCTCCTACCACCACTGCCCCACAGCCACCATCATCTAACCCACCCTTCCTCCGCACGCCATCAACCGTACCCCTCATTACCCCCAACCACCAAGCTCCCTTTCTCCACACCACCACTACACCCCCAGGTGTGGCAAGTCTCCAGCTGCCACACCAAATATTCACCAACCAACCCTCCACCTCACAACCACCTTCGGTTTCACCGGCCGTAGCATCGACCATGGGAGAAAGTTCAGAAGTAACCATGGTGCTCCGGAGTGGGCGCATATTTAACAGGGTATTCCCCCAGCAACAGGAACAAGCATCAGTGCCTCAGGAGGAGGAAGCCCAGCAAGAGGAGTCTATCCTGGGAACTCAGTATGATTTGCTAAAGCACCTAGATAAAACCCCGGCCAAGAAATCCATTCTAGAATTAATCAAGAGGTCAGTAGTGCACCAAGAGGCCCTTATGCAGTATCTACAGAAGGTAATGGTGAATGAAGACTTGCCGGTGAATCAGATCAGCGCAGTCTTGACTCCCACAAGCTTGCATCCGGCCATTACATTTCATAAGGATGAGTTGGCACCAGTGGAATCCCAGTGGTACGCCCTGTGCCTGACAGTCGACATCAATAGCATCCGCGTGTCTCGATGCTTGGTCGACTCTGGGGCATCAATCAACGTTGTGTCCTCCGACACATTAGACTTATGTGGAGTTTCCCTACAGTCAATCTGACCATCTGCTATCACTGTCACAGCCTATGACAACACTAGTAGGCCGCCAAAGGGGGTCGTTACTCTAAGAGTAGGGCTGGGTCCGTCCATTAACAAAATGGACTTCCACATCTTTGACATGGACCCAAATTTCTGCATGAATCTGGGTAGGCCATTCATTCAGGCACTTGGCGCCGTCATATCCACTGTCCATCAATGTCTCAAGTTTCCACACAAGGGGCGAGTTGTCAAGGTTGCCAATAAACCTGTTATTATGAAAGTGGACGCCGTGACTGATAATTTAGTCCCCTCCATCTGGCCCAGCAATCAGCCACTGATGTCCGTATTAGGCACGCCAAGCATGTATCCTGGCCTAAGCGAGTCATCAGTTAAAGCTGCTAAGAGGAGCAAGATCATCACCAAGAAAGGCTGCCACATTATGATGTAGATGGGGTACCAGCCAGGCAAAGGACTGGGAGCACAATTGCAGGGAAGGACATAGACCGTGAAGGATTGCAAGATGAGGCCCAAAGAGGGACTAGGTTACAGGCCAGACAGGGCGAAGCAACAACTGGGGCAGCCTCTCACATGGTCATTGTATGAACACTTCAAGAAGGGGCCGCTGCAACCAGGGAGTGAACAGACATCCACTGTTACTGCTAAGCCCATCTGTCATTCACCCCCGACCACAAACAGAGCCGTAAATAACCCCAGGCTGTTGAAGCACACCAAGAGGGTTGAGTTTGAGCCAGAATGGAGTCGCTGGTTTGACATAAGTGATGTCGCTGCAGCCCTGGACTAACTCTTTGCACCAGCAGAAGACGAACAACAGGCAACTGAAGCAGAGCCGAGCACATCGACCGAGGAAGCCACCGCAACCACAAGGCTCAGGGTGGGCCTCACCTCTCAGGGCATCGTGCCCGTTCCAGTTTCATCCCCCAGCATCGCACCCGGACCCCCTGCCTCTCCAGGCGTCGCACCCACTCTAGTTTCTCCAGGCATCGCGCCTGCTTTAATTTCCGCTCCGGGCACCACGTCCACTTTAATTTCCGCTCCGAGCACCACACCCACTTTAACTTCCGCCCCGGGCATCGCGCCCACTTTAATTTCTGCTCCAGGCAACGTGCCTATTCCCCTCTCACTTCCTCCGGGCAACGGGCCCACTTTATTCTCCCCTCCGGGCAACACGCCCACTTTCTTATCCCCTCCGAGCAATGCGCTCATTCCCCCTCGTCTCCAAGCAAAGCGCCAACTTCCTTCCCTTCTCCGAACAAAGAGCTCAGCCCCCCTTTGGTCCGGGAAACACGCTCGCCTTCCTCTTCTTTTCCCCAGGCATCGTGCCTTCTCTCCTGCAGGCTACCGCGCGGCCCTCCTTCCTTTCCCTGAGCATTCCCTGTGCACCAACGCCCCATTTGGCCATCGCGGCCCATTCTCTTGAGCAGGTGTTCACTCTCCGACCTCCCTGCTCGGACCCTTCTTCCTTCGAACCCGCACTCATTTCCTACTTGCTCGAGTTGGCAGTCTCGCCTCGTCTGCTCTCTCCATGCATGCTGAGCACTGAGGAGGGCCCAGAAGAGTCAACTTCACAATGGCTGACTCCATCATCTCCGTCGAGGAGACCTCTTTCCTTGCCTTCGAGTGTGCCCCGACCGACGGGCCACTCCTCCCCGGTCCCATGACTGGCCTTATGTTTTCCTCCGCACAGGGACCTCCTCCCCCCCTCCACGCAGGGGGGATTTACTGCTTTCAATAATTCACCCCTCTCCATAGGGGGCCTTTACTGCTTTCAATAATTCTCCCCCCTCCACGCAGGGGGCCTTTACTGCTTTCAATAATTCTCCTTCCCCCACGCAAGGAAGTTCCTTTAATGCTTTAAAATCTTCTTCGTCTTCCCCCACGCGGGATTCTGCCTTCACTGCTTTCACCACTGTAAATATTTCTCCATCTTCCCCCATGCGGGAATCATCTACTGCTTTTCCTCCTCCCCCTACGCAGGGGAATTCTTCTCCCGTAAGTATTTCTCCATCTTCTCCCACACGGGATCCTTTTACTACTTTTCCTACTCCTTCTGTTGTAGATTCTGGTAGCTCGGGTCTAGGCCAAGGCAGCAATAATCTAGGGGTAGTCTCTGAAAAGAAGTCCAAGGGTAGGAAGGTTCCACACCAATTCCTAGCTGATCTAGCCCGTAGGTGCAAGGCATGCTTAGCGATTCCAGAATTTGTAGAAGAACCCTTGTAGTTGCCGGATATAGAATTCGAGCAGTCAGTGTGCTTGATCGATGATGGGTTCGGAATCTATGAAATCATGGATGACGACGACCCAATTGAGGAAGGTGATGAAGAATTTGAGGACGAGGCTGACGCGTTCGCAAGTGGATTGAAGAGATTTGATGAATCGTCAGCTGCTGTAGAGGAAGTCACCAGGGAAATCAACCTGGGAACCGAGGAAGACCCTAGGACCGTCCTCATAAGCAGTAATTTGTCACCAGCTGAAGAGGAGGCAATCATTGAGGTTCTCAGGGAGTACAAGGACACGTTTGCATGGAGCTATGAGGATATGCTAGGCTTGGACACCGCGCTAGTTGAACACCGTCTTACCCTTAAGCCGGGGTCCATTGCCATCAAGCAGCGGTTGAGGCATTTCCACCCCCAAATGGCTTTGAAAGTGAAGTATGAGGTCGACAAGCTCCACAAAGCTAGATTCATTAGAGTTGTACTTTATCCAAATTGGGTGGCAAACATTGTCCTGGTTATGAAAGAAGATGGAAGGGTTAGAATTTGTATTGATTTTCGGGACCTCAACCGCGCATGTCCTAAGGATGATTTCCCGTTGCCTCACCTTGACGTGCTCATAGATAACACGGTCGGGTATGAAACCCTCTCCTTTATGGATGGCTTCTCAGGGTACAATCAAATCAAGCTGGCTGAGGAAGACCAGGAGAAGACCTCGTTCACTACACCTTGGGGAACCTACTGCTATGTGGTCATGCCTTTTGGACTTAAGAATGGTGGAGCTACTTACCAAAGAGCTATGATGGCCATCTTTCATGACATGATCCATATTTTCATTGAGGTGTATGTGGACGACCTGGTGGTGAAGTCAAAAACTCTGGCTGAGCATCCTGGGGTTCTAACTTAGGTCTTGCAAAGGTCAAGAGAATATCAATTGAAAATGAACCCCAAGAAGTGTGTATTTGGTGTTTCATCGGGTAAGCTTTTAGGTTTCATTGTGAGCAAGAGGGGTATAAAAATTGATCCCAACAAGGCGAAGGCAATAAGAGAAATGCCCCCTCCCAAGAATTTGAAAGAAGTTCGAGTACTTATCGGGAGGCTTCAGTTCATTCGCCGGTTCATCTCCCATCATTCGTAGAGGTGTAGACCCTTCTACAACCTCACTAAGCCGGAAGTTGAATTTAATTGGGACGAGAAGTGTCAGGCGGATTTTGACGAACTCAAAGAGTACCTAGCTAATCCCCCTGTCCTGAGGCCGCCGACTCTAGGCAAACTGCTCATTCTGTATGTATCTGTCCTGGAAGACTCGATAGGAACTGTCCTTGCGCAGGTGGATGAAGAAGACAAGGAGAGGGCAGCGTACTACCTGTCGAAGCTTCTCAACCCCTGCGAGCAAAGGTACACTGTGATGGAGAAGATATGTGCCGTGCTCGTATGGGTAGTGCATAACTTAAAGCACTACTTTCTTGCTCACGAGGTCCATCTTATAGCCCACATGAATCCTATCAAGTTCCTTCTGGAGAAATCTATTCTAACTGATAGGCTAGCGCGTTGGCAAAGCATCCTTTCCCAGTTTGAAATCACTTACATCCAAAAAAAATCCATCAAAGGCTATGCCATATCAGAACATCTCGCTCATCACCCTATTCCTCAGTTCGATCCAGTACGCTCAGAGTTTCAAGATGAAGAATTAATGTCCCTTAGCCAATCTGATCCTATGTAGACGTTATATTTTGATGGAGCTTTGAACTCCCAAGGAAAGGGTATCAGAATTGCTCTACTATCTCCTGAAGGTGTCACCATCCCACAAGCCTAGAAATTAGAGTTTCCTGCCACCAATAACGTTGCCGAATATGAAGCTTTGTTAGCTGGTCTGGAGCTCGCTCATTTCTATGGTGTCACCCATCTGCGAATTGTAGGTGATAGTCAGCTGGTCTTGCGCCAAGTGCTCACCAAATACCACACTCGTGACCCAAAGCTCAAGCCATATCAAGAACTTGCCTCAGCTTATGCCAAGCTATTGTCCAAGCTAATTTTTGTCCATGTCCCTCATCATCAAATCTTCTAACTGACGCTCTCGCTACCATCACTTCGACTCTCAACCCTGAGGATTCTGACAGCATTCAAATTGCACGCCGCAATGCCCCTACTGTTCAGAACCCCATCTTTCTCCGGATCAAGGAAGAAGTGTTGAAGAAGTTGGAAAGGAAGGATAAAGCTGAGCTTATGTTATTGGAGCTAGAAGAGGAGTTAGAAGATGAAGAGAAACCATGGTATTATGAGATAGCTAAATATTTCAAAAATCAGTCGTACCCTGAGGAAACCACAGCTGATGAAAGAAAGCCATAAGGAGGCTGTCCCAGAAGTGTACTCTAGTTAGAAATGCTCTTTACAGAAGGGGACTCACTGGAGTTTTGCTCAGATGCCTGGACGATGATGAAGTATGGAAGGTTGTTGAGGAAGCTTATTCGGGTGTGTGTGGTGGCCATGCAAATAGACAAATGCTTTCCAAGAAGATCCTTAGGCAGGGCTTTTACTGGCCCACTCTAGAGGAGGATTGCTCTATTTTTATCCGTCGATGCGTCAAGTGCCAACTGCACGCCGACAAAATTCATGCTCCATCCTCTACACTCCACCCAATATCCTCCCCATGTCCATTCGCTATGTGGGCTTTCGACATTATTGGTCCCCTTGGTGATCCTAACTCCCAGAACAAAGCAAAGTCATACATCCTCACTAAACAGAGTACTTCACCAAGTGGGCGGAAGCCGAAGCATACACAGAAATCAAGGCAACGACCGTCTGCAAGTTCATCATGAGAAACATCATCACCAGGTTCGGCATCCCAAGTACCATCATCACCGACAACGGGCCTCAATTTGTCTCTCAAGAACTACGTGACCTCTGCAACAGGTATAAGATTGCATTGCATCATTCATCTCCTTATTATCGCAAGGCAATGGCCAAGCAGAGGCCACGAACAAAACTTTGATTAAAATTATCAAGAAAACATGTGAGGCTAATAAATTCTCAGACTGGCCAGAAAAGCTTGTAGAAGCTCTATGGGCCTACCGCACTTCAATCCGTACCCCCACAGGGCAAACACCGTTCGCCCTCACTTATGGAATGGAGGCTATAGTACCATATGAGATTCTAATTCCCTCATTAAGGATCTAGCTTGACAAGGACTTATCAATCGATGAGCGACGTGAATCGCTCCTAGCACAACTGGAAATCCTGGATGAGAAGCGTCTGGTCACTGCAAAACACACGAGAGCGTATCAAAATAGACTCACACGTTTTTACCAAAAGAAAGTAATTGAGAGAAAATTCAAATTCGGTGAAATGGTGGTAAAAAGAATCTTTGTAAAACCTGGTGGTCCCTGCTCTAAACTCCAACCAAATTGGAAGGGCCGTACATAATTAAAGAGGCATATCCAGGCAATGCATACAGGCTAGTCAACGCAGAAGGGGAGGAGCTCTCTCACCCTTGGAATGGGCTTCATCTAAAAAAGTACTACCCCTAGTTAGGTGTTTGGAATCGCATGGTACATGGACCCTAAAATGAAAGGCCATCATTATTAATTCATTTCTGAGCCTTGGTGGGTTAGCCAGAGGTATCGACACCCACACACTTACACGTCCACCCTTGGAAGCCGGAGGCACAAAATCTAAGGGAAGTCAATGCCGAACCAAGAATCTAAGACACTACCCACTTCTTTCTCTACTCGGTCTTCCAATAGGAAAGGAAGCCTGAGAGATCAACCTCTCAAATCTGCCCAAAGCTCAAACGAGTGTAGGTCAAGGCATAGCAAGGGGAAAATAAAGAAAATCAATGTCAAATCAAAAGAGCCAAAAACCAGGCAAACCAAATGAAAAAGCACGTCAAGAGTGGCAAAGTCCCCGCAGAGATCCAAATGGACCTAGTCATAAGCATGCAGCACGTCAAGAGTGGCAAAGTCCCCGCAAAGATCTAAATGGACCTGGTCGTAAGCATGCTAAAAACCCCACGAGCCACAGAGGACCGAACCCCATTGAGTACGAGGGTAGAGGAGAGAGTGTCTCCCCAGTCGCCCAGACTATTGGCAAACTTTCTAAATTCTCTTCCCTTCTCCCCCACGGGTATGTCTTAGGGTCAAGGCAAGGCGACGATTAACTAAGGAGGATGTCGCCAAAAGCCACCTTGGCTGAAGGCACCATTTAAGCACATCCAACCTATGTCTGGCACACCCAAGACTTGTTAATGAGTTCCTAATGATGGCTGAGTAATTAAAGGATCCAAGTACCACGTTCTTCCAATTAGGAGCAGATCCCCTTCGTTCCGCGTGTCTTCTTAGAAAAGACTATGCCGGGTTGCAGCCTTTTATTTGTTGGATCTCTTATTTTGATGATACCTAAATATGATTCATAAATATGTGAAAAATCATGCCTATCATATTTCATTTATATCTCACAATGTTTCTTCCATGTACAACTCAAATAAGAAGTAAACAAGCCAGTGGTGTCGACACAGTCCAGTTGTGTGTCGACACTAGCTCACTGTCCCAAAACCATGTTTTTAGCAAGGATCCAGTGGTGTCGACACAGTCCAGCTGTGTGTCGACACTAGCATACTATCCCAGAAGACCAGTTTGAGGATGATGCTTGGTGTGTCGACACATCTGTGTGTAGTGTCGACACACTTCAGAATTTTTGCAGAATCCAAATTGCTGAGACACGCGGATGCTTTTGCTAGGGCCTTTTTGAGCGAGAATTTCCGTGCCCCCAGATCCCAATATATTTTGTGGACCCATGAGACTATAAATGCCCCTTATCGACTTGGCTTTTAGAGAACAACATCGCAACACCCATCTGCTCTTCCAGTCACCAGAACATTCCAGGCTATTTCAGAAGAAGGCTTCAACTCGGCAACCTGCTTCCAGATCTGAAGGAACTGAAGCATTGTACACCTTGGATGATCCATCTAGAGAAGGAATTCAAGCCTTCAGAAGTCTTCTTTCTGGAGTCGAAGTAGAAGAGCTGGTCCCCATTCTTGAAGCAGAAACAGGGACCTTCGAACCAGATATCTTCAACCTTGGTTCTTAATTGTTCTGTCTAGTTCCTCAACTCAAACTCACTCTATACTGTGTGTTTTTTGGAATTGGTGCAATCCTTGTGCCCAATTTTGTGTGTGTGGTCGGATCTGAGATTTCTGAATCTCAGAGTGTGTGTGTTGTTGTGTGACTTTTCTGAACTACCAAGATAAGCAACATTTGTGTGTGTGTGGATGGTGGATGTAGGATACACTGTTGTGTAATCTGAACCACCATAAATCTCTTTGTCTTTGTTGTTTGATTGTGTCTTGCGTTAGATGCTTGATAGGCTCGTTAGTATTTCACCATCTAACTTGTCTAAATTGTTTAGAATTGCCATTGATCTTTAGATTTTACTCTTAACTCAATCTCTCAAAGATTCTAATCAAAGTGGTTTTTAAAAATTAGTGAAATCTATTCAACCCCCCCTTCTAGATTTCTTCATAGTAGGTTTTTCCGCAATATTTCATTTGGTATCAAAGCGGGTTCCCATTGCACTTTAAGTGTTTGATCTAACGATCAAGAGTCAATTGCTATGGAAAACACCAAGGGGTTTATTGATGAGGGTCATTCAGTTACTAGGCCTCATTTTTTCGATGGATCTAATTATGCTTATTGGAAAAACAGGATGCAAGTGTTCCTAAGAGCACAAGATTATGAGCTCTGGAAGATTGTCGACAAAGGACCTGATGAACTACCTGAAAATGAAAGTCTATGGACTAAGGACCAGATTAAGAAGTCCACACTCTGCTGGAGTGCCATGAACATGATGCAGTGTGCCATCCATCCTAAGGAATACTCAAGAGTGTCCTCATGCAAATCTGCTAAGAAGATGTGGACAAGCTCCAACTTATCTATGAGGGAACTTCTGAGGTAAGAGAGACCAAGGCGAGTATCTTAGTCTCTGAATATGAAATGTTCAGAATGAAGAGTGATGAGACTATTTCTGAAATGTTTGCTAGATTCATGCTTTTGGTAAATGGTCTTAGAGGACTAGGAAAATATTATTCTAATAGTGATCTTGTCAGAAAGGTTCTTAGATCACTTCCTTCAAGTTGGCACACAAAGGCAACAATAATTGAGGATTCAAAAAATTTGTCAACCATGCAACTAGATGAGTTAATAGGTTCACTCATGACATATGAAATCAATTAGAAAAGAAATGCATCTTTGACTACATCTAAGAAACCTATTGCTTTAAAAGCTTTATCTAGCTCAAAAATTGTTGTTGAACAATCTGATGAAAGTGATGAGTCTTCTGATGAAGAGAATGATGAAGAATTGACCTTACTGACAAGGCAATTCAAAAGGTTTTTGAAAAAGAAAGGAAAAGGTAAGTTCAAACCCTTCATCAAAAAGGATATTTCAAAGAAAAATGATTTCAATAAAAAATTAGAAACCAATAAAAAGATTGATGTCATTTGTTATGAGTGCAGAAAACCAGGACACATGAGAGGAGAGTGTCTTGATCTGAAGAAGAAGTTGAAAAATCAAATGTTCAAGAAGACAAGGGCAATGCTGGCCACATGGAGTGATGAAGATGATGATGAACAAGAAGAAAGTGGCTCAGATGAAGAAGAAGTGACATGTCTCATGGCCAGACATGAAGAAAATATTGAGGTAAGTCCTTCTTTTGAAGACTTTACAATTGATGATTGCGAGGAAGCATATGCTGTCTTGTTTGAAAAGTTGTGTGAACTAAAATATGAAAATAAGACATTGAAAAGGAAAATCAACAGCATAGTGCAAAATCCACAAGAATTTGAGCAAATAAAATTGTTGAATGATGAAATCAATAACATGAAAAAGGAATAAGAGTGTTTGAATGAACAAATTGATGCCATCAAAGAAAGATGTCAGTCCACAGAAAAAGAAAAACAAATCTTGATAGATGAAAATGAAAAACTCAAAAAAGAAAAAGAGGTAATTCAAGAGGAATTGAAAATTGCCTAGAAAGAAATGGATGACAAGAGAGAAACCTTGTCAAAATTTGTAAAATGAAAACAAAACCTAGATGCTATGTTGGGAGTTCGGATGAACCCAACCAAGCATGGTTTAGGTTATCAGTCTGAAAATAATAAGAAATTTGGACAAACCTGATAACCTCATTTGTTCAAGGAAGCACTTCTTATGGAAATTCTGAAGAGAACATCAAAGAAAAATTACAAGCAAACTCAAAAACAAAATTTCAAAGTCAAGTTAAAAATTCCAAAACACAATTCAAACATGAAAGAGTTCAAAGAAAAAATCAACAAAATTTGAAACCCAGTGTTAGACAAAATTCATATAAAAAAATGAATAAAAATTTCTCAGTTGGATCTAATTCTTACACCAAAAAGAATAAAGGCTTCTCACCACAAAGAATTATAGTGTGCACAATTTGCAAAAAATCTGGTCACACTGATGAAAAATACAGATCAAGAACAGATTCAAGGAAAATAAAATAAATATGGATTCCAAAACATCTTGTTGTTGAGCTGAAACAACTGATGGGACCCAAAGCAATTTGGGTACCAAAATTCTCTTTCTAAATCTGTTTTTGTAGGAATGTCTTACAACCCACAAGAAAGACAAATGGTACCTTGATAGTGACTGTTCAAGACATATGACTGGAGATAAAGAAATATTTTCAACATTGATTGAAAAATATGGTGGACAAGTAATTTTTGGAGGTAAGAACAAAGGGCAAATTATTGGAACATGAAGAATTGATAAGAATCCTTCAAGCTCAATTGAGAATGTTTTGCTTGTTGAAGGCCTTGATCATAATCTTTTGAGCATCAGTCAACTTTGTGACAAAGACCTTAAGGTAATCTTCAATTCTGAATCATGTGAAATTGTTGAAAAAGATTCTAGAAAAATAAAATTTCTTGGTCATAGAATTAATAATGTTTACTTGGTTGATTTGAATGATCATCAGTATAAAAATCTTTGTCTTGTTGCCAACCAGCATGATCTATTTCAATTATGCCATCGAAGGTTAGGTCATGCTAGTGAAAATGTTCTGAATAAATTGTTAAGATATGCTCTTGTAAATGGTTTAACAAAAATGAAGAAAAAAAAATGCAATTGTATGTGTTGATTGTGCCAAGGTAAACAAACTAGGAAGTCATTCAAATCTGTTACACCCTTAATCACTTCCAAACCCTTTGAATTATTGCATATGGATCTATTTGGTCCTACTAGGACACTCAGTCTTAGTTGACATAGATTTGAGTTTGTGATAGTGGATGATTTCTCTAGATTTACCTGAGTATATTTTCTGTCTCACAAGAGTGACACTTTAGAAAACTTCAAAGAATTTGTAGACAAAATTGAAAATGCAAAAATAAATAAAATTAATTTCATCCTTACTGATCATGGAGGAGAATTTGACAATAACTTGTTTTTTGATTTTTGCAGGAATAAAGGAATTGATCATAAATTTGCTTCTCCAAGGACCCCTGAATAAAATGGAATTGCTGAAAGAAAGAATAGGACACTAGTGGAAATGGCTAGAACATTGTTGATTGAGAGCAAACTTCCAAGAAAATTTTGGGCAGAAGCTATCATTACTTCATGTTATATTCTCAACAGGGTAATGGTAAGACCAGTCCTCAGGAAAACTTCCTATGAACTCTTGAAAGGTAAGAAGCCTCACATTGCGTATTTTAGAGTTTTTGGAAGTAAAGTCTTCATCCACAACAATGACAAGCATGATCTAGATAAATTTGAAAAGAAAAGTGATGTAGTCATCTTTCTAGGATATTCAGAGAGTTCAAGGTCTTATAGAGTTTTTAATAGTGAATCAAAAACTGTGGAGCAAACTCCTCATGTCATATTTGATGAAAATTGTAAGAAACTTACTGACCAAAATTTCTGCAAGAACCAAGAAGAAGATGCTGAAATTCTTACAAAAGAATCAGATCAACCAGTGGAAAATGAAGAACTTGATGAACATGAAGATGTGTTAACACAACAAAACACTGAGTCGACACTTGAGCAGGTAAGTACAATGACAAGAGGTAATTTCAGATACTCTAAAGATCATCCACTTGAGAATGTTGTAGGAAATGTCAATGATAGGGTTCAAATAAGATCTCATTTCAAAAATATCATTGAACAAGATCAAATGGCCTTTATGTCTAAAGTGGAACCCAAAAACATTGAAGAAGCATTAAAAGACAATTCTTGGGTAGAAGCAATGCATGATGAATTGAATCAATTCAAAAGGAATAATGTATGGAGTTTAGTTCCCAGAAATTCTGAAAGCTCAATAATTGGAACTAGATGGGTCTTTAGGAATAAATTGAATGAAGAAGGAAAAGTTGTAAGAAATAAAGTTAGACTGGTTGCCAAAGGATATAATCAAGAATTTGGAGTTGATTTTGAGGAATCCTTTGCACCAGTAGCTAGGTTAGAAGTAGTTAGAATTTTATTGGCATATGCATGTTCCAAAAATTTCAAATTGTTTCAAATGGATGTGAAAACTACTTTTTTGAATGGTTACATAAAAGAAGAAGTGTTTGTTGCTCAACCTCCTGGATTTGAAGATCATGATAAACCTAATCATGTGTATAAATTGCACAAAGCTCTTTATGGTTTGAAACATGCTCCAAGAGCATGGTATGACAGATTGAGCAGTTTTCTAGTTAGTAAGAATTACTCCAGAGATAAGATGGATCAAACTCTTTTCACAAAATCAGTCTACAATCACATCATTGTAGTTCAGATATATGTGGATGATATCATTTTTGGTTCCACTAATCCTTCACTATGTGAAGAATTTTCTAATCACATGCACAGTGAATTTGAAATGAGTCTTATGGGAGAATTACAATTTTTTCTTGGTTTGCAGGTTAAACAATTTGAAGATGGATTCTTTATCAATCAAGCCAAATACATTAAGGAATTGCTCAAAATATTCCATTTTGAACAAGCCAAACCAGCATCTACTCCCATGAGCACAAGCATCAAATTGGACAAAGATGAAAAAGGTAAATTGGTTAATGCAAAGCAATACAGAGGTATGATTGGATCTCTCTTATATCTTACTGCAAGTAGGCCAGATATTCAATTTAGTGTATGTCTTTGTGCTAGATTTCAGTCTAGTCCAAAGGAAAGTCACTTGCTTGCAGTTAAGAGAATTTTTAGATATCTCTATGGCACTTGTGATTTGGGTTTATGGTATCCAGCTAGATGTCATGCTGAGTTGATTTCATATTCTGATGCTGATTATGCTGGATGTAAGCTTGATAGAAAGAGTACTAGTGGATATTGTCAATTCTTAGGAAATTGCATGATAACATGGGCATCCAAAAAGTAACACTCAGTTGCACTTTCTACTGCAGAAGCAGAATATGTTGCTGCAGGAAGTTGTGCAGCTCAAGTGTTGTGGATTAAAAGTCAATTGCTTGACTACAATATTGATATTGGATGTTCATCTATCATGTGTGACAATACTAGTGCAATCAATCTGTCCAAAAACCCAATTCAACACTCTAGAATAAAACACATTGAGATTAGACATCATTTTCTAAGGGATGAAGTTGCAAATAAAAATATTGAATTAGAATTCATCCCCACTGAAAAATAAATTGTAGATATTTTCACCAAACCATTGACTGAGGATAGATTCACATCTTTAAGAAGAGAACTTGAAATATGCAACATGGAATAAAAACTGAAAAACAAACTGATTTCTTATACAAAGATTATGAGGTATATCAAATAGTGATTAGTGACCAACTGCTTGCCTAATTCTATACAATCAAGTTCTCTCTCTCTCTAGATTCTAGAGAGAGAAGCTCTGAGGAATCCTAGCGTGTCCTACCCTGGCCTGCCGGCGGCCTCTGGTTGCCGGCGGGCTCTGGTCCTTCCTGTGAGCGTTTGGCGTATTCTGGTCCAGGGGAGATGGAGAACCGGTCTTTTGCTGCGGCTTTGGCTTCTACTTTGCGACCTCCTAAGATCGACATTGCTCTGAAACCTCCGGCGTTTACTGATGATGGTCAACCAGCGGTCTACTTCTCCAAGGAAGAAATGCGAAAATCTGAACAACTGTTGAGGTTAGCTATCGTAGCTAAGTGCTCTTATGGTAGACCTTCGATCCCTGACATTAAGAGTTGTCTATCTCAAAGGTTAGATCTTAAGGGTGATTGCATCATTAGTTTGTTGAACCCTAGGCACCTTCTCTTCCGATTCTTTGATGAGGACGACTTTTTGAAGGTGCTGGTGCGCAAGAGTCTGTACCTGAAAGGCTTCCTGTTCCGTTTTTTTAGATGGTCTGGGGATTTTGATTTTGCATCTGATCCTACGCTTATTCCTATCTGGGTGGGTTTCCCTAAACTACCTGTAAACCTATACAATGAAGATTATCTTAGATGCATTGCTGGTAATTTTGGTGAGATCCTGCGTATCCATGATTCAACTCTTGCATGGACTCAAACCGCTGAGGCTCTGGTTTGTGTTGATGTTGATATTGCAAAACCTCTCCCGGATCGTATCTGGATTGGTAATGGCGATGGAGGGTTTTGGAAGAGGATTAACTTCCACAGGGTGCCTCCTATCTGCAGCATTTGTCGTAGACTGGGCCACTCTCAGAATGACTGTAAGAAGAAGGGCAAGGACGTAGTTCCGATTGACAACACACAGCCTATGGTGCATGCAAGCATTAAAGAGAGTACTAAAGACAGCGATAAGGAATGGCGTATGGTCAAGCGCAAAGGTGTTCCCATGCAGGTCTCGGCCTGCAATAATTGTACTATTCCGATTTCCAATGTTTTTGAAAGGTTATCTGATGATATAGGTGCGATGGATGCCCATCCAGTGGTTCTTCCAGGTGATTCCCACCCTATTCAGACTATTCTGGATCCCCAGATTACTCATCATATTCCTACTGCCCCGACGATCGACGTTAACGTGCATGGCGCTGTTCACGTTCAAGACTCTCCATCTGTCGAAGCGTCTGATACTCCTCATGCTACACAGACGTGCCTGCCGGCGACGTCGCCGGAGACAACGTCGGTAGTCCCATCTCCGAAGCCCCTAAGCTTTCCAAATTCTAGGTTGCCACCTGTCCTCCAAGATTTATCAGAATCCTCCAGCCATCCAATTATTGATGCTGCTACAGCTAGTATCGAAAAGTCCCGGGCAAGGCTATTTCTTTCGAGGGTAACAACATCGCTCCAGTATCTTCCTTTGATCATGGTGATGGAAACATTTTATCCTCTGCTTCTAAACTTGCCATTTCTGAGAATATTCTTATGGCTAATGTTAAAATCTCAAAAGACGGTGTGATGGCCCCGGAACGGGGCGTCTGTACGAGATCAAAGGCTAAGGCTGCGGTGGATTGTGGATATCGATCCTCATGAATAGTCCAGCTCTCTTTTGGAATATCCGCGGGCTCTCAAACATGGCCTCCAGGAGAACTTTGAAAAGACTGATAAAGACTAATAAGGTGTAGCTCCTTGCTATTTCTGAACCGAAGATCCCTCTCAGTCAGGCTGGTGCTTTGTGTCGCTACCTTAAGTTACATGGTTTTGCTGGGAATGATGGTGAGAATTCAAAAATCTGGATTATGTGGTCCAGTTCTATTGATCTCCATGTGACTGATAGCTCTGAGCAATTTATCTCAGCTAAGGTTATTCATGATGATAAACCTGTTAGCCTTATCACTGCAGTTTACGCTGCATGTAATGTGACCTCCCGTCGTCAGCTTTTCCAAGCGCTTCTTGATCAGGGGGATAGCTTAAGTCTTCCTTGGCTCGTCGGGGGTGACTTCAATTGCGTCACCAGTGGCTCTGAGAAGAAGGGTGGTGCTTTGGCTCGTCCTACTGCTATGCTCAACTTCAACTCTTTCATTTCTGCTGCGGGTCTGCTGGATGCGGGTTTCGTGGGTCAGCCTTTTACCTGGTCCAACAATAGGGTTGGGCATGCCTCTGTCAAAGCCAGATTGGATCGGATCTTAGTTAACTCCCTTTGGAACACTTCTTTTCCTGGCCTGTGTGTTAAACACCTGCCGAGGGGCCCCTCGGACCACGCTCCTCTTCTTCTTAATTTTGTTCCTTACAACTCTAAGGCTTCCAGATTTATCTTTCAGAAGATGTGGACGACGCACGAGAACTTTCTTCAGTGTGTTCGTGATGCTTGGACCAGTACTAATGTTACCACCCCTAATCCGTTTGTTGCCTTGCAAACTAAGCTCAAAGCTACTAAGATCATGTTGAAAACTGGAATAAAATATTTTTGGGAATATTGAGGACAATGTTCGTTCAGCTGAGGACCTTGTGACTGCCAAACAACTATCTTTTGATGATGACCCGTCTACTGCAAATAGGGAGGGTCTTAATGCTGCAAATGCTAAACTCAGGCGTGCTCTCATGTGTCAGGAAATTTTTTGGGCACAAAAAGCTAGGGTGCAATGGATCAATGATGGTGATAAAAACACATCTTTTTACCATGCGGTGGTTCAGGGCAATAGATCTCGGAATTACATTAATCGCCTTAAAATTGATGATGTTTGGTGTGATGAGCAAATCGCCCTATCTGTGGAGGCGGAGAAGTTTTTCTCTCAGCTACTCACTTCCGAAGCGCATGATATTGATGATTATATGCTTCAGTTTATTCCCAATCTTATTCAAAAGAACCAGAATGACCTCCTTACTTCTATTCCTACTGATGATGAGGTGAAGATGGCGGTCTGGGCAATGAATGGTGATGGAGCCCCTGGTCCGGATGGGTTCTCTGGATGCTTCTTTCAAACATGCTGGGAAATCATTTCGTGGATGTTATTGCTGCTGTTCGCGGCTTTTTCATGGGCTTCCCCCTTCCGAGGGGTGTGTCTTCGACTCTCATTGCTATTATCCCCAAGGTCCAGTATCCTTCTTCCTTTGGTGATTTCAGACCGATCAGCTTATGCAATTTCTGTTTTAAAATCATTTCTAAGATCATCTGCTCCCGCCTCTCGGACATCCTTCCCCTTATCATCTCTGAGGAGCAAGGTGCTTTTGTGAAAGGCAGAAATATTGTGGATAATATTGCTCTTTCTAATCAGCTTATTCAGGATCTTGGAAGGAAAGTCCGGGGTCACAATGTCATCCTTAAACTTGATATGTTGAAGGCCTATGATAGAGTTGAATGGGATTTCCTGTTTGCGGTGCTCAGGCAGTTTGGTTTCTCCAATCGGTTTATATCTCTTATTGGCATGCTAATATCTAATTGTTGGTTCTCAGTTATGTTCAATGGTTCTTCTGTTGGGTACTTCAAATCCTCCAGAGGTCTGCGCCAGGGAGATCCTCTTGCTCCTGCCCTCTTCATCATTATGGAAGAGGCGCTCAGTAGGGGTCTGAAGCACATCTCTTCTTCCTCTCTTCTTCCTTGTGCTGGGCCTAGGAGATGCCCTACTGTTTCCCACCTGCTCTTTGCGGATGACACGCTTATTTTCTGCAATGGCCAGAGTTCTAATATTCAGAAGCTTCTAAATTTTCTGCGCAGATATCAGATTTCTTCGGGGCAAAAAATCAATCACCAGAAGAGCACCTACCTTATCTCTCCAAAGGCTCCCTCTTTTCTTGGCAGAAAATTATCTATCATTACGGGTTTTCATCAGCAGGTGGGCGCTCTGCGCTACCTTGGCGTTCCCATTAGAGTGGGAAGAGTTAAAGTGGCTGATTTCAAATTTCTCCTGGATAAGATTAACGCCAGGATGACTTCCTGGAAGTCTAAGTTCCTGTCCCAGGCTGGTAGGGCAACCCTCATTAAATCGGTTCTATCTTCTTTTCCTATTTATTTAGCTGCCGCTGTTTCTATTCCAAAGTCTGTGATTAACTACATTGAAAAATACTGTGCAAATTTTTTTTGGAATGGTTCGGAAGGTACCCATCGGAAGCATTGGATCTCTTGGGATGTCATTCACCACCCTATATCCGAAGGAGGTCTTGATATTTAAAATATGCGGCACATTCAGCTTGCTCTGGCTACAAAGCAAATTTGGAACATTTACAATGGTGATTCAATGTGGGGTTCTTATGCTCGGATCAGATTTCAGGTTAAGGATGGAGCGCCCTTCAGGCATTCCTTTCCCCGTGGTATGTCCAAGGCGGTTTTCAATTTAGCTCATCAGGCAGTTCTAACTCATTCTAGATGGATTGTTGGAGATGGTAGATCTGTCGATTTTCTAAGAGATGTTTGGCTTGGTCAGGACCTTCTTGAAAATATATTGACCAGACCTTACCATGGTCCTAGTATCACTGTTCGTGAGGTTATCCTTGATGATCACCATCCCATTCGGAGTCTTATCGCCTGCCCATCCATCCTTGATGACATCCAACTTTCTGATCACTTGGACCGCTGTGTTTGGACTGGTTCTCCAGGTGGCGCCTTTACAACCTCTTCTGCGTACAAGAATTTTTCTTCACATGGTGTGATCAGGAAGCCTATGACTCGCCTCTGGCACCATTCCTTTTACCACCGGGCTTCCCTTTTCTGCTGGAGATTACTTTATCGTGCGGTGCCGGTGGACTCCAGGATCGTGGACCAGGGTATTGCTCTACCCTCTCGCTGCTCTTGTTGTTCTAACCATAATTCGGAAGATTTAAATCACTTATTCATCTCAAGTGAGTTGGCTACTGATCTGTGGAATTGGGCGGCCCCCATGCTCGAGGTTAACTTATCTTCTCAGGATAATATCACTGCTCGCCTGTGGCACTTGGTGAAGTTCTGCAACATGTCCACCCCGCATGGCTATGTATCTCTATATGTGTCCATGTTGGTTATATGGGAAATTTGGTGCTGTCGCTGTAGCATGCGCTTTGAAGGGAAACGGCGCACCATCCAGAGTATTGTTCACAATATCCGCTTCATGATTTCTACCGCCCTTGCCTCAGTGACCTTTAATCATTATGCACCTGGTAGATGCAGTACTGACCTTTTCTTCCTTGGGTTCGCCCCCCTTATTAAAAACAAAAGTTTCAAGCTTGTTAGATGGATTCCTCCTGAATCTGGTTTGGTCCTCAATGTGGATGGTGCTAGCAAGGGGAATCCGGGTCACTGCGGCGGTGGCGGATGTATCAGAGACAACTCGGGTTCTCTCATTCTGGCTTTTTCTCATTACTATGGTTTTGGTGGTAGTCTGGTTGCTGAGGTGCGGGCCTTGTGTGATGGTATTCGGCTCGCCACTGAATATGACCTCCCTTTATCTCATATTCAGTCTGACTCGGCCTCCCTTGTTGCTTCTCTGAAATCTGGTAGCTCTCCTGCTTGGGACTGTATGCGCTGGTGGACTGAAGCTCACAAGTACATTCGCTCTTCTAGTGTTCAGATGGTTCATGTGTATAGAGAAACTAACCAAGTGGCCGATGCATTGGCCAACTTGGGCTGCAAATCGTTTAGCAATATTGTTTTCTCTTCCCCTACATCTTTGCCTCGTGAATGTAAAGGTCCGCTTACCATGGACCGGTCTGGTCTTCCTTCTGTCAGAATTGTTTAGCTGGGGTATGCCCCTTAGCCATTGTATTGTCCTTTATTAATAATTTTGGCCCAGGTGGTTCGCACTGGTGGAGTGGGAACATTTTACTCCTCTGGAGTAAGGTGCACTCTCCTAGTCGCTGTCCCTGAGGACCTTTTTGATTAAAAAAAAAATCAAATAGTGATTAGTGGAAGAACAAGTTATGCTTGTTTGAAAACTATCATTATGTGTTGAGGGAAATCCTCCACCAAGTACCCATGATCTATCATGTGTAAGAATCATCATTTTTTTTTAAATTAAAAAAAAAAGTACTGTGTGCTGAAATTGAATGCTGAAATTCAGTTTGCATGATTTGAATGTTGATTGATTCATAGATGCACACATTGAGGGGGAGCATTACTGCTTGAGAAGCCAAGGTAAGTTCTAAGAAATGATTTCAAGAGAATCAGAATTGTTTATGAAGCCTTTTGAGAACAAGCTGATCAGGTTGGTCAGGAAAATGCTGAGGTGATGTGAGTTTCTGTGAATTTTCTGTGTTGTGAATAAATCTCTCACTGAATTCTATCAAATTCATGTTCATCTTTGTAGTCCTCAAATTCTTCAATTTGAGTTTCATCCAATTCATTTGATCATCTTAACAATTCTTTCATTGAAGAAGGATTCCCTTTATTTTTGATGACAAATAGATGAATTCAATAACTCAGGGGGAGCTAAAGACTTCATTGCTATTTTCTCTCATCAAACCAAAATTGATTCAATGTGTTGATAAATATCTAACACATGAAATGCTCATTAACTATTCTGAAGAAAATAAGGATTGACTTTTAATTGATATAGCATACTCTTTCAGTCAACATTCTTTTGTATTATGAACTTCTAAAGTAACTTGATTTCTTTAATGAAATAATGGTCAACAATGTATCGACTTTATATATTTCTTTTAAGACTTGTGGTGGCCAAATCTGGCCACCTAGGTCCATAATGGCCCGTTACGGCCTCCCCATGTCCCGTCAACGGATGTGGCCCCTTTTTCAAGGTGCCACGTCCTCGTAAGGGCAGTTCAGAGGTCTCCAAGGCGTAACCCCCCTGATCGGGCTTTGCCAAGCTCCTCAGCAGCATACTCCCGAACAGGTTACCGGTCCTTTTGCACCGAACAACTACGGATGCTACCGAACAACGCGTTCGATCCCCCACGGGTCACCTGCTCGGTAATCTTGTCCAGGCGTTGCCAAACAACTCTTCGTGTCCGCGTGACGATTATAACTGTCGCAGGCCACGCACCCCATCATCAAGAGGTGCGTTAACTGCCTGGCATCCCAATGGACATCTGAACGCATAACTCCTCCCGTTATGCGCGCCCGTCAAGGCGCCTTTCCAGGCACGATCTATCAGACGTTACGCACGCCTGCCTTAGCATCTATGCCTATAAAAGTACAGGTACAGGACCATGCACAGGTACGTTCTCTCTCACGTGAACACACCCTTACATACGAAAATCCCCTGCCTCTCAAGCCTTTCACTGACTTAGGCATCAGAGGGTTTTCCCCAGTCTTCACCGGGCCCCCCTGATCTTTTCTGGTGATTGCAGGATCCTTTGTCCGCCTCCGGTGATCGTCATCTCCCTTATACGAGTGTTAGGCCTGATCCGCTCCGGCCCAACAAGGAAAAGGCCTCCACACTTTTGGCGCCGTCTGTGGGAACGACGTAGCCATGGCTCGCGGACGAACCTCTTACCAGAAAGTTGGGAGTAGGGCGACGAGATCCCGTGAGTCACGAGCGGACTCTCACCGGCGATCCCCTCCCGTCGACGTCGACATCGCCCCTGCTGGCGCTAACAACGACGTCCCTGCGCCAGTGGCCGCCGCGCCGGCAACTGCCCTGGAAATGGCCGAACTCCGGGGACAGATGCAGCAGTTAACGGGTGTCTGCCTTGCCCTGCAGGCTCAGCTGGTTGGACCACCAGCCCCGGCGATTCCCCTGCCACGAGAGCGGCAGGCGGAGTCGTCACATCGGCGTTCTCGCGTCCTCCCGGCGCCTCAGGATCAGCAGGCGGACTCACCGCGCCGGTCACACCGAGCCCCGTCCGAGGAGCGGGCACCGGAGTGCCGCTGGCGCTCGCCCCGTCGCTCTGTTGTCTCCCCCCGTCCACCGCGATCGGTTGTGGGAGCCAACTCCTACGGGTCCGGTCGAGGAGGCCCTGCCAATTCCGAACAGGAGCTCGCCAGGCGCCTGCGGCGTGTGGTTGACCTCGAGTGCCGTGTGGACGCGATGGTTCAGCGCGCGGAAGGGAAAGCTCCAGCAGAAGATGACCTAGACTTCCGCTCCCCTTTTAGCAGGGAGATCCTGGAAGCTCGGGTCTCTCCCAAGCTCCCTCTGCCCACCATCGCGCCCTACGACGGCACCACCGATCCGGCCGACCACATCCACGGCTTTGAGTCGCACATGGTGTTCCATGGAGCATCAGATGCGGCCAAGTGCAGGGCCTTCCCTGCAACCCTCAAGGAGACTGCCAGAGCCTGGTTTGAGACCCTTCTGGCAGGCTCTATCTCCTCCTTCCGCCAATTGAAGAAGTCCTTTCGGGACAACTTCCTTGGTGGAAGGTCGCAGCCACGAACGGCGGCTTCCCTTCTGGCTGTACGCTAGAAGAAGGGCGAAGCGCTTTGGGACTTTGTTAAAAGGTTCCAAACAGAGGCGCTTCGCATCTCGTGCCTGGATGTCCCTCTGGCAACTAGTGCCCTCATTCAGAGGACCCTTGGCATCCAGCAGCCCGCCACCCTCGCCGAGCTACTTTCCATCGCACAACGCCATGCAGCTTGCGAGGAGAGTCTAGCAGCGGGTGGGGCGGAGCAGGGGGAGCAGTCGGACAAGAAGAGGCCTTCTGACAACAGCTCTGACCGTGATCGGAAGAAAGGACGGCGCAACGGAGACTCTCCACGCTGTCCGCGCCCCTTCACCAACTACACACCCCTTACCGTGGCACCCGAACAGATCCTGGCGGAGATCAGGAACGAAGCATATGTTCGGTGGCCACAGAGGATGCGCTCCGACCCCCGGAGGCACGACCAAAACAAGTACTATCGCTTTCATCACGACCACAGCCACGACACCTCCGAGTGCCGCCAGCTTAAGGACGAGATTGAAGACCTTATCAAGCGCGGCTACCTTGGGCGGTTCGTGCACCGGAATGAAGAACGCCCCAGACGTCGAGAGCGGACTCCCGAGCAGCCGATCAAGAACGAGCCCAACGGGAAGGAGATCAATGTGATCGTGGGAGGCTTCGGCGCAGGTGGAGAAAGCACTCGAAGCCGGCGCGATTACGCAAGGTGAGTGCATGTTGTGGATAGGCCTTCGGCACCTCGGCCGACTCCATATCCCGCCAGCCCTGCACGCGCACCGCCCGAGGAGGCCATAACCTTCTTGGACGAGGACCTTGTAGGGGTAACAACCCCACACGCTGATGCGCTGGTCATTTCGGCCACCATCAATCATTGTAATGTGTGCCGAATTTTGGTGGATAATGGAAGTGCCCCCGATGTCTTGGCTTATGATTGCTTTGTCCTCATGGGCCTAAAAACCGATCAACTCGCCCCCGTAAACTCGCCTTTGTTCGGCTTTTCGAGAGTTTCGGTGCAGCCCATGGGAAGAGTTTGCCTCCCGATCACTTTAGGGACGGCTCCATGGATCGTGACCAAAGTGGTCGACTTCTTGGTCATCAAAAATATGCCTGGTTACAACGCCATCCTCGGCAGAGGCCTGATCGGGCGCATCAAAGCGGTACCTTCGTCACTCCATCAGAAGATGAAGTTTCCGACCCCGAGCGGAGTCGGCGAAGTGCTCGACTGTCAGCGCGAGTCTCGCCGTTGCTATGTCCTTTCTTTAAGAGACAAGCAACCACTCGCGGATCCGGCCCCTCCAACGTCCGATCAGCCCTCCACCAGCCGAGGAACGCCCGCTAAAGATTTAATTTCCGTCCAGGTAGACGATGACCCCGAGCACGTCTTGTACATTGGTGCCTTGCTGGCAGAGGCCGAGCAGCAACGCTACACAGCCTTTCTGCTAGCCAATTTGGACGTGTTCGCCTGGTCTGACGATGAACTTCCGGGTATTCCCTCGGAAGTAATGGTGCATCGCCTCCGTCTGGATCCCCGGATTCCACCAGTTCAACAGAGGAGGCGACCTGTGAACCGAGAACGACAGACCGTAATTCAGGACCATGTTGTCAAAAGCCGAACTATTGGGCTCCTCCGAGAAGCCCAATACCCAAGATGGATCTCCAATGTGGTCCTCGTACGCAAAGCCAATGGTAAATGGCGTGTGTGCGTTGACTACAAGGATCTCAACAAAGCGACGCCCAAGGATAATTTCCCCCTGCCGCGCATTAATCAGCTGGTGGACGCTACTTCCGGTCACGAGCTTCTCAGCTTTCTGGACGCCTACTCTGGTTACCACCAGATCAGTATGCATCCTCCGGATCAAGATGCCACAACGTTTGTCACAGACCTGGGGTTGTATTGTTTCACCAGAATGCCTTTCGGTCTGAAGAACGCTGGCACAACCTACCAGCGGCTAGTCAATAAATGTTCGAGCAGCAGATTGGGCGCAACATGGAGGTTTACGTCGATGACATGCTGGTCAAGACGCTTCCGAGCATCGACCATATCTCCGACCTCCAGGAAACTTTTGCAACTCTGCGAAAGTACAATATGAAACTCAACCCTGCCAAGTGCGCGTTTGGTGTTCGCTCGGGTAAGTTCCTCGGTTTCCTCGTGTCAAATAGAGGAATAGAGGCAAACCCGGAGAAAATCCAAGCTATGCTTGAGATGAGTAGTCTGAAGATAGTGCGCGACGTCCAACGTCTGACGGGGCGTCTTGCGGCACTGAACCGGTTCATGTCCCGAGCAGTAGAAAGAAGTTTTAACTTCTTCAAGTTGCTCCGAGGCCCTAAAAGCGCCTCGAAGCAAGGGGGGCAAGTACGGTGGACTGAGGAGTGCGAGGCCGCCTTCACCGAGTTGATGGCGTATTTGGAAGCCCCTCCTGTTCTCTCAAAGCCTGTGCTCGGGGAACCTTTGTTCGTTTATCTTTCGGTTACCGAACACTCCATCAGCGCAGTCTTGATCAAAGAAGAAGGAGCGGCGCAACATCCAGTGTATTACATCAGCAGGGTCCTCCAAGAAGCTGAAAGAAGGTACCCCCGAGCAGAAAAACTCACCCTCGCTCTTGTCACGGCTGCACAGAAGCTTAGGCCCTATTTTCAGGCCCACTCCGTCACGGTTCTAACTGATCAACCGCTGAAATCCATCCTCCAACGGCCGGAGGCTTCCGGCAGGCTCATCAAATGGGCAATAGAGCTTGGCGAGTTCGATATCAGCTTTCGCCCAAGGACAGCGGTCAAAGCACAGGCGCTGGCAGACGTCGTTGCGGAGTGTACTCTCCCTGCCGAGCAGGATCCACTGTTGGCGGATGAGCCCCCATGGGAGCTCTACGTCGACGGATCCTCTTGCATCGCAGGGAGCGGAGCTGGCTTGGTCCTCACCTCCCCGGAGGGGTTAGAGTTCCAATACGCCCTCCGGTTCCGCTTTCCAGTCTCCAACAACGTGGCTGAGTACGAAGCACTGCTGTCTGGTATTCGCATGGCTAGGCACCTTGGAACCCTACGACTAAGAGTCTTCAGCGACTCCCAGTTGGTCGCTAGCCAGGTCAGCGAAAAGTTCGAAGCAAGGGAGCCCCGTATGGCCCAATACCTTCAGCAGGTCAAAAGTCAGACATAAGATCTCCTTTACTTCGAAGTTATACACGTCCCACGGGAGCAGAACACGTGAGCAGATGCACTGGCCAAGCTGGCATCCTCAGGTGACATCGCCCCTTCCCGCTCCGTGTTTATTGAAGAGCTCGCCTCGCCGAGCACCGAAGTAGATGTCGTGGCCATAGAGATGGGTCCACCAGCTCCGAGCTGGATGGACCCTCTCTTAGCGTACCTACTCCGGGGTGAGCTTCCACCCGAACAGAGAGAAGCTCGAAAAATTAGGATGCGTTCTCAGCATTTCACCCTCGTAGAAGGCAAGCTATACCGACGGTCCCTTTCAAGACCTCTTCTACGGTGCCTCAGCCCTGAGGAGGCCCTAGCTGCCACCGAAGAAGTCCATGAGGGGCTGTGCGGAAGCCACCTGGGGGGCAGAACGCTAGCACGCAGCATTATCCGAGCAGGATTCTGGTGGCCTTCTCTTCAGAAGGATTGCATGTCCTTTGTTAGGAAATGCCCGGAATGCCAAAAGTTCGGACAGCTCATCAAGCAACCCGCCGAACAGCTTCATAACCTGTTCGAACCGTGCCCTTTTGCCAGATGGGGCATCGATATCCTGGGTCCCTTCCCAGAGGCCCAAGGTTGAAAGAAGTTTCTATTCGTGGCCATCGACTACTTCACCAAGTGGATCGAAGCCAAACCTGTTGCCACGATCACCGAACAAGCCGCGTGGAAGTTCGTCTGGAAGAACCTCCTCTGTAGGTTTGGCATCCAAGAGTGATCACCTCCAACAACGGGAGGCAGTTCGACAGCACCTTCTTCAAACAGAAATGTGCCGAGCTCGGAATCTATAACCACTTCACCTCCGTGGCGCATCCCCAGGCAAACGGCTTGGTAGAAAATGCCAACCGAACACTGCTGCACGGGATCCGCACAAGAGTAGAGGCTACAGGAGGGTCATGGATTGACGAGCTCCCTAATGTTCTTTGGTGCCACCGAACAACGGCTCGAGTAGCCACGGGAGAAACACCCTTCCATTTGGCTTACGGCTCAGAAGCTGTTGTGGCTCTGGAAGTAGCTCTTCCCACCATTCGAACAACCTACTTCGATGAAGCCGCCAACAACCGTGCTCTTCGGGAAAACTTGGATATGCTTGGCGAACGACAAAACGATGCCAGCATTCGCCTCGTTTCTTATCAGCAACGGCTTGCACAATATTATAATGCGCGAGTTCGGGAAAGGGGGTTTAACGTGGGAGATTTGGTTCTGCGCCGCTGTTCGGCTTCGGATCCCCGAAGAGCAGTCGGCAAACTTGCCATCAAATGGGAAGGACCTTATCAGGTCACCCATGTCCTTGGGAAAGGCTCATATAAGCTAACTACCCCTAGTGGCGAAGCCATACCCAGGACTTGGCATGTGTCCAACCTTAAGGCTTATTATCTATGAAAGCCTTTAATCGGCATCCTACTTCTCTTCTCCCTGTTCCTATGGTGCGCCTGGGATTGGGTCTGAAACTATCCATACTTCAGGGTCCTTTAAACTCAAGATGGATATGTGGACCCTTCAGGACAGATAAGCGTTAAGCATTCACCCCCGGTTAAGAACCTACCCGGTTCCAATGGATCTGCGCGGTATATGCAATGCTAATAAACCAACGAGCTCTGGTTCGAACAGGAACAATAGCAGAAGGGAGGAGATAGAAAAAGAGAAGCCATAGTCAAACGATGGAAAGGGAAATCTTCATTCACAGATTTTTTTTTCTTACAAGCGGGTCCCCTGGACCACGGTTACAAAAAGCGAATACAAGAAGGGCATGGAGCGGGGAGACTAAGGAACCTGTTCGAAGGGGCCAGCGTCTTCATCTGAAGAAGGCATTCGCCCAGATTGGAATTGTGCGAAGCGCACACCATCCAAACGGGCGTCGTTGGTACGACACCGGCACTCCCGAACAGCGGCCTCAAAGGCCTCTCGGGCGCGTTCAACCCAAGACAGCCGCTCCCCGAAGTCCTTCCCTGCTCTAGATCTTCTTTATAGTCTGGCCCGGTCTTGTATTCGGCAACGGCATGGACCCCCGCATCTGTGACAACCTTGGCAAGAGCGTCCTTCTCGGCCCGTGCCAAGGCAGCATTCAGCTCCGAAGCTTGGAGGGCGGCTTTGAGGTTCTTCACCTCCTCCTCCAATGCCGCCTCGCGGGCCTTATGTCTCGCTGTGAGGTCCTCGCAGAAAGCCGTCTGCGCCTCACAGAGATATTTTTGTCTCTCGCCCCGAGCAGCCAGGGCCTTGAGGATACCTAACGACTTGGATATCCCGTCCGCAAGACCCTCCAGGTCGACGTCGCTCAAGCCATCATCCTCCTGGCCCTCCGGATGGTAGCCTTCCACTGGTCTCTCCGGAGTCTGCTCGCGGGGAAGATCCAGGCACCTCGCTAGCTGGTCGAGATGGGAGGTGGTGGGGCTTGCGGGCAACTCCCTTGGCGCGTTTTCTATACGGCGAAGTGTCGCCTCCAACGCCGCCACTAAGGGAGCCTCAGGAAGCCTCTTCAGCAGCACTTCTTTAAGGGGCATCCGGTCATCATCGGACTCCTCAGCCAGAACACCGCCCCCAATTTCCACTGCCCCCCCGGCACCATCAGCTACCTTGGTGGTTGCAATGACATTTACAACCACCTCGGTGGGGGGCAGGGCGCCCCCAGTTGTGGCAGCGATCTCCTCAACGGTGCCCTCAGTTGTGGCAGGGATCTCCCCAACGGCCCCCATGGTTACGACCGCTTCCTCAGTGGTCCTTGCGGCAGGAACCACTTCTTGTCCTCTGGATAGGGTCGCATGGTGCACTGGAGCCACCTCGGTGCTCGCCAGCATCTCACCAGTGGCGGAAGCCTCCGTCGCACCGGTGTCTTCGATAGTTTTGGCATTCTTCGGGGCGAAGATCCCCTCAACCTCCTCAGAAACGGTGGTTGTTGTGGCTACCGTCCCCGGCGCTTCAGTGATCGGAGGGTTCTCCTCCCCCCGAGCAGAGGACGCCGCAACTCCTCCTCTCCTCCGGGTAGAAGCTTCTGCAGTATTGCTGGTGGCACCGTCCTCGACACCACCAGTGTTGGAAGCGTCTGAGAGCTCCCTACCCCTCGAGCATGTGGAGCCCCTTGCCTCTTCTCTGGCAGGGCTTTCCGACCCATCGCTCACCACGACAAGTCCCAGTTCGGTCGCCATCCTCTGCGCGACCTCCGGACGTACCACGGGGGACATCCGCAGTGTTTCCTGTTCGGCCGACTCCACGGCCTTACACTTCCTGCGCAGAAGCAACTGCGCCTCTTCAATCCCCTCTTCGGTCTCATCCTCGCTGTGTTGAGGGGCAGCAGAGACCATCCTTTTCATTTTCCGAGCACGGAGCTGGTCCGCGTCCTCTGCACCCTCATCAAACAGCACTGGCCTCTTCTTCATAGAGGCGGAAGGACGAGTCGTCCCGTCACCCTCCTCGATTGGAGTCCGAGCTCCCACCGAAATTACCTCCTTGGTGGCCTTCTTCTTTAGGCGAATTCTTCCGGGCCCCTTCTCAGGGACCCGCGCCTTTTTTGGACGCTCCTTGGTGCACGGAGGAGCCACAAGCGCCGTTGTTACCGTGGAACCAACCCTCACAGCAGAGGGAACCCGAACAACGGCTGCAACGTCATCATCCTCATACATCATATGAGCCAAAACAGGGATTTGTTCGGTGAAATCCTCGTTCGCCTCCAGATCCCTCCCAGCCTCCAACTCCGCAACAGCTGCACACAAAAAAAGAAGGAGAAGAAGAAGAGTTAGAGCAGGGTCACCAAACCGACAGGTAAACGACCAAAAGTCCGCATACTTACTCCATGGTTTGCTCAGGCCATGCTTGACAAGCGAGAATTCGGTCACATAGCCTTCCCCATTTCTAACACCTGCTCGGAGAAGACTATCTGAGGCTCTTGCCTCGTCCTGGATCAGCTTCGGAAAGCTGTCCTTCCGTGCCGAGCGGACGACGGTGGGGAATCCCCACTCTGCACCATCCCGGTGGCGCATGAAGAACAACCTGTCCATCCAACCTTTGTTGTTGGAATATTTGTTGGACAGTTGTATGTGCATCCTATATGTTCGGTGCTTGGCGTAGTAGATATCCGCTCCTGACGACCGAGGAGCAGAGAGCTTGAAGTGAGCTCGGAATACATCCGCCGAGCCCAGGATCTCCTTGATCTTACAGATGACACCAAAGATACAGATGTACCTCCATGTGTTGGGCGTCAGCTGTATCGGCGAGACGCCCCAGCAGTTTAGAAGCGCCTTCGCCACTTCCGACAACGGTAGCCAGAATCCTGCCTCCAGGTGATCCACAGAGAGGGGGAAACAACCTGGTTTGTTCACCAGGAATGATTCCCCTTCCTTCACATCAATGATCTCGTACTCGTCACCGATCCGAAAGCGTTCACGGAGCCCACTGTAATGGCGGCATCGTGGCCCGCTAGACGCCGCAACGGTGACCCCGCTCGCTCTGGCAACCGCGACCGCCTTCCCTTTTCCTGCCATCGTTGTACGACGTGAGGAGAACAGCGAACATGAGAAAGCGCGAGGAAGAAGACGATCAACAACCTAAGGGAGACACGAAAGCTCTCGAGCGAAGAAGGAAGGAAAGCTTGATGACTGGCCGCTGGAAGGGTTTTCGAAGGCGTGGCTCCCACCTTCGCCCCCTCCTTTCTTTATAAAGAAAGAGGGGCGCGAAATTCGAAGCGGGCCCCAAGACGCCTCTTCCTTCCAGTTTTCGAAAACTCCTCCTCGATCGCGCCGCTGGCGGCCGTTCGAACGCAAGGTGCGACGCTCCTGGCTCGACATGACCTCGCACCCATCATGGCGGGTTAGCCGTTCGACAGGGCTCCAGGTGACGGCACCACATGGCTCCCTGCAACGGGCCATCGCATTAAATGTGGAAGCGACGCCCTCAAAGTGCTCATGTCACCGAACCACTCGAGAGCGTGGGGGGCAAGTGTGGTGGCCAAATCTGGCCACCTAGGTCCATAATGGCCCGTTACGGCCTCCCCATGTCCCGTCAACAGATGTGGCCCCTTTTTCAAGGTGCCACGTCCTCGTAAGGGCAGTTCAGAGGTCTCCAAGGCGTAACCCCCCTGATTGGGCTTCGCCAAGCTCCTCAGCAGCATACTCCCAAACAGGTCACCGGTCCTTTTGCACCGAACAACTACGGATGCTACCGAACAACTACGGATGCTACGGAACAACGCGTTCGATCCCCCACGCGGGTCACCTGCTCGGTAATCTTGTCCAGGGGTTGCCAAACAACTCTTCGTGTCCGCGCGACGGTTATAACCGTCGCAGGCCACGCACCCCATCATCAAGAGGTGCGTTAACTGCCTGGCATCCCAACGGACATCTGAACGCATAACTCCTCCCGTTATGCACGCCCGTCAAGGCGCCTTTCCAGGCACGATCTATCAGACGTTACGCACGCCTGCCTTAGCGTCTATGCCTATAAAAGTACAGGTACAGGACCATGCACAGGTACGTTCTCTCTCACGCGAACACACCCTTACATATGAAAATCCCCTGCCTCTCAAGCCTTTCACTGACTTAGGCATCAGAGGGTTTTCCCCGGTCTTCACCGGGCCCCCCTGATCTTTTCTGGTGATTGCAGAATCCTTCGTCCACCTCCGGTGATCGTCATCTCCCTTACACGAGTGTTAGGCCTGATCCGCTCCGGCCCAACAAGGAAAAGGCCTCCACAAGACAAATAAAGGATAAAGTTGTGCCAAATGCCTTAAGGTTCATTTGCAAAATGTTTTTTTTTTGACAGAGCAATGGCATATACACTGAGAAACTGCACACCTTCACAAAAGTGAAGAGCCATGTATGTCATGAGGTGTTTTGTTATCTCTGTTCTAAGGGGTTAAATCAAAATGAAAAGAAAAATGTTAACTGAGTAACTGGAAATATTGGCGTATGATAAACGTATATTTCCAAGTAAAAAAGTTTTCATTCACCTCTTAAGGCAGGATAATTAGTAAATCTTTAGTAACCAGGGACTCTGGTGTGTAAAAAGCATGTGTACTTGAGTGAAAAGATTTACTACATTTGAATGCTCATTGCTTTAATATTAAAGAAAAGTCAATCAAATGAAATGAACAACTTAAACCTAAATCAGATCCTTTAAGAGTGTCTAACATCAATACAAATTGCCCTAATTCTGAAGAAATCACATCACTTTGGTTTAAGTAAAATACAAAAGACTGCAACTGACTGCATAGAATATTTTATGTCAATCAAATTGTCATCCCA
This sequence comes from Colocasia esculenta, assembly GCA_014218235.1. NCBI lineage: Eukaryota > Viridiplantae > Streptophyta > Magnoliopsida > Alismatales > Araceae > Colocasia > Colocasia esculenta. The sequence continues at coordinate 162,121,476 of CM024755.1, read as the reverse complement.
GTGCTTCAGAACTCTTAATGATCAATTTTTTGTCAGATATCTTTCAACCCAGTGAATTAATGATGGATTTATGATGAGAAATTAGAAATGATTTCTTTAACATATCAAAAATATCTAAATAATTAATTTCAGATATTGCTCATCATGTCAAAGATATTCCTTCTCATTCTTCTAAAAAATTCATCAATTTTTGTCAAGTCAGGTCGACACACTCTCACCCTGTGTCGACACCATAGTCTGTCAGGTCGACACACTCATTCTGCTGTGTCGACACAACTGGGTTCTTCCGTCAGTACCTATTTAGGGTAAATGAACTGGGGGTTCATCTTATCCCCCATCTTGTGGTGTCGAAACCATCTTTATATGCCCTATTCGCCAGGTCGACACTACCACTTGCACTTCCCATTCTATTTGAACATCTCCCTCCATCTAACACTCTTGGAAACGATTCCCTGCGTTTCCAGTTTTCTCTCTTTAACCCATCCAGCCTTCATCCCCTCTCATCCTTCCCTCCATCATGCCTCCCAAACACACTCCCAAGAGAGGAGCAAAGTCCAGGGCTGCTGCAAGGGGCATTGTGATTGAAGAGCCCCAACCGAAAAGGAGAAGCAAGTTTCGGCATGATCTTTCCAAGAGAAAAGGTGTGTCTTCTCCTTCCAAGACTCCATCCAAGAGGGTACGATAGACTCCTCAGAGTAAAGGCAAGTCTCCTATGCCATCTTGCTACCCTAGGAGGAAGCTTCTTCCAGATTCTAGTGACTCTAGCGAAGAAGATTCATCTTCTGAGTCTTCTGACTCGTCTGAGACTCCAGAAGTCACCCCATCCCAGATTGCTACAGAAGGAAGGTCCATTCTCAAGCCTAGAGATGTAGAGCTGTTTGACGAAGCTTTTGCACTTGCATTCCCAGAATTTATCCCCTTCTTTCAGTTTCAAGGATGGTTACAGTTTATTTCTGAATTCAGAACATTTTATCCTCGTTTGGTTCAAGAATTCTATTTGAACTTGGTGGATACCATAGAAGGATTCAAGTATGAGGTCAAAGGTGTTGCTATCCTGTTTACCCTTGAGTTAGCTTCTGAGCTATTTCATTTTCCAAATGATGGTGAGGATTATTGCAATTATGAGTTTAATCTTCATGAAGCCTATACTCTCAATACTGGGCTTCCTCATGACAAGAAGGATGCTAGACAAACTCATGTTACAAGATTCAATACAAACACATTTCCTCCTGTTCTCAGATTGGTACATCACATCCTTACTACCATTATCACACCTCAAGGTGGTGGTAGAAACAGACTGACTGACATTCAAAGGTTTGTGATGTTTTGTATGAAAAAGAATGTGAAAATTAATCTGAATTTGATCTTGTCTCAAATCATATCTGAGACAATCAGGAAAGATCTTCATAGATCATTACCATATGCTGCACATCTCACAGCTGTATTCAAGCATTTTGGAGTTTCCTTTTGTGAATGAAAAAGTTCAAAAAATTCATCAAAATAACATATACTGTTTGCATCATTTGTAAAAGTTCATGGGATTTAGAATTGAAGGAGATCAAGTGATTAGAGGACCAGCTATAGAGCCAGAGCCAGAGCCTCCAGTGGAGAATGTTCAAGAGGAAATTGCTCCAGAAATTGATATTCCTCAGGCTGATCCAGTGGAACAGCCACATGTTGAAGTTGAGGCTCCTTTTGAAACACCAGCTCCTTCTACACCTCATGTATCTCCACCTCCTTCCAGTATGATTGTCCCTCCAAACTTTTTCCATCAATATCATAGCTCAGCTTCCACTTCTTCTGGTGGATCTTCTGTTTCACCTGAGCTATACAAATTTCTCCAAGTTCAGTTTGACAATCTCAATTCTTCTATGAGAGAAATGTCTGATAGGTTTGAACTTCGAATTCAAAGATTGGAGAACTCTGTTAATGGTCAGTTTGTTCGTCAACAAGAAGCAGCTGAGCATGCCACCAGACGATTCAACAGGTTGATTAGCACATTGGGTGATGCTTGTACCCAACTTCAAGATCTCTAGCTTAAGACTCAGGGAGTTTTAGATTTCATTCTGGATAACACTCAATAAGGACTTCAATCTAGTAAAGAAGCTGTAACTCAAGTGTCTAAGACTCGTTTGTCCTTTGCTCATCTTGTTGAAGACATGGACAAAATAAAGAATCTCATTGCACACATTGATCAGAAAATGGCAGATCTCCGAAATGATTTCAGTAACTTCAGACAGCATGGCACAGTTCCTGGTTCATCCTCTGCCTCTCCTCACATGGCTCAAAGCATAGGTGTCTTCCAAGAGAACATGTATGAGAACCATCATAGAATGGAAAACCTTTTGCATACAAGACTTTCAACTATGCAAACTCAGATGAGAACCAATTTGTCTGCTTTGGAAGCAAGGATGAAGAACATTGAAAACATTTTACTTCCAATTCCTCCTCCTCCTCCTCCACCATCTAAATGATGTTTCTTGTTTTATTTTGATGATGTCAAAGGGGGAGAAAGGACTATTTTGGCTAAAGGACTATTTTGGTATTTTTGTTGTCTATTTTGGCGGTTGTCTTTTTACCATTCTAGTGAATGGATATATACATTTTGGCTGATGGACATTTTTGTTATTGGGTGCGTGTATGATTGATCCTTTGATTGTGATAAATGAATGATATGATATGATTGACTGATTGAAATGATGAATTTTTTTTTGTCATGGAATAACATGAATGGATGCTTTTAAAATCACATATGTGAGAAAATCAAGGTTAATTGATGAATCATAGTTGCCATCATCAAAAAGGGGGAGATTGTTGGATCTCTTATTTTGATGATATCTAAATATGATTCATAAATATGTGAAAAATCATGCCTATCATGTTTCATTTATATCTCACAATGTTTCTTCCAGTCCAACTGTGTGTCGACACTAGCTCACTGTCCCAGAACCATGTTTTTAGCAAGGATCCAGTGGTGTCGACACAGTCCAGCTATGTTTCGACACTAGCATACTGTCCCAGAAGACCAGTTTGAGGCTGATGCTTGGTGTGTCGACACACCTGTGTGTAGTGTCGACACACTTCGAAATTTTTGCAGAATCCAAATTGCTAAGACATGTGGATGCTTTTGCTAGGGCCTTTTTGAGCGGGAATTTCTGTGCCCCTAGATCCCAAGATATTTTGTGGACCCATGGGACTATAAATGTCCCTTATCCACTTGGCTTTTAGAGAACAACATCGCAACACCCATCTGCTCTTCCAGTCTCTAGAGCAATCCAGGCTATTTCAGAAGAAGGCTTCAACCCGGCAACCTGCTTCCAGATTTGAAGGAACTGAAGCATTGTACACCTTGGATGATCCATCTAGAGAAGGAATTCAAGCCTTCAGAAGTCTTCTTCCTGGAGTCGAAGTAGAAGAGCTGGTCCCCATTCTTGAAGCAGAAATGGAGACCTTCGAACCATATATCTTCAACCTTGGTTCTTAATTGTTCTGTCTGATTCCTCAACTCAAACTCACTCTATACTGTGTGTTTTGTGGAATTGGTGCAATCCTTGTGCCCAATTTCGTGTGTGTGGTCAGATCTGAGATTTCTGAATCTCAGAGTGTGTGTGTTGTTGTGTGACTTTTCTGAACTGTCAATATAAGCCACATTTGTGTGTGTGTGTGTGGATGTAGGATACACTGTTGTGTAATCCGAACCACCCTAAATCTCTTTGTCTTTGTGGTTTGATTGTGCCTTGCGTTAGATGCTTGATAGGCTCGTTAGTATTTCACCATCTAACTTGTTTAAATTGTTCAGAATTGCCACTGATCTTTAGATTTTACTCTTAACTCAATCTCACAAAGATTCTAATCAAAGTGGTTTTTAAAAATTAGTGAAATCTATTCAACCCCCCCCCCCTCTAGATTTCTTCATAGTAGTTTTTTCCGCAATATTTCATTATTCTCAAAATACCAAAAAGAATAGAATATCCTGTAAATATCTTCAAAATCCAAAAAAATTGAATATTTCAATGTACAAAAAAATCAAATATATCAAAATCCAAAAAAATCGAATGTTCTCAAAATACAAAAAAAAGAATATCCTATGAATATCTTCAAAATAAAAAAATCGAATATTTCAAAGTACAAAAAATTAAATATCTAAAAAATGCAAAAAAATTGAATGTTCTCAAAATACCCCAAAAAATAGAATATCCTGTGAATATCTTCAAAATCCAAAAAATCGAATATTTCAAAATACAAAAAATCAAATATCTAAAAAATGCAAAAAATCGAATGTTATCAAAATACCTAAAAAAACAGAATATCATGTGAATATCTTCAAAATCCAAAAAATTGAATATTTCAAGATCCGAAAAAAGAGAGAAAAAGATCAACTATTTCAAAATACAAAAAATCAAATATCTCAAAGTTCCAAATATTTTCAAGATACCAAAATATATAATATCCTGTGAATATTTTTCAAGATCCAAATACCTCAAAATCCCAAAATGCATGTTCATCTTTTGAATTTCCTGCTTACATCTGCATGTATGTATATCTCATTGTAAATTCTGTTGTTTTTTTATTCTCGCCTTATTTGAATAAAAGCTCAGCCCCTTGACAAGACCTTGAAACCAAACACCATTTGTATGCAAGGGGCTGAGCCATAACAGACATGTAACTTGTTTGTCTAAGTGATTTTCAGGCACAAGAGGGAAGGCAAAACACACATGTCATATATAATGGCCAAAAAAAGGGGGGGGGGGAACCCCAAGTACATCATCATGAAGTGCCTCATCGGGCACGCGTCATCCAAAAAAGAGAAAAAGTACATATCATGATAGGTGGCCTAACTCTCGCCACCACTCTTTGTAGGACGAGGAGTCCTGACTGCTCTCCGCCTCACCGGGGTCTGATGTCAGACACAGAGCCGGAGGCCTCATGGAGGCGTGGGAGCCAGTGGAGCCCTGGGCGGCGCATCCCTGTAGGATCGAATAGGTGGATGGATTAGATCTAGAGGGGGGGGTTGAATAAATCTAATCACCAATTAATGCGGAAGCTTAAGCAATTTAAAAATTACTTCGAATTAAGATATATATTCAAATAAAACCCCACTGAACAGATGCAATATGTGTGATTAGTGTGTGTGAGCAAATCAATTAGTAGTGTGAGAGAAATCCCTATGCATGCATCTAGCACAATACAAAGTCAAACCACAATTCAAACCACTGCACAGAGGATTTTTAAGCGGTTCAAAAATCATCTCTAGTGACTCCTACATCCACCCCTCACACAGTGAGGCCACACTACTCAAAACCTTGAGCACAACACACACTGGATCACGATGACTCCAAAACACCCTTGAGCACGACGACCCAAGACACAACCGGAGTACGACGACTCCAAACCCTTTGAGTACGATGACTCAAAGAAAACTCAGGAGATAGGCACAACGACCTACTCCATAAACCACTTGTGAGTACGACGACTCACAAGCACATGAGCACAACGGCTCCAGAGCACTAAGGCTCCAAACCAGAGCACTACGGCTCCAAACCTTTGGACCACGAAGGATCCAAGTTCTGCTAGAACAAGCTCAGTTAGAGAATAGATCCTCTAGCCTGATCTATCTCAATACAATGATAAAAATAGAACAAACAGAATTAAGTGATCTGTGTAGAACACATACATAGATCACACAATGAAAAACTGGATGAACACCCCAAGAAAATAGATGAAATAGATGTGACTTGGATGTTCCTTGATGAAGAAGACTTGCAGAAGCTTGGAATGAAGACGCTTGAAGGAATTTGTAACACCCCGAAAATTTGGTAATTGGAAAATTAGAAATAAATCGAAAACGATAAAATCAATATTTGTGAAATAGCAAAAATGCACGTGTCATTATCATACATACAAAAACCCATTAGAAATTTTCATAAAAATCATAGTTCAACTCTAAATAATACTCCCTAATGACCCACAGAGAAATTCGTGCAAAGGAAATCGGATGGTCCAAGTTTAAGGCGTTTTGCGACTAAGTATCGTAATCAGGGAATAAGTCAGGAAATCGTTATCACACATACTTAGTTGAGTCAGAAAATTAAATAAAAATCAAAGATGGACTTCAAATAATATCCTCTAATGATCCATCAAGAATTTTGGGTCAATAAAAGTCATTGGGATATATTTAAGAGTTAGTGTGACTTCTTATCATAATTAGGAAATAAGTTGGACAACCCATTATTAGGTGTATAAATGAGATCATAAACTAAATGAGAAATTTATGGTGGACTCCAAACAATATGAGGGGATAGTCCATAAAAGAAATTGGATCAATGAACAACTTATGTCACATGAACAAATTCAAGTATGAAATTAGTAAATAAATAACATCCGTATTATTGGAATGATAGAACTTACGTACCACTATTATACGTGAGAAAACACATCGGAAAATTCCGTAAAAATTATAAATCAACCTCAAATATTGTCCCTAAGTGTTCCACGAAGGAATTCGTGCAACGAAAAATCCGATTGGCCGAGTGTACGTCACACGTGACAAATTACCCGAATTAGAAAACTAAGTCGGAAAATTGTTAACACGGAAAAAAATAACCTAACCATAAATTAAATAAACATGTTGGAGAGACTTCCAACACCATGTATTAATGACCCATTAACAAGATTTGGGCCAATGGAGCACACTTGGCCCAAGGATAGAAATTGGGACAAGAAAATACCCAGAAATTCGTGTATGTAATTATGCAATAATTAGAGAGGGCAATTTAGGGTTAACATTAGGGTGATTAGTCATGCAAGGTAAGACAAAACCGGATCCAACTCTAAGAGGTGGTTTCCTAAACCTTTGCTACCTCCTTTGGGTGAGAGAATCCCAGATTTCTTGGAAAGCAGGGAGCAGAATTCGCAGCCCCTTTCCTAGTCCCGTTAGGACTTGTAACTACACCCTAAAACTATAAGAACTCCTCACAAAACGTTTAGGGAAGGGTTAGCAACAAGTTTGGGTCATGAGCAACAAGTTTGGAGTGCTGGAGGAGTGGAGAACGGCTGGGGAAAATGTGGTCTTCCTCAACCTCGCTCTGCATCAACCTTTAAAGGTAGGTGTTCTTGGGCCAAGATTAAATAAAACCAACACCATCATGTTGATTTTTGAGTCTAGGATTATTTGCACTTGGTTTGACTCAATTTCATGGAGTATACATTGCGTATTCTTAGTTTTCCCTAAGTCGCGCACAGTTAGGCTTTTCCCATTTTTCTTATTATGCACATGATTAAAGACCGAATTAGACTAAACTTCCTTCATAAAAGTTCTTCTACTTGAAGTTTCGATCATCTTTTATGTTTGACGTTTTATCCAAAAGTCTTTTGTTAGAGAGTTATAAGCATGGTAAGAGAGTCTCTGCATGATACTGTGATTTCGGGCTGCACTTAGCTTTATGTTCTTCACATGTTTTCTGGGGATTCGAGACCGAATTAGATCAAACCTTAAACATAAAAGTTCTTCTACTAGTTTTCTTAGTCATCTTTCATGTTGAACATTTCATCTAAATATCATTCGTTAGAGAGTTACAAGAGGGGAAAGTGAATTGCTGCATGAGACGTGTTTTCTGGTTACACCTGACTTATATTTTTTTCTGGGAGGGCCACTAGTGTCAACACTACTTGATCTAGTGTCGACACACTGTCCCAAAACAGCCCAAAAGGTGTTCTTGGAAGGTCTCTAGTGTCGACACTACCTGATCTAGTGTCGACACACTGTCCCAGATTGGCCCAGAAGGTGTTCTGGGAAGGGTCTCTAGTGTCGACACTACCTAATCTAGTGTCGACACTACTTGACCATTTTGCCTTGAATTTGAAGCACTGTGTCGACACTACTGGATCCTGTGTTGACACCACTTGATCATTTTGCCTTGTATTTGAAGCATTGTGTCGATACTACTTGATCTAGTGTCGACACTACTTGACCAGTTTTGCATTATTTTATCTTGTGTTTGAGGCATTATGTCGACACCAGTAAGGGGTGTGTCGACACTACCCTTACAAAAAAATTGCATATTTTTGGTCTGATCATTTCATGATGTCTATGAGAATGTGCATGATGTTATATAGTATGCATGGACCTAAAATAAATCAACCCATTGAAAAATAGTAATGATATGAATACGATTCTAATGTGTAATTGTGATTGATCTTATGTCCATTGGGTTATCTTGTGATCTTGCTTATTGTCAATTGATAAGATAAGAATATGATATGAATGTGGGGATGAATATATGTTAGTATGGACTTTTTAGTGGTGTTAATGTCATGATTTGCATATGAGTTTCAATAGTTACATGCTTTCCGGTGTTCAATTAATTATTTGTCAATTGCATACCTATTAGGAAAGATCCGTGACTCATCACTTACACTTTTGCACGAATAGGCACACCCTCCTTGGGAAAATTGAGAGCACATGTTCTGCATATGATCTGTCTTTAGAAACATCCACATGTCAAGACATTAATGAATTATGAAACATAAGATGCGTCGTTATCCTGCCTTGTTCTCTTGAGCTATTTGTCATACCTTGACTCTATGAATGATCATGTTCCTTTTACTACGAGCTTGTTATTGAAACTCTGTGGCCATAATATGAATCTGTTGGTTCGGCACAACGTGGGACTCCGATCCAAATTTGATCCAATGCTTGTGCAATAGGGGCCTGGTCCGGTACTGAGGAGGAGCGCCTCAACGTACTTATTAACCGCGGGAGTATGGACTTCTGGTGCTTGGCATAGCACAAACAAATACTCAAGATTAGTGTGAATGTGCCTTCGTTTGATATGATAAGTTTGATTTGATCTGATATGATATGATACGTCTGATCATGTGAACGCATGATATCTGTCTGAATATGGCCAATCTCTTTTGATACGATTCTACTCTTGAAATATTTATCCATTGTATATGTAACTCGACATTTGATCTGATATGATATCCGTTCTGCTCTGCTATCCAATCTGTTAGTATTGCATGCATTGTCATCATATACATGTTCATATCTTGCCTGATTAAAATGCTAATCACGTATATTAGTGCCCGCACAATATTGAGATGTAAATCCTACTGAGCTAGTTCGCTCACCCTATCATCCTGCCCCTTTTTTAGGTAGTGATGAGGAACCAGTGGAGTCCGAGGGGACAGGGCAAGAGTGATGAACACCCGCCATATGAGGAGTTGATAGTCTAGGAATAGTTGTTTGAGTAGTTGTTGTAATAGAGCAACATTTTCATTTAAATAATGAACCCTTTTCAGTGAGTTCTTCCTATGTAAGGTTTTAACTAGTGGATATAAATGCAATAAAGAGTACCTTTTATGATGTTATTATGATCTGAAATGTGTTATTATATTCAATTGAGACTCTGCGCTAATCAATTGTGATACGTCTGTTTGTATCGTTCACGTCCCTCGGTATTTATTCCGCTGCTAAATATCGGGGCGTGACAGTTGTTATCAGAGCCCTAAACTCTAGGGTCCAAGGGAATAGGAACATAAGATGAAACTAGATCACACGAGTCAAAATCTGTCGTACCTAATGTGAGCTTGGGTAGAACCATGAGAATAGAAGTCACATGTGATATATTTAGATGACTGACTTATATTAATATCTTGAAGGTACTTAATACCTTAAGGGCTGGCGAACGAGCCGGGCTTCTCCTAAGTCCAAGGCAATTAGGAATGATAGGATAAGTGTCATTATAACCCTCAGCTTGTGTCAAGAACTTTGTACCTACCTGGTGAGATTGGGTAGAAACTTGGGCTTAGTCCAAAATTTTATTAATAACTAAATAATGTAAGTTACAAGGCATCAACAAGGAGTAAAGAAGACTGACCGTGTGATAGTTGTTTTGAAGGAGCTTAAATAAACAGCAATGGAGGATACACCTACACCATCTATGGACGGACAAAGAGCGGTCCAAAGATTAACCAAAGCACTACGACAAGCTGCTCAACTGTTAGAGGATGCCCTAATAATGGCTAAGGGGGATACAAATGGAAAGGAAAGGTCTATGGATGACAAAGGAGTTGGCGAAACTAATAAGAAAGAACAAATTTCAACCACAGGAAACTCCAAACCTATAGTCAGAGATGTTGGGTTCATATTCTGGAAACTAAATAAATTCACACTCTAAGTGATAAATGAAAGTCAAACAATGTTTTTAATGATGAATGAGTTGAATTGAGGTTTCATACTTGTCAATTAAGATGATACAATATTTGGTTATCTATGTCTACATTATACCTAACTATACATGTTTTATCATGCAGGTACAAATGCATATAACCAAGCCTTCTCAAATCATGAGAAAATGATCACAATCACAGAGTATACATGAACCTGTCGACAGACCCAAAAGCTTATGTCGACAGATGCCGCAGTTGTGATCAGACTGAAGAATACTGAGAACACCTGTCGACAGATTCTCAGAGACCTGTCGACAGATGTCGCAGACAGAAATCCCAGAGTTCTGTGTTTTGACAAAACTGTCTCTGCCTGTCGACAGATGAATATCGGCTGTCGACAGATGCCACAGACCAGAGCTACCTGAAGTCTGTCTGTTGCAAATCTGTAGCAATCTGTCGACAGATACTCAGAACCTGTCGACAGATGCAGAGGATCTTCAAATACGGAAACCTTCCTTCATATCCAAGATTGTGTTTTCAAGTCCCACGACTCTCCACATGAAAACACAACTATATAAGCATCCTTTTGAAGAGAATCTAAAGAGTAGCAGCCACAACCAAAAACCCTAAAGCCAAGTCCAAGAGAAAAGAAGTTGCTGCTGCTCTGCTTCAAGTCTGCAGTGCAGAGACCAAAAGATCAATTGATCCTGCAGTACTGAAGATAGATCGTCGTGGATTCAACCTTCTCCATCAGTCCAGAGCACTCAAGTCGAAGTTTGAACTCCATCCAGACGTTCTCAGAAGAGTTCCATATTAGGATTTACTCCTACGCTCTGAACTCTTCCTGTTTCATAATTCTTATCAACTGTGTGTGTGTTTGTGTGATTCAAGCGTCTCTTGTGCTTGAGATCACGTGTGTGTGTTGTTCTGATCGTGGGTGCACATCAGAAAACACGTGTGTGTGTGAGTTGTAGTCACTGAACTCGCTCATAAGCAGTTTACTCTGTGTGTGTGTGTGTGCCGTGGACGTAGGATACACTGTTGTGTACTCCGAACCACGTAAATCTGCGTGTCTCGTGGTTTGATTATTTCTACGATAGATGTTTGATAGACACGTTGCATATTCACACACTAGATAGGTTTCTACATCATCTACACATAGTTTAGATCTTGATACTGTCTTGATAATCTGTGCTTTAAGAAAAAGAACGTGATAATATTTTTAAGAGACAGTAATCTATTCAACCCCCCTTCTAGATTACCATATTGGGAATTCCGCAACCCTTCAATTGGTATCAGAGCGTGGTTTCTCCGATTTATTGCTTTATCTATTTGATCTAACGATCAGGAGATTCACGATCAAATGGAATCTACCAAGGGGTATATGGCCGAGGGACACTCTGTGACCAGGCCACCCTTCTTTGATGGCACTGACTATCCATATTGGAAAAACCGCATGCAGGTGTTTCTACGAGCACAAAACTATGAATTGTGGAAGATAGTCAGAACAGGACCATATGGATTGCCTCAAGACGAAGATACATGGACCAAGGACCAGATTGCAAAAGGGACACTCAACTGGAGCGCCCTCAACATGATGCAGTGCGCGGTCCACCCAAAGGAATACTCGAGAGTCTCCACATGCACCTCAGCTAAGGAGATGTGGGACAAGCTCGAGTTGATATATGAAGGTACGTCTGAGGTGAGAGAATCCAAGGTAAGCATGTTAGTCTCAGAATATGAAATGTTTAAGATGAACCGTGATGAGACAATTTCTGACATGTTTGCTAGATTCATGGTACTTATAAATGGATTGAAAGGTCTTAAGAAGGAATACTCAGAAAGTGATTTGGTGAGGAAGATACTTCGGTCTCTTCCATCCTCATGGAACACCAAAGTCACTGTCATCGAGGATTCCAAGAATCTTTCAACAATGAAAGTGGATGAATTGATTGGATCTCTCATGACATATGAACTTAATGTAAAAAGAAAAGAAACTGAAGAGAATCCAAGGAAGTCAATTGCCTTGAAGGCCTCAAATAAAGTATCTTCAGATTCCAAAAAGAATGCCCAACAGGAAGGGTCTGAGTCTGAAACCTCTACTGATAGTGAGAATGATGAAATGGCCATGCTCACTAGACAGTTTAAGAAGTTTTTAAAATTCAAGAGAAGAGGTTCAGGAAACTCCAAACCTTTCCAAAAAGGCACCAACAGGTTTGATTCGTCCAATAAAAAATCTGATGTTGTGTGCTATGAGTGCAAGAAGCAGGGACACATGAGAGGAGAGTGCCCCGAGCTCAAGAAGAAACTGAAAAAGGACAAGTTCGTCTTCAAGAAAGCCAAAGCAATGCTGGCTACATGGAGTGATGAAGACGATGATGAAAAAAGTCAAGCTACTTCAGAAGATGACGAGATTCACTGTCTTATGGCAAGGAGTGATGACTCCTCTGAGGTAAATTCTTCCTTTGAGTCTTTTTCTGCTGCTGAATGGGAAGAAGCATACACTGTCCTTTTTGAAAAATTCCGTCAATTCAAATCAGAAAATAAAGCACTCAAGAAGAAAGTTAATTTCCTTATTCATGAAACTGATAATAATGATGAAATTGAATCTCTGAATAAGGTAATTGACATGATGAAAATAGATGAACAAACACACAGTGAAGAGATGGATAGCATGAAAAATAAGCTACAACAAGCTCAAAAAGAGAAAGATGATCTAATGAACCTCCTTGAAACTCTAAACAATGAGCATACTGGTCTAAAAGAGAAATTGGAAAAAGCTGAAAAGGAATTGAAAGGCAAAACAAAGGATCTATCTAGTTTTGTCAAGAGCAAACAGAATCTAGATGCAATCTTAGGATCCAATGTGTTTGTGGCTAGACATGGGATTGGGTTTCAAAATCCCAAGCCAAAGGAATCAGGAAAAAATCTGCTGACTAATTTCACTGATCCTATCCCAAGTTCTAGCAATCAAAATCCCTCAAGGAAAAGGAAAAATCAAACCAAGGGCAAAAACCAGGAACCTAAGGCTACCAAATTTGTTCCAACTAAGCTTAAGGAGTTTGCTACTAACCCCAAACAAGGATGTCCCAAGGCAAAACAGCAAGTTCCTAATGCTAAGCTCACTAGGCAACAAAAGGGTAAGATGCCTATGCATGCAACTAAGAATCCAAAATCCACTGTTGTTCATAAGCCATCATCATGTAAGATCTGTAAAAAGATTGGGCACAATGAAAAACAATGCTGGAACAATCCACTAAAACAGAAATTTAAACAAATCTGGATTCCAAAGCATTTACTGTTTGGCATGAATGATGAAACGACACCCAAAGTAATTTGGGTACCAAAACCTCTTGTCTGATCCACATGTGCAGGAATGCCTAGCAGCACACAATCAAAACAAATGGTACCTGGATAGTGGCTGCTCGAGGCATATGACGGGCGATAAAGAAAAATTCAGTTTGCTCGTGGAGAAAGACGGAGGTCACGTTGTCTTTGGAGGTAACAATAAAGGCCAGATCATTGGCTCAGGTAAGGTTGGTAAGTTTGCCTCCAACTCAATAGATAATGTACTATTAGTTGATGGTCTTCATCACAATTTGCTCTGCAGGGAGTTGTGCAACACAGGTGTTGTGGATAAAAAGTCAGTTGTGTGACTACGACATTGACCTTGGATGCACACCAATCCTATGTGACAACACTAGTGCAATCAATCTATCCAAGAATCCCATCCAACACTCTAGGACAAAACATATAGAAATTCGTCATCACTTCTTGAGAGATGAGGTTGCAAATAGAAATTTGGAAATTAGCTTCATACCAACAGAACAACAACTTGCTGATATCTTTACAAAACCATTGGCAGAGGATAGGTTCACATCTCTTAGAAGAGAATTAGGCCTATGTAAAAATCAGTGACAAATATCCCCAATCCTTGATGAATGTCCTTCGTAAGCAACAACTATGGGGTATATCAAATGGTGATTTGTGGAAAAACAAGTTCAGCTTGTTTGGAAACCTTCATTATGCGTGAGAAAACATTCTCCGCCAAGTACCCGTAGTTGGAGCCCATGAAGTGATATCCATGTTGGATAAAGGGGTAAGTCTCATTTCATTAGCCAAACTACTCTAACACAAAAAAAAAAAAAAAAAAAAAAAAATTTAGATAATACCAAAAACAGTCTCAATTCCATGAATGTTTTGCTGAATACATGTGTGCTAATCTTGCTTGGATTGAATTGCATTGATCACCTTTGTGTCTTTTCATGAGCACACATTATGGGGGAGCTAGTTCAAAAGTTGGGTGTTATTGTGAAGGAAAACATTTAATCTTGCTGTTCATTAACTCCTTCACAAAAAATGATCTTTTCATATTCCCTTCTTTCTGTAGACTGGCCTTCAACAATGATCTGTCGACAGCTCCTTCTTTTCCTGTCGACAGATAGGCATTCACAGACCACAGGTTCTGAACTCTGTGTGCATCTGTCGACAGTCAACCATGCATCTGTCGACAGATCTCACAGGTTTTGTCCTTTCCCGCACACCCTTCACTCTGTCTGTGTGCAGCTGTCGACAGACTCACCCTGGCTTGTCGACAGATATCACAGTTCTCAGAACTAGCTGAATACACATTTCTCTGTCTGAGTGTATCTGTCGACAAGCTCCCCTTAGCTGTCGACAGACACACTTCTTCCTGGCATCCCAAGCCTATTCAATCCAAACCTCTTTGAGCAGGTTTCTTTAAAATGTCTAAGGTGTTTATTTGATGTTAATAACATATTTGATCACATCATGTGCATAAGATATTAAAGCAATTTTCAACAATCTTGTGATTTTTACATAATACTCAAGTTGAGTCTAGGTTCAATCATTCTGGAAACATTTCACCATTTTCAAAAACTTAACACCTAACTCTTCTTCATTATTTACTTATAGGCAAACATGATTTTTTTTTTGTATTATGATCATTGAACTTAATGTTTACAATTGCTAGATAATCAATCGGTATATGAAACTTGGGTTATTAACACAATACTTGGAGAAAAGCTACCTAAACAATTTTATTCCATTAGATTAAAACTACATAATTTTGAAAAATGCAGAGCAATGATGAGTTCTTGCTGAGTAACCGGGGAGTGGGCATCACAAATGTTTGCCCTCGCGTCAAAAGGCTAATTCGTCAACTCTGTACAACGGTATGATGGACACCTTCACTGAGTAACTGGGGGTACGGGCACGAATAATGTCTACTCTCATGTTCAAAGGCGAGATGTTATCTTGATTACCATTTTCTTTCCATTGCATAACTGAAGGGCAAATGAGGACAATAATGCAATAGTGTGAAGCTCCACTGAGTGATAATTCCCATGAGTAATTGATGTTTTTGAATGTCTTGGCATGTAGATATTTCCCTCCTTGATCATTTGCACCTCCACTGAAGATTGTGTTGTCCTATACTCTAATTAACAACAAGAAGAGTAAAAGTGTTTCTTTTTGGATACCCGTAAGTGTTTTCTTCATGCTTCAGCTTAAGGCTAATTCAGTATTATGTTTGAACCGTTAAGATATTTGAAGTGGCTTTACATCCTCATGTATATGATAGGTTCTTATATATGTATTCGTCATCTATTCACCTTAAGTAATCTGCTAAAAAACACTGCTCAAGAGGTCCACTTCAAATTCCTTACGAAAATCCAACAAAGTCATATTCTGTAAGCATCTGTCGACAGATACAAATCTGTCTGTCGACAGACGCCGGCTGTCCTGTTGGGAAGCCAACGGACACGCCGTTTGGGGCAGATTTGGTGGGCCATTGCCTTTTAAACTTCCCCCTCTTCCTTTATATAGGCATCTCCGGCCCTTTCCACATCCAACACCACCCCAGCCATCCCTTCCCTCTCTCACATACATCCTCTCCCCTTTCTGGACGGGAAACCCTACATCCTCTCCATCTCCCTTCCTCTTCTTCTTCCCACTGTTTCCATGGCAACCAAGGCGAAGAAGTTGGCCTCACGTCGTCGTCCCGCCTCCTCCTCGCCCGGCGAAGGATCCAGGGCTCACGATGAACGTCGGACCAAACACCGGGATGATCGCCTTCCAGAGTTGGTCGTACCTCCCCGTCTCAATCTCAAACGGGTTCACGGTACATTCACAAAGTTTGTTCCTCCACGTTTCGTGGATTTCCACTCCTTGGCCGATCTCTTTCCCAACCTCCAACCCCTGTTTGATACCCAGAGTTGGACAGTCTTTCTCTACGCTCATACGGCATACTCCCCCACTGCCGTAACTGAGTTCTTCAACAATCTCTCCACCTCCGCTCAAGGGTTCTACACCTCTGTGAAGGGCACTCCCTTTCAAATCACTCCTAACCTTCTTAGCACTGCCCTCCAGATTCCAAACACCGGGCGGATATTCTTGCTCATCATCCAGACGCCTCTGTCTACTATCCCCTTCTTACTCTTCAACCTTATGATACAACAAAGGAGATTGCTAAGCTCAATGCCAATACCTTCCCTCCACTCAACCGCATGATTCACCAAATATTCACCACTTGCATTGCGCCAAAGCATGGCAGTCGTGAACTCGTCACCAATGTTCACAAATCACTGTTTACCTTCTTCCTTCATTGTGAACCAATAAATCTTCCTCTCCTGATGTTTAACTTGATCACCAAGTGTTTCTACCAACCCAGGAGATCCATGCCCTTTGCTTGCCAAATTACTTCTCTTTTGAAGTTTATTGGCATTGCCATTCCAGACAGTGAGTGTGTCTCACTCAACTCCCGTAATAGCTTTGATATCACCGCCGCCTCACGCATGGGTTACAAGCTAGTGGATGGGGTCGTCACCCGGGAACTTAAGGGCAAGGCACCTGCTGCTGCCGAGGATGAAGATTTCATTGGAACTGACGATCAAGATGATGATGAAGAAAATGCTGAAGAAGGTGATGAAGACTCCCAGTCAGAGCCACTAGATGCTCCGGAGATGCTGGTATTGGTGAAGCTGCTCAGCCCTCCATTAGGGATTTGTTAGCCCAGCTACAAGTCCAAATGACACAGGGTTTTGAGAGGCTGCATGAAAGAATGGATACCTTGGACACACGCATTGATAGACTTGCAACTGAGCGTCATGCTCCTCCTCAAGCTCCTGAAGATGATGCTGCTTAGATATACTAGATGTATAGGAGTGGGTCATGTCCTGTACTTTAACTTCAGTCTGAGCAATGTTGTTTCTGTCTTTTGTTATTTCCTTTTCTTTATGTATTTTCACTTCATGTAACTCCAGTCACACTTTTGTCATGTGAATGCTTCCCTTTCCAATGAATGAAATCACATGTTCTGTGCAAATCTACATATGTGAATGTTGTCTTTACTTTTGATGTTGTCAAAAGGGGGAGAAGAAACCTCAAGTTCATGAGCATTAATTGAATAATTTGTCATCATCAAAAAGGGGGAGAATGTTGGGTTCATATTCTGGAAACTAAATAAATTCACACTCTAAGTGATAAATGAAAGTCAAACAATGTTTTTAATGATGAATGAGTTGAATTGAGGTTTCATACTTGTCAATTAAGATGATACAATATTTGGTTATCTATGTCTACATTATACCTAACTATACATGTTTTATCATGCAGGTACAAATGCATATAACCAAGCCTTCTCAAATCATGAGAAAATGATCACAATCACAGAGTATACATGAACCTGTCGACAGACCCAAAAGCATATGTCGACAGATGCCGCAGTTGTGATCAGACTGAAGAATACTGAGAACACCTGTCGACAGATTCTCAGAGACCTGTCGACAGATGTCGCAGACAGAAATCCCAGAGTTCTGTGTTTTGACAAAACTGTCTCTGCCTGTCGACAGATGAATATCGGCTGTCGACAGATGCCACAGACCAGAGCTACCTGAAGTCTGTCTGTTGCAAATCTGTAGCAATCTGTCGACAGATACTCAGAACCTGTCGACAGATGCAGAGATCTTCAAATACGGAAACCTTCCTTCATATCCAAGATTGTGTTTTCAAGTCCCACGACTCTCCACATGAAAACACAACTATATAAGCATCCTTTTGAAGAGAATCTAAAGAGTAGCAGCCACAACCAAAAACCCTAAAGCCAAGTCCAAGAGAAAAGAAGTTGCTGCTGCTCTGCTTCAAGTCTGCAGTGCAGAGACCAAAGATCAATTGATCCTGCAGTACTGAAGATAGATCGTCGTGGATTCAACCTTCTCCATCAGTCCAGAGCACTCAGTCGAAGTTTGAACTCCATCCAGACGTTCTCAGAAGAGTTCCATATTAGGATTTACTCCTACGCTCTGAACTCTTCCTGTTTCATAATTCTTATCAACTGTGTGTGTGTTTGTGTGATTCAAGCGTCTCTTGTGCTTGAGATCACGTGTGTGTGTTGTTCTGATCGTGGGTGCACATCAGAAAACACGTGTGTGTGTGAGTTGTAGTCACTGAACTCGCTCATAAGCAGTTTACTCTGTGTGTGTGTGTGTGCCGTGGACGTAGGATACACTGTTGTGTACTCCGAACCACGTAAATCTGCGTGTCTCGTGGTTTGATTATTTCTACGATAGATGTTTGATAGACACGTTGCATATTCACACACTAGATAGGTTTCTACATCATCTACACATAGTTTAGATCTTGATACTGTCTTGATAATCTGTGCTTTAAGAAAAAGAACGTGATAATATTTTTTAAGAGACAGTAATCTATTCAACCCCCCTTCTAGATTACCATATTGGGAATTCCGCAACCCTTCAGAGAGAAACGGCCCGACAACAGTAACAGATCGCACAAGAGAAAGAAGTGCAAGAAGTGCAATAAGAAACTAATTCCCGCTCCTGTAGAAAGATGCCAGCATTGCAACAAAAAAAATCATCGGACTGAGGAGTGCTGAAAATTTCAAGGCAAGTGTTTCTGTTGTGGTAGCCAAGACCACAAGGTTAAGGATTGCCCAATGGAGGAATTGAGCTAAGGAAAAATGGCAGCACAACCCAAAATAGGAGGTAAAGAAGAGGTATCATTTCTAACTCGTTTTTATTTGACCCTGAAGTGCCATCATCAATCAATCATTATGTCATGAGTAAATTCACAATTTGATTCCCTATAAGTCCAGCCCATAAACACATGTGAATTTGGGGACCAAATTCTTTTAAGTGGGGGAGGATGTAACACCCCGGAAATTCGGTAATTGAAAAATTAAAAATAAATCGAAAATGATAAAATCAATATTTGTGAAATAGCAAAAATGCACGTGTCATTATCATACACACAAAAACCCATTAGAAAATTTCATAAAAATCATAGTTCAACTCTAAATAATACTCCCTAATGACCTACAGAGAAATTCATGCAAAGGAAATCGGATGGTCCAAGTTTAAGGCGTTTTGCGACTGAGTATCGGAATCAGGGAATAAGTCAGAAAATCATTATCACACATACTTAGTTGAGTCAGAAAATTAATAAAAATCAAAGATGGGCTTCAAATAATATCCTCTAATGATCCATCAAGAATTTTGGGTCAATAAAAGTCATTGGGATATATTTAAGAGTTAGTGTGACTTCTTATCGTAATTAGGAAATAAGTTGGACAACCCATTATTAGGTGTATAAATGAGATCATAAACTAAATGAGAAATTTATGGTGGACTCCAAACAATATGAGGGGATAGTCCATAAAGTAAATTGGAACAATTAACAACTTATGTCACATGAACAAATTCAAGTATGAAATTAGTAAATAAATAACATCCGTATTATCGGAATGATAGAACTTACGTACCACTATTGTACGTGAGAAAACACATCGGAAAATTCCGTAAAAATTATAAATCAACCCAAAATATTGTCCCTAAGTGTTCCATGAAGAAATTCGTGCAACGGAAAATCCGATTGGCCGAGTGTACGTCACACGTGACAAATTACCTGAATTAGGAAACTAAGTCGGAAAATTGTTAACACGGAAAAAAATAACCCAACCATAAATTAAATAAACATGTTGGAGAGACTTCTAAAACCATGTATTAATGACCCATTAACAAGATTTGGGCCAATGGAGCACACTTGGCCCAAGTATAGAAATTGAGACAAGAAAATACCCAGAAATTCGTGTATGTAATTATGCAATAATTAGAGAGGGCAATTTAGGGTTAAAATTAGGGTGATTAGTCATACAAGGTAAGCCAAAACTGGATCCAACTCTAAGAGGTGGTTTCCTAAACCTTTGCTACCTCCTTTGGGTGAGAGAATCCCAGATTTCTTGGAAAGCAGGGAGCAGAATTCACAGCCCCTTTCCTAGTCCCGTTAGGACTTGTAACTACACCCTAAACTATAAGAACTCCTGAAAAAACATTTAGGGAAGGGTTACCAACAAGTTTGGGTCATGAGCAACAAGTTTGGAGCGCTGGAGGAGTGGAGAACGGCTGGGGAAAACGTGGTCTTCCTCAACCTCGCTCTGCATCAACCCAGAAATCTACATGGAGTTCTTAGTGTTTAAAGGTAGGTGTTCTCGGGCCAAGATTAAGGAAAACCAACACCATCATGTAGATTTTTTAGTCTAGGATCATTTTCACTTGGTTTGACTCAATTTCATGGAGTATACATTGCGTATTCGTAGTTTTCCCTAAGTCGCGCACAGTTAGGGTGTTTCTCGTTCTTCTTTTTATGCATGCGATTCAAGACCGAATTAGACTAAACTTCCTTCACTAAAGTTCTTCTACTTGAAGTCACGATCATCTTTTATATTGGAGGTTTTGTCCAAAGTCTTTTGTTAGAGAGTTATAAGTATGGTAAGAGAGTCTCTGCATGATACTGCGATTTCGGGCTGCATTTAGCTTTATGTTCTTCATATGTTTTCTCAAGAGTTGAGAGCGAATTAGATCAAACCCCCAACATCAAAGTTCTTCTACTAGTTGTCCTCGTCATCGTTTGTGTTGAGTGTTTTGTCTAAATGTCATTTGTTAGAGAGTTACAAGAGGGGAAAGTGAATCTCTGCATGAGACGTGTTTTCTGGTTACACCTGACTTATATTTTTTTCTGGGAGGGCCACTAGTGTCGACACTACTTGATCTAGTGTCGACACACTGTCCCAAAACAGCCCAAAAGGTGTTCTGGGAAGGTCTCTAGTGTCGACACTGTTGGTTAACTGCCATCGACTCCCTTAGGGAATCGCTGCCACTATGCTGTTATGGGGCAGCATAGTGACATCGGGGCTGGCAACCCAACCCGCCGCAGGGGTAAAACCCTGTGCGAAGCCCCTCATGCCGACCACAGCGTTGACGTGGTGCTTTGCGCTTCCACCTTAAAGATTTGGCTACCGCCTTCACTACCAGCTCGAGCTTTTGGTGCAACGGTAAGGGGCTCGGTCCACAAGTGGTATCAGAGCGAGGTTGCGGGTTCGATTCCCCCGGGTGCCGCTGGGGGGGAGTTTGTTGGTTAACTGCCATCGACTCCCTTAGGGAATCGCTGCCACTATGCTGTTATGGGCAGCATAGTGACATCGGGGCTGGCAACCCAACCCGCCGCAGGGGTAAAACCTGTGCGAAGCCCCTCATGCCGACCACAGCGTTGACGTGGTGCTTTGCGCTTCCACCTAAAGATTGGCTACCGCCTTCACTACCAGCTCGAGCTTTTGGTGCAACGGTAAGGGGCTCGGTCCAACAGACACTACCTGATCTAGTGTCGACACACTGTCCCAGATTGGCCCAGAAGGTGTTCTGGGAAGGGTCTCTAGTGTCGACACTACCAGATCTAGTGTCGACACTACTTGACCATTTTGCCTTGAATTTGAAGCACTGTGTCGCGCTACTGGATCCTTTGTCGACACCACTTGATCATTTTTCCTTGTATTTGAAGCATTGTGTCGACACTACTTGATCTAGTGTCGACACTACTTGACCAGTTTTGCATTATTTTATCTTGTGTTTGAGGCATTGTGTCGACATCAATAAGGGTGTGTCGACACTACCCTTACAAAAAAATTGCATATTTGAGTTTGACCATTTCATGATGTCTACTAACATGTGCATGATGTTATATAGTATGCATGGACCTAAAATAAATCAACCCATTGAAAAATAGTAATGATATGAATACGATTCTAATGTGTAATTGTGATTGATCTTATGTCCATTGGGTTATCTTGTGATCTTGCTTATTGTCAATTGATAAGATAAGAATATGATATG
This sequence comes from Colocasia esculenta, assembly GCA_014218235.1. Lineage (NCBI taxonomy): Eukaryota > Viridiplantae > Streptophyta > Magnoliopsida > Alismatales > Araceae > Colocasia > Colocasia esculenta. Next base: position 162,099,100 of record CM024755.1, on the reverse strand, counting down.
AATGTGGGGATGAATACATGTTAGTATGGACTTGTTAGTGGTGTTAATGTCATGATTTGCATATGAGTTTCAATAGTTACATGCTTTCCGGTGTTCAATTAATTATTTGTCAATTGCATACCTGTTAGGAAAGATCCGTGACTCATCACTTACACTTTAGCACGAATAGGCACACCCTCCTTGGGAAAATTGAGAGCACATGTTCTGCATATGATCTGTCTTTAGAAACATCCTCATGTCAAGACATTAATGAATTATGAAACATAAGATACGTCGTTATCCTGCCTTGTTCTCTTGAGCTATTTGTCATACCTTGATTCTATGAATGATCATGTTCCTTTTACTACGAGCTTGTTATTGAAACTCTATGGCCATAATATGAATCTGTTGGTTCGGCACAACGTGGGACTCCGGTCCAAAATTGATCCAATGCCTATGCAATAGGGGCCTGGTCTGGTCCTGGGGAGGAGCGCCCCAACGTACTTATTAACCGCGGGAGTATGGACTTCTGGTGCTTGGCATAGCACAAACAAATACTCAAGATTAGTGTGAATGTGCCTTCGTTTGATATGATAAGTTTGATTTGATCTAATATGATATGATTTGATATGATACGTCTGATCATGTGAACGCATGATATCTGTCTGAATATGGCCAATCACTTTTGATATGATTCTACTCTTGAAATATTTGTCCATTGTATATGCAACTCGACATTTGATCTGATATGATATCCGTTCTGCTCTGCTATCCAATCTGTTAGTATTGCATGCATTGTCATCATATACATGTTCATATCTTGCCTGATTAAAATGCTAATCACGTATATTAGTGCCCGCACAATATTGAGATGTAAATCCTACTGAGCTAGTTCGCTAACCCTATCATCCTGCCCCTTTTTTAGGTAGTGATGAGGAACCAGTGGCGTCTGAGGGGGCAGGGCAAGAGTTATGAGCACCCGCCATATGAGGAGTTGATAGTCTAGGAATAGTTGTTTGAGTAGTTGTTGTAATAGAGCAACATTTTCATTTGAATAATGAACCCTTTTCAGTGAGTTCTTCCTATGTAAGGTTTTAACTAGTGGATAGAAATGAAATAAAGAGTACCTTTGATGATGTTATTATGATCTGAAATGTGTTATTATATTCAATTGAGACTCTGTGCTAATCAACTGTGATACGTCTATTTGTATCGTTCACGTCCCTCGGTATTTATTCTGCTGCTAAATATTGGGGTGTGACAGAATTCGTTGGAGATCTTCTTCAATACACGATGCTCTGCTTCAGTGGCATCCAGATTGCTAGTTCTTCTTCTTCCTTTGTTACTTTTCTGCTTCTTAATCTGATGGCGCTGCTCTGCTCCCTTTCTGGATGCAGATACTTTATCCTCTCTCCTCTTCTCTTCTCTTCTTCTTCACGTTCTCCTTCCAAATAGCACTACTCTGCTCCCTTTCTGGACGTAAGCTCCCTTTTTCCCTTTTTGCAGCCGCCACACCCTTTTCTGGAGTTGTCTTGTCTCTCTCTCCTTTGGAGTACAAGAAACATGGGTATTTATAGCCCCATGTGTCCATGTGTTGCCTTGGGGTGCGTGGGCACAGAAATCTAGGTCCAATCCCTTGCTTCTCAAGCAGCCACGTGTCCAGAAAAATTCACGTTTTTGAGTTTCAGTCGAAGTGTGTCAACACCACAGGGCACTGTGTCGACACCACAGGCATTGTCTTCAAACTGGGCTTCTGGGACAGTGATCTAGTGTCGACACCACAGGGCACTGTGTCGACACCACATGTTCCTTCTTTCAGAACATGCTTCTGGGACAGTCATCTAGTGTCAACACACAGGTGGACTGTATCGACACCACTGTGACAAAAGTGTGTGAACTTGAAAATATAAAGTGTAAACCATTAATACAAGATATTATCATTAAAATGTGAGATATTAAACATCAAAAACATGTTGTTTAAGCATTGTTGTGATATGTATAAAATGTATAACATGTTCAATATGTCATCATCAAAATCAAGGTATGAGTGATGTTCATTGGTCATCATTAAAATACAACTTTAGGAAATTCCAAAACATAGTCAACCCAACATTCTCCCCCTTTTTGATGATGACAAAATATATGCACAATCTCCTAATAGCCTGACTCCCTTGACTGCAATAACTCCCCTTGACCATATTCACCCTTTGAACAACTTTCTCCCATAAGAAACTTTCTCCCCTTTAAAGAACTTTCTCCCCCTTTTTGACAGCATCAAAAGATAAATAAGAGAGAGAAACAAAGAATGATGGAGATCAAGAAATGCAGTTGTAGAAATGAAGGTTCAGGAATGATCAAAATAAGTGAGGTAAAGTGATATTGACATATGAGAGAAGTTATTGTGTTTTGGTTATTGTGCAACAAAGTTTAATCACAAAGACACACTCAACACAAGGTATTGCAAGATATAATGATCTGAATGTAGTTAAAATAATGATGCAAATGTGAAGTAAAGTGAGCTATATGTGTGAGCAGAAGTATTTAACAAGGATGTTAGGAGCTTTAATTTTAACATAATGTAGAATAATAGGTCTAAACTCAGTATACATAAACTTTATTAAGGTCTTAAGCTTTTCCATCCTGTCAATTTGATTTTCTTTTATTTTTTTTAACAGGGAAAGAATACAAGAATAAATTAGTTAAATCTCACTTTTCAGTGCAAGAGATCACATTGATCAGATGCAATACCTCCTGATTACTCAGTGGTTTAACTTTCATTATCTTATATAGAGTTGAAAACTTTGATTTCCACTTTTTGACGCGAAACAAATCACTTTTTAGGTGAAATGGCCCGGTTACTCAGTGGTTCAAGAATTTGCATTGCTCTGTTTGTATCTTTCCAGATTGTTGATCATTTTCTTTTGATGTTTTGCAGGAAAATGTTAGCTTTGACCAGACAAGTCATGACTAGGAATTTAGAAAAATTATTCTTAACATGTGGTAAAAAATGAAGCTTAAACATACACATGTTAAATAGTAAAGTCACTCATGTGCCTACAAGTGTTTTGCAAGTCATTTTAAAGACATTCAGTATTAAGATTGCTTAACCTTGAAATGATAATGAATCTTTGAAATTAAACTAAATGCACAATGAGTTTAGTTTCAATGTCTTAATTCTCTCATAAGAAAATAGCACAATGACTCAAAAATTCTGATGAGTTTGGGGTTCAAGATAGACAAGTAAGGTCAATGAATGTGACAATGACTCCCCCTTTCATGTATCTCCCCCTCACAGGGTGAACATGAGGATTATTGAAGAAATAGGAATGAAATGAAGTGAAAATAGAATGAACAAGAATATTTTATTGAAAGACAAGAACTCCCCCTCAACAATTGCATACAAGACTCTTGATACTTGGCGGAGACATATACTCATGCATAGTGAAAGTGTCCAGACAAGCCTAACTTGTCTTTCTTCAAATCACCATTTGATATACCAAGATGCCAATGCAATGTGAGAGTGAGGATTTTATTTGCAAGAATATTTATCAACAAACTGAATGTGAGTTGTTAATAAATTAGATATGAAAGAATATTTCTCCAGCATTTCACTCAAAGATTCTTTTGACTCACTCCCCCATAAGATATGCATGATATGAAATGATCATTTAAGCAATTCAGATATGTTTATTCCAAGCAGTTTGCACAGAAAGAGTATGAACATGATCAATCATATATCAACAGACAATTTATTGAAGGAGAAAAGTTTTTCAAAAACTCAAAATTGTTTCAAAGACTTAAAATAAAGTTTTTGAGATTTTCATTTTTCTTGATGACCTTTATGCAGGAAAAGACTATTGATACTTGGCGGATAATTTTTCTCACGCATGATGATAGTTTTCAGACAAGCCTAACTTGTCCTTTCACATTTCACCATTTGATATACCACATAGTCACTGCAAAAAGGTCAATTATTCTTTAGTTTTAGCATGAAATTCATTGCATTTTCAAGAATATTTTTGCACTTTTTCAAATTTACTCCCCCTTAATATGTGCATGGAATGAAAAAGCTAGCAAGCAATTCACACATGATTATGCACACAATTACCTTTAAGCATAACATGACTTCTGGTACTTGGCGGAGTATTTTACTCACGCATAATGATAGTTTCCAAACAAGCATAACTTGTTTTTCCACATGTCATCATTTGATATACCAAGAAGTCAAAAAATAAGATATGTATAAGGAGTCATGGGCACAAACAAACAAACATGATTTCAATTGTTATGACATAAATTTCTTGTTGGAAGCAGCATTGAAACACATTTCTCATTGTTCAGATAAAAATTAAACATTCAATTCAATTCAGACAATTTACATTTGAAATGATAAAGAAAATTTACCTGAACAGTCTTCACTTCTTTTTCAAAGATTTTACCTGTGTTCTCCAATCATTTCTTTCCTTGCACAGCCAATATCTTGAATCCATTTACAATGTATGGCTGCAAGACTCCTCAGCTTGCTGATCAAGCTGGTTTTGGGACCCACACTTGCTTGGGTCCTGCAATGAAATCAATGTTAGAGTGCAATAAAGATTTCTGAATCCAAAATGATTTCATTTTTTTGGTATAGATGCATTTCTTTCATTGATAGAACTATGAGCAGAATTAGTTCCTGATTTTCTTTTTGCCTTGCTCAATGCATCTATGTTTTCGTGAAGTTGTCTAATTTTTAGATTTTTAATATAAGCAGAAACAGAATGATTTTGTGCAGCATTTCTATGCCTATACACATGGAATTTCTGAACATTTTCAGTATGAACATGATATTTATTCCTGTGTGTATGAGCAAATGCATTAGACTGGAATTTCTGAGCATGCACAACAAAATCATTTCTATACCAACAGTCCCTAGAAATATGACTAATTTTATGATAATGAAAGCATTGGATTGATTTGGCATGTTTATTAAAATTTTGATTTCTAATCCATCAATGTTTGGCAAGATGACCAGGTTTATTGTAGTTAAAGCAAGTGAGAGCATTTCTTACCTGGTACTTACCTTGGCATGTATGTATTTGCTGGAATCTCCTTTTCCTGTGAGGAGGCATACCATGAGGAGAATGAGTTACGTTTTGGTGGCTCTTGGTATGATGTGAATTTGGAACTTGTCTTGGAGCTTTTTGGACTGATGGAGGAAGTAGATGAATCTTCTTGACAGTAACATTTTTCTTTTCTCTGTCTGTTTATAAACAAGAACTTTCACTAGTTTTTCATTAGAATTATAGAGTTCTTGTTCACAGAAGCTTCAACAAATATTACTTTGATTTCCTTTTTATTTTCCTTATTTTTTACAGAAGCAAGACTTGTGTTTGTAGTATTCTTCAATTCATCTTGAAACTTCTGTTTTTCTACTTTTAATGCAACAACTTCTTTTTCTGAGATTTGAAGTTTATTTAGCATGACATCTAAACCATTTTTCATCTTGTTCTTTTCATTTTCAAATTGAGCAATTTGTTTTTCCAAATCGGCAATTTTATTACTCAAATTGCTACAATCATTGTCCAATGGTTTGTCATGCAACGAGCATTCAATCTTCCTTTTTAGATGACTATTTTCTTCAACAAGTTTTTTGCATTTTTCATTTATTTGATGATCATGAGTCATGTTAGAAATCTATTTGTTTAATTGATCATTATCAAATTTGAAGTTTTCATTGAGATCAATCAATTTTTCATTTTCATCTTTCAAATCAAGATTTTCATATTCCAACTGATTATGATTTTCTTTTAACTTGGACAACTTGTTTTCACAAATTTTGATTTTATCTTTCAAACTTTCTTTTTTAGAATTCAGTTTCTGAACTTCAATTTTCAAATTCTCATTTTCTTGTGAAGGATCTTTATCATTGTTCTGGAGCAATTCAAGTGAGAGCATTTCTTACCTGGTACTTACCTTGGCATGTATGTATTTGCTGGAATCTCCTTTTCCTGTGAGGAGGCATACCATGAGGAGAATGAGTTACGTTTTGGTGGCTCTTGGTATGATGTGAATTTGGAACTTGTCTTGGAGCTTTTTGGACTGATGGAGGAAGTAGATGAATCTTCTTGACAGTAACATTTTTCTTTTCTCTGTCTGTTTATAAACAAGAACTTTCACTAGTTTTTCATTAGAATTATAGAGTTCTTGTTCACAGAAGCTTCAACAAATATTACTTTGATTTTCTTTTTATTTTCCTTATTTTTTACAGAAGCAAGACTTGTGTTTGTAGTATTCTTCAATTCATCTTGAAACTTCTGTTTTTCTACTTTTAATGCAACAACTTCTTTTTCTGAGATTTGAAGTTTATTTAGCATGACATCTAAACCATTTTTCATCTTGTTCTTTTCATTTTCAAATTGAGCAATTTGTTTTTCCAAATCGACAATTTTATTACTCAAATTGCTACAATCATTGTCCAATGGTTTGTCATGCAACGAGCATTCAATCTTCCTTTTTAGATGACTATTTTCTTCAACAAGTTGTTTGCATCTTTCATTTATTTGATGATCATGAGTCATGTTAGAAATCTATTTGTTTAATTGATCATTATCAAATTTGAAGTTTTCATTGAGATCAATCAATTTTTCATTTTCATCTTTCAAATCAAGATTTTCATATTCCAACTGATTATGATTTTCTTTTAACTTGGACAACTTGTTTTCACAAATTTTGATTTTATCTTTCAAACTTTCTTTTTTAGAATTCAGTTTCTGAACTTCAATTTTCAAATTCTCATTTTCTTGTGAAGGATCTTTATCATTGTTCTGGAGCAATTCAAGTGTATTTTTCAATTTTTCACTTTCTTTGTGGCAATGTTTTAAAGTCTTTTTCAAATCATTATTTTTAGTGTTCAGCTTTGCATTAAGATTTTGCATCTTCTCACAGAATTCAATCAATTCAACATAAGACATGCCTTCATCTGCATGAAAATTAGAATTAGAATACATAAATGGATCTGGAATTGATTTACCTGACCTTGTAGACCCATTTGCACTCTTGTGTTCTGAAGAGGATGAAGAATGCTCTGATCTCATGGAATGTGTTGTTAGAGCCAAAGTCTTTTGAATTGTTGATTTTCTAGATTCATTGAAGCTCTTCTTTGCCATTAAGTAGTTGTGAATTTCTTTTGCTCCTTTTCTTTGTGAATCCTCTAAAAAATCCAATGAAAATGAGCTTGGGGATTTCTATGAAATTATAACAGGAAATTCATGAAGATTAAAGCAATTTGCCATTATACCAAAACTCAAAAGACTATTAGATCTAATCATAGTGAATCAATGTAATAAGGAATTAGATCTAACAATTAGAGTGGTTAACCTGGCTCTGATACCAATTGTAGGATTGAATAGGTGGATGGATCAGATCTAGAAGGGGGGGGGGTTGAATAGATCTAATCACCAATTAATGCAGAAGCTTAAGCAATTTAAAAATTACTTCGAATTAAGATATGTATTCAAATGAAACCCCACTGAACATATGCAATATGTGTGATTAGTGTGTGTGAGCAAATCAATTAGTAGTGTGAGTGAAATCCCTATGCATGCATATAGCGCAATACAAAGTCAAACCACAATTCAAACCACTGCACAGAGGATTTTTAGGTGGTTCAGAAATCACCTCTAGTGACTCCTACGTCCACCCCTCACACAGTGAGGCCACACTACTCAAAACCTTGAGTACAACACACACAGGATCACGACGACTCCAAAACACCCTTGAGCACGACGACTCAAGACACAACCAGAGTACGACAACTCCAAACCCTTTGAGTACGATGACTCAAAGAAAACTCAGGAGATAGGCACAATGACCTACTCCATAAACCACTTGTGAGTACGACGACTCACAAGCACATGAGCACAACGGCTCCAGAGCACTAAGGCTCCAAACTAGAGCACTATGGCTCCAAACCTTTGGACCACGAAAGATCCAAGTTCTGCTAGAACAAGCTCAGTTAGAGAATAGATCCTCTAGCCCGATCTATCTCAATACAATTGTCACGTCCTAATAAAAGGCTATTTATCGGAAGTGACAGAAAATAAGCACAAAAGTTAATATTTATTTGTCCATTCATAACGTCATAAGCAAAAGTCTTATTACACAAGTACTCCTCATTACCACTAAGAGAGGAGTAGATTAAAACAAACTCAATTAACACATCTCATCTCACACTACTAAACAAAAACAAAAACAGAAACGGGTTGGTTTTGCTTGTCACGGTCGGTCCACTCAGCACTCATGCCCTTAAATGTCATCCCCATATGTATTACCTAAAAATGGTTGGAAAGAGTGAGCTAACTAGCCTAGTAGAATTCAAATCCATAGTTCAGGAGTGTACATGTAACGACCCAGAATCCGCATTACCAGCAACAACCAGTAACCCGAATTCTGACCCGCTAACCCACGAGACAAGCTCGGAAGGGTAGGAAGTGAAAGTCCGAGGAGACTATATGTAAGAAGATACACACCATGTAAAGCTGTAAAATTCCACTATATGAACATATCATATACAACCTCAGAGTCTAAGCAAAGTACAGAGTACAGAAGTACAACAAAAAGGTACTACTCACTGCAGCTAGGGAGCACCAACACCGGAGTGGCTAGACTCGCCTGGAACGGGAGTCGACGAAGACCCACCTGAAAGGGAAGGGAGTGAGTCTCAAGAAAGAGACCCAGTAGGGAAAAGTAACCCCACCGGTAACTGAACTAAAGTGCGGAAAGTAAAACTGAAAGTAAGTACACGTCGCACCACAACACAAAACTGTAAACCACGCAGCTCAGTAACACACACTCACACACACAGCAAGTAGGACTCAGCTAGGGTCTGTGGCTCGGCGTCCCGTCACCACAGAGGCTCTCAACCCCAGCCACGTGTGCACACTACAGACGCTCTCTCTCGCGTCTGGTCCACGACTGGTTTTTCCCCTACGCTTGACCCTAGCGGTAGAGAAGGGGCTCCACAGAGACCGGCTCAAAACCACCACAAGGAGTACGCACAGGACAGAGTCGCACTCGGTGTCCTGGCTCACTAGCGGAGGATAACCACACACTAGTCGTCTAGACGGATTCGCACCCACGCCTAGGTAACACAACAGAAACGGGTACACGGTAACGCAACGCGCGTACAACAGACGTAACACACTCAACGTCTGAAACCCCATACAGTAAGTAAACACCTCGTGCTACAATCAACTACTCAAATGCACAGGCGGAGTCACACTCTAAGCCTGGCCCACATGTGCTATTAGGGCGGACATCACATGTCAATCGCCTCTAAACACACAACTCAAGTCTGCTGGGAGACAGGAGATTAACGGCCACATCGATTGCCGCCAATATGAGGTAAACGGCACTCACCATGTCGTTTATCCTGATTAAACGGCAATCGACCTTGTCGTTTAAATTACCCCTGAAGATCTCAACGTCAACAGATGTGGACGTTGATATCTTCAGTCCCCTAAACCCAGAACTGAACCAAATCAGTTCCAATGGGCATAACCACCCAGCAGAACCTCGACTGATGGAGGGAAACACTTCCTCTCATCAATCTAAACTACCAGCACAACGAAATTAAACAGTCTAACGCCTAGATTGTCCAATTTACCCAAAATCCCGACATGATACAACCCAACCCTAAACCATGATTTGCACACCAATTCACTTAATTGAGCATGCTGGTTTGATGAGGAAGGTTGTAGGAGTTAAGTCCCTACCTCAGAAAGCCTTACAAATCCCCAAACAACCACTAATCGCGCCGGATTCCCCCGAAGACTCCGCGCGAATCACACCAAAATCTCGCGTTTCCCGCCCGATCAAGCAACGCCACACGATCCAGGGCCTTCCCACGAGTTCAGATCAACCAACAGAAGCTGCGGAAATCAAGAAAAGCAAAGGTGGAGGGAAGGAGAGGAAAGGAGAAAGATGGGTTCTGCTCTCGGGCTGCCCTATTTCAACAGGCCCGACCAGTCGACGTCAACATCACTGGTCGCCTACTGAACCGCCTACAGACTGACGTCCAGATCCCATGTCGTTGAGTTCAATCTCAAACGTCCACATCGTTGGACGCTGACTCTGACTCAACGGCAAGCCCTGGCCGTCAACCCCAAGTCAACGACAATGGTCTTGTCGTCGACCACACAGAACCACTACAGACCCAATAAGGATCCACTAAAGACCCGAGACCTTACAGTACACATGATAACCAAGACAAGGATAGAACAGACATCAAGAGACAATATCAGATTTCAGAACAATAATTTGATATAATGACAGTAAAACTCAGGTCATGATCAGGTATATAGCTCAAGAATTGGTTCATATATCAGTTACACAGTACAAGAATTTTGATAACCATAATTAGAAAGTATTTGATGCAATGCCAGACATCCCGACGCCCTTTATCATTCCACGTGGTCCGAAAATGAATTTGGGTGCACCTCCCAGGACTGGACCAGCCCTATTTGTGCAGTCATATTAATCAAGTGGGGTCCAAGGACCCAATAAGTTTCATCATCATTATTTACATCTCATAAGGTGTTCAAGCATATGAACTCTCAGGTGATCAGGTTTTGTGAACTTGGTTACCGAATACCGAAGAACAGACTCAACGGAGTACCATTAGTAATTGACAACTTTAAGGATAATTCAAGGGTGAGTAAGGTACACCAAGTGGGTAATCTTTACAATAGAATGACAGTAAATACCAAAGTAATTAAGGGGGTAACTTGCTATGCTTTTAGAATGAAGTTTAAGCAAGGATTCATACATGAAAAGTTGCTGAAATACAAGGCATGACAGTAGCTGTCGACAGCCAGGAAGGGGCTGTCGACAGATGGCAGCAGATAGAGTTCAGGTTTGCTGGTTCTGTGGGTATATGTCGACAGCTGAGGGCTGGCTGTCGACAGCTAGCCACAGTCCCGAAATCTGAAGTTCTAGAAGGCTTGCGCCTGTCGACAGCTATGGGCTGGCTTTCGATAGATAGCATCAGTCCTTCCAGAAATGCCTTTAAATCCATCGTAAACACCCTAATTATAGAACTTATAAACCAAGGCATGTTTTATATCAAATAGAAGAGTCTAATTGTAGTTCTCACAATGGTTTATAAGCTAAACAAGTGAGATGAAAGAGGAGGTTTGCAATTCAAACTTGTGTTGCTTGAAACTAAACATAGTTTAGTACTAGAAGTATAGCCTTGATAGTAATAATTTAATGGAAGATTTCTACAAGATGGACACTAAATCACATTGTGTTTCATGGATATAAATCAAGACTTGAAGTATCAATCATCTAAACCGAAGTCTTCATACTATTCTAAAGATAATTGAGACTTCTACAAAACTCTATAATATGTACAAGGATCAAGGGTGAAAGAAAAGGATAGGAGTTAGTTTTTAAAATGGAACAAGGTTGACCCTCTTCCTACAAGAATAATCTTATCATGACTTGAAGAAAAGCAAAAGAACCATAAGTATAGCAACTAGTTCCATCATCAAGAATTTCTTGTCATGTGTGGAGGACAGATCTGAACCAGAGGGAAATGAATCCTACCTATATGGATTCTTTCTTTGATGTAGAAACTCACAATACCACAACGTATAGCAGATGGAGAGATGGCCACAAGCAAAAGAGGAAGCAGTTGTAGCAGCAACAACTACCAAAGTCTGCTTCACTAGCTTCCAGTTACACCCAACAGTAGCTCCTGCAGTAGCTCGAGCAGGACCAAGAGCGCACAAGGTGTACAACCAACAACTCCAGCTACTCACTCACTCTGAAGTCTTGTGAGCACAGCAGCAGCATAACAGGGAAAGTTAGAAAGATGGGTACGAAGAATGAGGGGTTGTATTTATAGCCAATCGGTCTTTCCATGCACAACGACACGTTGGTTGCCAATGTGTCATGGTAAAAACCTTTTGGTTTTTACCACAACATGTAGCTCATGCAGGTTTCCTATGGCTTACACGTAGTTACATAGGTGTTAGCTTTTAACCCCTCAATGTGGTGGCCTTCCAAGATCTTAACACGTAAGCTCCCATAATTCATCAAAAATCCCCACCGTAAATGACCCAATAATTCAGCTGGCTCCTTAGATTTGATGTAAACATACCCAAACAAAGTCCATTTGCGTTAAAATTTCAACCATAGCCTAATGAGATGGTTTTATAAATTATGGTGATTTTAGTTTAATTTGTGGAATTTATTTTACATTGGGTGAAAAATCACCTGAAAAATTGTCGCGTCGGCTTAATCTCGAAATCCGTACGTCAAAAAATTCAAATATTTATATTTGACATCTCCACATTTTTCTGAAAATTATGGTATTCTCGGATTTTATTTTCGTTACAGTTTTTCAGTGTCGCCCTGTGGGAGCGCGCACGTCCAGGTAGAATACTGGGGTAACATTAATTAATGCTAATCATTATCAAATATCAATTATCTCAATTTAAGACTAATGCTTAAGTCCAATAACTTTATTATTCATGTTTTTCAACAAATAAATTTTTTCGGGGTGTTACAACTCTCCCCCACTAAAAGAAATTTGGTCCTCCAAATTTAATTACACAAGGGTGTGGTTACTGACCTGTAAACTTGATGGCATCTTCTAGTTCCCACATTACTTCTCCTTGTCCTCGCCTATTCCACTGAATTTTTAATATGGGAACTTTCTTGTTCCGAAGTTGCTTGCTTTTTCGATTGAGGATCTGCACTGGTCTTTCTTCATATGCCAAATTTCCTTGCATATCCAAATCTTGGTACTCAATAATGTGATCGATGAGCTTCTTCCAAAATTTGCTTCTTAATTTTAGAGTTATCCGGCACACACAATCTGTCCCGGAATCGAAGATTTCCATGAACATCTTCATTAAAGTCAATTCTAGAAGCCAATTTTTTTCCTAATTTCTGCCAATGCAGGATCATTGTCCTGTTGCTCTCCAATTTGCTTCAGAAAATCTGACTGCTCTGTCAGGTTATTAATCACAATTCTTTCTTCTTGTGTTTCAACTTTCAAGCTCAATGTGGAAAATTCGTCCAACAATTTCCATTCTTTAACTTGTAACCGAAATATCTTGGCTACAGGATTTCTGCTGAGTGCGTCAGCCACAATATTCCCTTTTCCCCGATGGTATTCAATCTTGAAGTCACAATCCTTGATATATTCCATCCATCTTCTTTGTCTCATGTTCAGTTCTTTATGTGAAAATAAGTATTTGAGACTCTTATGATCGGAGTACACTATGAATTGGTTATCATATAGGTAGTGTCTCGAAAACTTAAGAGCAAAGACCACAGCGGCCAATTCTAAATCATGTACTGGGTAATTTCTCTTGTAAGTCTTCAACTGTCTTGATGCATAGGCAATAACTCTTCCATCTTGCATTAGTACACAACCCAGTCCAATGTTGGAAGCATCGGTATAAACCTTAAATATTTTTCCTTCTACTGGTAAGGCTAAAATTGGTGCAGATGACAGACATTCTTTAGAAATAATCTGTCCTAAAAACATCACTTCCTTCAACCAAAATTCACACTTGCTAAACTTTGCATATAACTTATTGTCCCATAATAATTGCAAAGTGATCCGTAGATGAGTTTCATGCTCCTCCATACTTTTGGAGTAGATCAGTATATCATCAATGAATACAACTACAAACTGATCCAAGTAGGACTTGAATACATCATTCATCAGACGCATAAATGCAGCTGGTGCATTGTCAATCCAAACGGCATCACCACAAATTCATAATGTCCATATCTTGTTCGGAAAGCCGTTTTATGAATATATGATTCTTGAATTTTAAGTTGATGATATCCAAACCTTAAATCAATCTTGGAGAAATACTGAGCTCCAGACAACTGATCAAATAGATCATCAATTCTTGGAAGTGAGTACTTATTCTTTATAGTCAATTGATTTAACTGTCGATAATCTATACACAACCACATAGATCCATCTTTCTTTTTAACAAATAGTACCGGAGCACCCCAACGTGAGGTACTGGGTCTAATAAATCCCTTCTCTATCAATTCCAACAATTGCCTTTTTAGTTCTTTCAGTTCTTCTATTGACATTCTATAGGGTGTTCAAGAAGTTGGCGTAGCTCCTGGTACCAATTCAATTGAAAAATTTACCTCTCTATTAGGTGGTATGCCAGGTAGCTCTTCAGGGAAAACATCAAGAAATTCTCTTACTACCAGAATATCTTCCAATCCCGCAATGCTCTGATTTAATAGGGTCACGGAAGCCAAATACCCTTGACAACCCTTCTGTACTAACTTACAAGATTTCACTGCTGAAATTATTGGTATTCTTTTGGTTTGGGGTTTATCAAAAGTTATAGAATAATTTTCCTCTCCTAGGAAAGTCACTTGTCTCAATTGGCAATCCAAATTTGCATGGTATTTCGATAGCCAATCAACCCCAATGATTACATCATAATCCCACATATCTAAACATATCAAATCACCGGGTAAATCACGTTCTTTGACTATGATCTGACTAGCAGGGTAATATTCTTTAAGCTTTTACCCTCACTTAAAGGAGTTGCAACCTCAAGTGGTGTGGGTAATGGAACTGACTTTACTTTCAAGGATTTATCAAACTCATAGCTAATGAAAGAGTGTGTGGCTCCAGAATCAAACAACACAAATGCAGGTTTTGAGTTTACTAATAATGTACCTTCAATCAATCCGCCCTCCTGCGGGGATTCAAGTTCCACCTCCTGAAGGGCTTGTAGTCTACCTTGCTTTACTCGGGGGTTCTGATTTGTTGGTGCTGTCTTGGCCATCGGGCAGTCCAGAATTCGGTGTTGAGTGCTTCCACAACAGAAACATGCACCCAATTTACGCCAACAATTCTCAACCTTATGTCCGATGCGATGGCAATGCTTGCAAACATCCTTACTCTCTACCGGAGCTTTGCCTGCCTTCTTAGCAGTTTGCTGAACCTTCGGGGCATTCCCCGACTCATACATCCTTTTTCGATCTGAAGATCCTTCTCCAGATTTCCCTCTAATCTCATCCACAACTTCATTTGCAGCTTCCAGTGCCAAGGCTCTCTTAACCATTTCTAAATAAGTAGTGATCAGGTGAGGAGTTAGCTGTGTAATAAAATTGGGACGCAATCCATTCATAAATATCTTAGCCTTCAATTTCTCTATAGATACAAGATGTGGCGCATATTTTGACAACCGGGCAAATTGAGCATCATACTCGGATACCGACATTCTTAGCTGCTTTAGACTAGCAAATTCATTTGCTTTCTTCTCATGTAACACCTCAAAGAAATATTGCTCATTGAACAGTTCCACAAACTCTTCCCAACTAACTTGATTTGAATCCTCTAGAGTAGCTTCCATAGTTTCCCACCAAGCACGGGCATCCCGATCTAACTGAAATGTAGTTAGACGAACCTTTTCCTCTTCCGTACACTTAATCATTCTGAATATCCTTTCAATGTCTTTTAGCCAATTCTCAGCTTCATCGGGATCTATACTTCTTGCAAATCTTGGAGGGTTCAGGCTTTGAAAATTCTTAAATAAACTTGTTCCATTATGGTTACTATTTCTGGCTACTGTCTTCATTACTCGAGTCAAATCATGCATAGAACTCTCCATCTTCCTCCAACTAGCGTCACCTCCGTCCATCACTAAATGGAGAAAATAGCTGAAATATCCAATAATACACACATTAATTCCACAATCCTCCCAAGCTTACATCCATCACATACACAATTCAAATTCACATAACACACCATCTCTATAAACAAGTCAAATATTTACATTACAATACATTCCCATGTATCCCCGAAATACCATAACCTTTTCCTTCCAAGTTGTCATACTTACAAAATTCCAACCCCCACTAACCTCTCACTCCACATACACATTGGAGTTAGGTATATACAACCAAAATTTACACAAAAGGAGAGGTTTACAAAAAGATGAACGGTCTAAGTCTATTTCTAGTTCTGGGTCAGGTCTATAATAGATTCCACCGATGGTTGTTGTTGTTCTCCTCCCATTCCGTGGTATAGTTTCCTTGCCGCATCTGTCAGTGCTTCCCAATAGCCCTCAAACTGATGGAGCAACATGTCTTGCCCCAACCTTAGATTGTCCAACCTACACATAACTTGAGTCATGACGTCCAGGGAAGCACCAGGATTACCGACAAAGAAAGCACCCGCAGTCAAATTAAGCACTTCTTCCTTAATTTGCAAACCTATCTTGGGCATTCATATCCATACTGAAACAAATATCAAGTTAAGCATTTATATAATTGCAAAGTCATGCTAACTAATCCCAACTTTCTACCCCAACTCACTAGTTATCCCTAGGTATATCGAACTAATGCTCTGATAACAAATTATCTGTCACGTCCTAATAAAAGGCTATTTATTGGAAGTGACAGAAAACAGACACAAAAGGTAATATTTATTTATCCATTCATAACGTCATAAGCGGAAGTCTTATTACACAAGTACTCCTCATTACCACTAAGAGAGTAGTAGATTAAAACAAACTCAATTAACACATCTCATCTCACACTACTAAACAGAAACAGAAATAGAAACGGGTTGGTTTTGCTTGTCACGGTCGGTCCACTCAGCACTCATGCCCTTAAATGTCATCCCCATCTGTATTACCTGAAAATGGTAGGAAAGAGTGAGCTAACTAGCCCAGTAGAATTCAAATCCATAGTTCAGGAGTGTACACATGATAACCAAGACAAGGATAGAACAGACATCAAGAGACAATATCAGATTTCAGAACAATAATTTGATATAATGACAGTAAAACTCAGGTCATGCTCAAGTATATAGCTCAAGAATTGGTTCATATATCAGTTACACAGTACATGAATTTTGATGACCATAATCAGAAAGTATTTGATGCAATGCCAGACATCCCGACGCCCTTTATCATTCCACGTGGTCCGAAAATGAATTTGGGTGCACCTCCCAGGACTAGACCAGTCCTATTTACACATGCATATTAATCAAGTAGGGTCCAAGGACCCAATAGTGTCATCATCATTATTCACATCTCATAAGGTGTTCAAGCATATGAACTCTCAGGTGATCAGGTTTTGTGAACTTGGTTACCAAATACCGAAGAACAGACTCAACAGAGTACCATTCGTAATTGACAACTTTAAGGATAATTCAAGGGTGAGTAAGGTACACCAAGTAGGTAATATTTACAGTAGAATTCCAGTAAATACCAAAGTAATTAAGGGGGTAACTTTCTAAGCTTTTAGAATGAAGTTTAAGCAAGGATTCATACATGAAAAGTTGCTGAAATACAAGGCAGGACAGTAGCTGTCGACAGCCAGGAAGGGGCTGTCGACAGATGGCAGCAAATAGAGTTCAGGTTTGCTGGTTTGTGGGTATCTGTCGACAGCTGAGGGCTGGCTGTCGATAGTTAGCCACAGTCCAGAAATCTAAAGTTCTGGAAGGCTTGCGCCTGTCGACAGCTATGGGCTGGCTATCGACAGATAGCATCAGTCCTTCCAGAAATGCCTTTAAATCCATCGTAAACACCCTAATTATAGAACTTATAAACCAAGGCATGTTTTATATCAAATAGAAGAGTCTAATTGTAGTTCTCACAGTGGTTTATAAGCTAAACAAGTGAGATGAAAGAGGAGGTTTACAATTCAAACTTGTGTTGCTTGAAACTAAACATAGTTTAGTACTAGAAGTATAGCCTTGATAGTAATAATTTAATGGAAGATTTCTACAAGATGGACACTAAATCACATTGTGTTTCATGGATCTAAATCAAGACTTGAAGTATCAATCATCTAAACCGAAGTCTTCATACTATTCTAAAGATAATTGAGACTTCTACAAAACTCTATAGTATGTACAAGGATCAAGGGTGAAAGAAGAGGATAGGAGTTAGTTTTTAAAATGGAACAAGGTTGACCCTCTTCCTACAAGAATAATCTTATCATGACTGGAAGAAAAGCAGAAGAACCATAAGTATAGCAACTAGTTCCATCATCAAGAATTTCTTGTCATGTGTGGAGGACAGATCTGAACCAGAGGGAAATGAATCCTACCTATATGGATTCTTTCTTTGATGTAGAAACTCACAATACCACAACGTATAGCAGATGGAGAGATGGCCACAAGCAAAAGAGGAAGCAACTGTAGCAGCAACAACTACCAAAGTCTGCTTCACTAGCTTCCAGTTACACCCAGCAGCAGCTCCTGCATTAGCTCGAGCAGGACCAAGAGACGCACAGGGTGTACAACCAACAACTCCAGCTACTCACTTACTCTGAAGTCTTGTGAGCACAGCAGCAGCATAACAGGGAAAGTCAGAAAGATGGGAACGAAGAATGAGGGTTGTATTTATAGCCAATCAGTCTTTCCATGCACAACGACACGTTGGTTGCCAATGTGTCATGGTAAAAACCTTTTGGTTTTTACCCCAACACGTAGCTCATGTAGGTTTCCCATGGTTTACACGTAGTTACATAGGTGTTAGCTTTTAACCCCTCAATGTGGTGGCCTTCCAAGAGCTTAACACGTAAGCTCCCATAATTCATCAAAAATCCTCACCATAAATGACCCAATAATTTAGCTAGCTCCTTAGATTTGATGTAAACATACCCAAACAAAGTCCATTTGCGTTAAAATTTCAACCATAGACTAATGATATGGTTTTACAAATTATGGAGATTTTAGTTTAATTTTTGAAATTTATTTTACACTGGGTGAAAAATCACCCGAAAAATAGTCGCGTCGGCTTAATCTCGAAATCCGTACGTCAAAAAATTCAAATATTTATATTTCTGACATCTCCACATTTTTTTGGAAATTATGGTGTTCTCGAATTTCATTTTTGTTACAGTTTTTCAGTGTCGCCCTGTGGGAGCTCGCACGTCCAAGTACAATACTGGGGTAACGTTAATTAATGCTAATCATGATCAAATATCAATTATTTCAATTTAAGACTAATGCTTAAGTCCAATAACTTTATTATTCATATTTTTTAACAAATAAAATTTTCCGAGGTGTTACAATAATGATAAAAATAGAACAAACAGAATTAAGTGATCTGTGTAGATCACATACACAGATTACACAATGAAAAACTAGATGAACACTCCAAGAAAATAGATGAAATAGATGTGACTTTGATGTTCCTTGATGAAGAAGACTTGCAGAAGCTTGGATTGAAGACGCTTGAAGGAATTCGTTGGAGATCTTCTTGAATACACGATGCTCTGCTTCAGTGGCATCCGAATTGCCATTTCTTCTTTTTCCTTTGTTGTTTTTCTGCTCCTTAATCTGATGGCGCTGCTCTGATCCCTTTCTGGATGCAGATACTTTATCCTCTCTCCTCTTCTCTTCTCTTCTTCTTCATGTTCTCCTTCCAAACAACACTACTCTGCTCCCTTTCTGGACGCAAGCTCCGTTTTTCCCTTCTTGCAACCGCCACACCCTTTTCTGGAGATGTCTTGTCTCTCTCTATCTCCTTTGGAGTACAAGAAACATGGGTATTTATAGCCCCATGTGTCCATGTGGTGCCTTGGGGTGCGTGGGCACAGAAATCTAGGTCAAATCCCTTGATTCCCAAGAAGCCACGTGTCCAGAAAAATTCACGTTTTTGAGTTTCAGTCGAAGTGTGTCGACACCACAGGGCACTGTGTCGACACCACATGCATTGTCTTCAAACTGGGCTTCTGGGACAGTGATCTAGTGTCGACACCACATGGCACTATGTCGACACCACAGGTTCCTTCTTTTAGAACATGCTTCTGGGACAGTCATCTAGTGTCAACACACAGGTGGACTGTGTCGACACCACTGTGACAAAAATGTGTGAACCTGAAAATATAAAGTGTAAACCATTAATACAAGATATTATCATTAAAATGTGAGATATTAAACATCAAAAGCATGTTGTTTAAGCATTGTTGTGATATGTATAAAATGTATAACATGTTCAATATGTCATCATCAAAATCAAGGTATGAGTGATGTTCATTGGTCATCATTAAAATACAACTTTAGGAAATTCCAAAACACACTCAACCCAACAGTCCCTCCTCGAAATTCCTCCGGTACTGGGAGGAAGTCACAAGAGAGCTCCCGAAATAGGCACTGGCTCACCCCTCCCTCATAGTGCGCTCGCTCCCCCACCGGTACTGGTCCTCTACCTCCCTCAACAAATGCTCGGAGGTGACCAGACTCGCGTGTGCCTCCACGGCCTGCTGCGTCAGCTGCTCCCTCTCCTGGTCCCAACAGCTACGTTTCTGGTCCCAGCAGGCTTGCTCCCTCTCGCAGTCGCGTCGCTCCAGGGATAGCGTCACGCGCAGCTCCACCGCCTCCCGAGGCAGGTCCAAGTCTTGCTGGGAGACCTGAGTCCGCAGCTCAGACAACTGCTGCGAAAGCTCGGCCATCTCAGCACGGGTGCTCGTCTCCCGCATGAGGGCACTCTGGAGCTCGCCCGACTGCAAGCAATAGCCACCGGTAAGTAAAGCAGTTCAATTCACATGTATATATAATTCATTTACTTACCCGTGCAGTGAGGTCGCGCTTCGCCTCCTCCGCCCGGGCCACTGCAGCCGCCAGCTGCCCTCAGAGGGAGGTCACCTCCGGATCGGGTATGCTTCAGCTCGAGGAGGTACCTACTGCATCAGTGTGCTCCACAGTCATCTGAGTGGTGCGCTGCACGAATCCGAAGATCAAGTCAGCACATGGTAAGGTAAAACAAAGCAAAGGTATGATCCTATACACTTACTAGTGCATCGAGAGCCTCCCGTGCCTCGGCCAGCTGCGCCTCCGTACCCGCTAGTTGGGCACAGAGGGTGTCAATGAGGTCGTCCCCCGCATCCTGCATATGCACACATTAGTTAGAATATCATGTTAAAGAAGTTAAACGTAAAAGGTGCATACCCTCGCAGACCTCATGAAATCACGGCCCCCATACTCCTCCTGGAAGCACTGGAGGTAGGCGAGGCTGTCAGTGGCGTCTGACTCCACGAGCTGGCCGCCCCGCTGCCAGTCCGCGTACTGGTCGGGGAAGCGCAGGCACCAGTCCACCCGCTTCGCCTTCCCCCACATCCTCCTCCCGATCCCCTGAGGCTCCACCTCGTCGTGCCATGCCTGGTGCAGGCCGAGGGTGCGGACGGCTAGCCGAAGGCGGAGCGGCTCGATCTCGTTCAGGCAGTGGACCCACAGGTCCCGCCCGAAACGAGGTCGGCCGCTCTCGACCCACGGCTGACCGTCATCACCCTGGCCCACATAGGGCTGCCACACGCCCTGCACACATGCATGGGTTAGTCACACATAATTCATATTAAATGCATGAAATAAAAGTAAAAACGTACCAGGAGGGTCAGGAAATCCTGGATGTCTCGACGAAGAACGTCGAGCTGGAAGGAGTAGGTGGCTGTTGTCACCATCGGAAGCTACCTCCGGGCGAGGGGCACTGCATCCGGCCGCACCTGGGTCACCCTCCCCAATGGAATGTAATAATAAGACCACACCTACATGTACACACCGATTAGTTTAACTAATAAATTCAAAATGTAGGAAAGTAAAGAAGTGTAAAGTTCAAGGGAAAGAGTCGTACCTGTAGGAAGGGGGCGAATCTGCCCACCGTGGTCTCCCGACTGGTGCTGCTGGAGAGGTCGGCAAAGGTGTGGGCTAGAAAGGCCGCACCCCAGGCATACTGACCGACCCTCCCTAGGTCCTCAAGGATCTCAAGGAAGCGGCAGTGGATGCCATCTCCCTTGGTCGTCAGCAGCACCTTGCCGAGGAAGAATGCAAGGAACCTCCTCAAGTCGCGGTCTGCTCGCTCCTCGTCCTCAGGGTCCTGGCCGTACACCGCCCTAGCCAGACCCGCTGCCTGCTGCACGAACTCGTGCAGTGTCGCCTCAGCCCTTTGCCTAACTCCCCTGAGGCCCAGACTCTCCAACAGTGCCACTCGGCCGACCATCCTCCGGTCGCCGAGATCGTCCTCTCCCATGGGCTCCAAGCCTAGTAAGTCCTGCACGAACTCCGTATAATTGGCATAAGTGACGCCGGTCACTGCCTCACCATCTACTCGTAATCCCGTGATCCTAGCAACATCCTCTAAACTGGGCACCATGTGTCCCTAGGGAAAGAGGAACGCCCTGCTAACCCTATCCCACCTCTCTCGTAGTGCCTGTATCAGGGGGGTATCTACGAAGAAGGGCTCGATCTCTAAGATCAGCCATAAACCCATCTCCCAGACCCTCTCCCTCTGGAAGTCCGAGAGCCCCTGATATGCCACAAGAACGAGGGGCCACATTGTCTTCGACTTCATGATGCCCTGCAATGCATAAACAAGCCAACACAAGTTAAAACACATTAAAAGAGTCAAAGCTATGCAAAAATCAGGCCAAATTCTGCCCCTCGGACAGCCCTTTGAATCGCGTCCAAAATAGTGGACGTGGTTCAAGTTTTGAAATGCATCCACTTTATTGGCCGCATTTCATTTGAAATGCGGCGGCTTATGCCGCCGCGATTCAGCCCCGTGAACCACGTCCACTGTAGTGGACGCGATTCACACCTTCTTTTTCCAGCGCCGAAGGCACCCCCTCCTCTCCCCTTCCACCGCAAAAGCACATGGCTAGGTTTGGGTACTTATCGTTTCGGGCCGAGGAGAAATTTCCCGGCCAAGTCACTTTCTCCTCTGCGCCGCCCAATCATCCTCCAACGCCTCTTCTTCCTCTTCCATCTCCACCGTGCCTCCGCCTTCCTCTGGTGCCTCCTCCATCCCGATGGTGAGCTCTCCTGGGGCAGCTAGAAGTTCGGTCACCATCACCGTAATCCCCGTGCTTGACGTTTCCACATCTGGCGCCGGCGTCGTCGTCGCCTCCACTGAAGCCTCGCTCCGCCGTTGCATGGGAGTTGCCGCCTTCCTCATCAGGACTAAGAGAGGGAGTAGGGAAAGTAGAGAGGGAGAGTAGAGAGCAGGAGAGGGCGGTCATCAGGGAAGGGGCTCGAGGTCGTCGGCTGCTAAAAGGGTGAGCAGCCGGTGCCCTCGGGCGTTTTATTACCTCGGGCAGAGTTAGAAATCGCGTCCAATGTAGCAGACGCGAATTTGGACCACCTTCTTTAATTGCGTCCGCCTGAGCTGCCACGATTCAGAAGTCATCATTACTTGGCGCAAACTCTAAGGTGCACGATTTTTGAAATTTTGAAGTACGATTGAAAACGCGTCGGGGTCAGAAGATGCGATTCAAGTAAAGCACGTCGCGATGAGTGGACGCGGATCAAGAAGATATCCACGACGTCTACATTGGACGCGATTCAAAGTATCCACCCGAGGCTTCATTTTGAGAAAAAAATTCAATGTTTTTGGATGATACAATCACATTCAAGGGTGCAATTTGACCGTATAAAGAAAACGATATGATTTTCATTAATGATTTAATCTCAGCGTTTACAGACGGCCACCTTGGGCCACAATTTCCCAAGTTCCCTCACATAGCTCATTCAGTCATTTTTGACCTCCTCTACATTTGGGACCGGCCTTCTATAAGAGCAGACCTTCCACAGTGCTTTAATGGTGTTCACCTCCTCACCGTTGTTGTTTGTCCCAGTATCGCACCGCTTGATGGGCAGGAGGTGAGACAACCCTTCAAAGTTGCGCCGTGAAAGTCCAAGTTGAGGAAGGCAGCGGTGTGGGTTGTAAAGCACGAACTCGGACACTCCAATCAATCGCAAATCCACACCGAGTGCTAGCCGAGTCCACACATTCCGGGTAAGAAGTGGCGCCGGAGTAAAAGTAAAAGCATTCTTGGGCATGCTTCAGAAGAAATCACGCCAATTTGCCCGCATTTTAAGTTGTGGCACCCGGTTGGCCACGCGCCTTTCTAAGCCCACCATGTTATCTAGGTGCTTAAGTGGGCTTTTGGAAAAGATACGAGATGAGCTAGAAACCTCATTGCTCAAATCAAACTTGAAGTGTAGGTCAGTCCAACAAGTGAATAAAAGCATTGAACCATAAGGAGGCCTACCCAAGCTTGCTGCCGTCAGTCCACTGTAAAGAAAGGCTAGCACCACCCGTCCCAACCTCTCACCTTCCCAGATGGCACACACCGCGCCCAGTTGATCCTCCTCCAAGGTATTGTCGATTGAGGGAAGAGGAGCGCACCCGCCACGCAGATGCAAATCCCCTCATCACTCGTTCCAACCTCTCGCCATCCCCTGCCCGTGGTAGATCCTTCATGGTCTAGGCCTCCATATTTTGCAAATTTATACCCTTTTCGGTCCTGACACCATGAGCCTCCTTCGCATCCATAAAGCTTTCCAGCACTCCCTTGCTCGTGTAGCACCTTGGCACGATCGCCATTTCATCTTCCTCGCCTCACTTCATGCACTTCAAACCTAATAAAATCTCACCTCTTCCAATAAGATAGTGGATTCAAAGCTTTTGAAGAGGAAGTATGGGTTTGAGGGTGCCATAGTTCAACTAATGCCTCCAGAGCCGCCCAGTCAAGGTGGATCTCGTGGTATCTTTTGGCATGAACAATGAGGTTATTGATCCCCCACCTTTTGAGGATGTTGGTCATATCAGGGTCATAGTAGAGGTGAGTTGTTGGAGCCATGGGAGGAGCATGTAACGCCGATTGCCCAGGAAGAGTGGGTAATCCTACGTGCATGGGCATGGATGGCCATAGAATTGCATGGGAAATGAATGTATGGGTCATGGAGATGATGGGGATGGCCATTGGAAGAGGAAGAGAGAAGGAAAGAAAAAGAAAGAAGAGAGGAAAAACACCAGGAACACGTTAAAAACATGTCAAGAGCATCAAAATCAAAGCTTAAAGATCAAATCTACTTACCAACTTGGCTTGAACAAGCTTGCAAATGTGTCCTTCCACTTGACTTAGCCTTTGGAATCCATCTCTTCTTGACCCCTTGGAAGAGGAAGAACCATCATGCTCCATCTCCTAAGCCTCTTCTTCTCTTTCTCCTTGCTTTAAACTCTTGAACCCTTGCACCTTTGGGAGGGAAGAGAGCTTGGAAAGAAGTGTAAAGCATGAAATGGGCAAGGGAAGGGTGTCTTGTGACCTCTTGGTCCGAAATCCCCCCTTCCCCATGCAATAAAGGAAGGAAAAGGACAAAATGTCAAGTGTTGGATTGATAGCTTGAATCGCGTCCGATGCAGTGTACGCGATTAAAAGGCGTCCAGTACCCCCGCCGCGATTTACAAGTTGCATTGTTTCCCATGCTTTGCCATATTATTGTTGCTTGTCATTACTAATGGATCTTTGAGCGCAAAGTCTGGACATCTTTCTCGCCGCACAATGCATGATCATCTTCGGTGACTGCCATATCTGGTATTGTATATATTGCATCTTACTATATGGTATACCTTATTAGAGCATATCAAGGACCTTGAGGCTCTGATGAAACTGGAATTTGAGTTCCCCTCCTCCACCAAAACGATGATAATTCCAGAGGATTCTTGTGACTTGAGTATAGGCCGTTGCGCTGCAGAAGGATGATGTTTCCGTCCAGTATCTTGACTTCCGCACCGTAGCAATATTATCCTTGATTATCTTATATTTTCTTTTATCTTAATCCTTTTCTTTAGCTCAGCATGCATCATGTAGGACTTCGATTGCAACAATTCGGACGATCACTCTCGTCGTTAATTGAAGAGAACCACTTATCCCTCATTTCCAGTTGACATGAAATATTCCACTCCGAGTCAAGTACTCAATTCACTATGTTGTTGTTTGAAGATTGTCTTTTGAGGAACTCAGTTGTTTCATATTCCTATTTTAGTTCATCCAATCTCCCAAGGATACACCTGAGGCAGTGGCAGATGCCCTCGATGGTGCAACCTAACAGATTGTGTCCTTAGGTACTTCCCCGACGTTGGAAGTTGATCTTCTCCCTCTCGTACCCACGTGCACACTCTTTTGTCCTTTTCATCCAGACATTGATTTTTCTCCTGAGATTTTCTGAAAGCCTCTTCACTTTGAGTTGACGAACAACTCCAGTCATATGTTGTTAAGGGCGTGTCTCATCACACCTTGGCGCCTACTTTTCAGTCACTCCACTTCATTCCACTTTGTTCACCCCATTCCATTGTTTTCACTTCATGTCACTCCGCTCCATTTCCTTGCAAAGCAGACGCCAAGGCAAGGCAGCTGTAGACATGCCGTTTTGACAGCATATCGAGCAAATTTCATGTTACCCCGTAATGCCTCAAAGTGCTCTCTTCAATTAACTTCTTGAGTGATTTCCTATTTTTTGATTTATCTAGGATTTTTAGGAATTTTCTAAAAGAGGGCTGAAAAAGGTTTGTTGAACTTAAAAGATTCGCATCCGGTACAGTGGATGGCGTTTTCGGTCTTGATCCGCGGCAGGTAAAGTCGACGCAAATCACACGTGTTTTCTGTCACATGACTATTTTGATCTGTGTCTGCCTAACCGGCCGCGATTCAAAGTCAAACCATAAGTCCACCCCTACGCGGCCGCACATTTAAAGATCCCATACCCGTAATTATGGGTTATTTTGGAATCACGTCCGCTTAGGTAGCGTGTTTTCAGAAGCTGTCAAATCAAGAGTCGATTTTGTCAAAAAATCGATTCGCTTAGGAAAATGTGGCGGCTTTACCAACACGATTCACAACGTAGCCGTAGGCCATGATCATCACATAATGGTCAAATCAAGCGAAAATCAAGGGATCTTCTAAAACACGGCGGCTAAGGAAGATGCGATTCATGATTGAAAGACGTCCACTGTACCCGACATGATTTTGGCATGTTTTGCCTAAAATACAGACCCGAGGGTAACCATTTGAAAAAAAAGGAGAGGAATCCCCAGAGATGGCAAAGCCCTGCTGAATTGACGCCTCGACCTCCGAGCCCAAATTCCCCATCCTTCTGAGGTGAAGCCCTGCCGGCCAGAAGCTCGCATCCCGAGGCCAAAGAGGAGCACACACAACGCTCGTCATCTCATGTCTTCCTCCTCGGGACTCGGAGCCTCCATTCCCCTTCATCCAATCAGCGCGAGGCAGAAGGAGCTTCGTCCCCATTACATCCATCACGAGCAACAGGCTACATCGCCATTCCCCTCCCTCTCCGTTGTGTTCATTTTAGTCTCTTAGTGCATTCCATTCGTCTCACATTTCCACACACACACACATGACATTCCTCCCTATCCACTCTTTGGGGTTTAAACACCACCCCACGAGGTGTGTTACCCCCCTTTAATGTCTTTTCATTTTGCTCCATTCGATCTTTTACTACACATCACAGTCTAATCCACTTTTCACTTGTTTCTTGTTTCTATTTTTGTAAGGTAACCATCGGAGCTAAATCTCCTTTTTCCATCGCCGGTGGAAGGAGGAAGAAGGACTCACGCATCAACTCCCGCGCTCCTCGGGTAAAGGTAAGTACCCCGCGTCTTCCTCTTCTCCCATTTCCTTCGGTGCCCACGAGCACCTGGCAATT
The DNA here is from genome assembly GCA_014218235.1 of Colocasia esculenta. Taxonomy (NCBI): domain Eukaryota; kingdom Viridiplantae; phylum Streptophyta; class Magnoliopsida; order Alismatales; family Araceae; genus Colocasia; species Colocasia esculenta. The sequence continues at coordinate 162,071,622 of CM024755.1, read as the reverse complement.
GTTGGGTTGAGTGTAATTTCATATCATTTCCCCTCCTATTTTGATGATGACAAATGTGATTTGAATGCAAATTAATTGAAATATGATAAACACATTTCACCTGAATTACATATTCAAAAAGCATGTTTTCAAAACACACTTATCATTTGTACTCATAATAAACATCTTACTAATGATATTGTGTTAATTTGCAGATATAAATATCTTGTGCAATGATGGTGTCGACACACCCTTCAATGTGTCGACACATCACCTCAGTCTCAAAGGCAAAAGGCTGAAGAAATGCTGAGACTGTGTCGACACAAGTCAAAAAGCAGGTCGACACGAGTTGCAGATTCCAGGAATTAGTCACCCAGGTCGACACAGGATCAGGGCAGGTCGACACTGGACCTCGTTCCCAGAACAGCCTTTTTGCAGGATTGGGACAGCAGGTCGACACTACCACCAGGGGCAGGTCGACACTGGATCAACTCCCAGAACAGCCTGTTTGCAGAATGGGAAAGCAGGTCGACACAAGATGGGAGCAGGTCGACACTGGACCTTGTTCCCAGAACAACCTGTTTTCAATTTGGGACAGTGTGTCGACACCACCACCAGGGCAGGTCGACACACTACGGAAATATTCCAACTTAAGATGGATGATTGCCACGTGTCAGCCTAGGGTGATGGTGTATCAACCTAGGATCATGTGCCCTTATACCTAAAGGGTATCTTTGGAATCTTTTGGGTATAAAAGGCCCCCATTGGCCACCCATCACATCAAGAGACCCCACGAACTCTCCAAGCCTCTAGAAAAGTTCCCCTTGGTGGCGAGAAAGTTCATCTCCCTCCTCTGCTCTCCTGGTGTCTTCTGAAGACCAATTCTCATCAATTTGATTGTGAGAATTGGAGTGTGATTGTGAAGAAGCATCTGAAGCGCCTCAAGGAAGCAGATCAAGTAGAAGCATCTGTTGGAGAAGACTTCAAGGAAGATCCCCAAGTTCAATTGTGCAGAGCATCGGCTGGGACTTCAAGAATTCAAGCCTCTTCCCAATCTGAGCTTCTACAAGGGAGTACACTGAAGAACAAAGTCCTTTCATATAATCTTCTTTGTACTTTTGTTCTTCTGAGACATTTTGAGATTGTGTAAATGCTTCTGCATATTTCTCATGAATGTTCTCATGTTGACATGATCTGCTGCTAGAAGATCTATGTCTTGTGTTGGTGTCTAGCATAGTTGTTTGTGAGCCATTGTGCTCAGTTTGAGTCGTCGAGTTCAAGTGGTTGTTGCAGTCTTGCTCAGGGATCTAGAGTAGTCTTGCTCTAGAGGTGTGTGAGTTGTAAACTCAGGTGTTGGAGTTGTCTGGCTCCAGTGGGTGTGTTACCGGTTGTTTAGTGAATCCTCACTGGGTGTGAGGGGTGGATGTAGGAATCACATGGGTGATTCTGAACCCCTAAAAATCTCTGTGCACTTGTCTATTTGTGGTTTGATTCTATCTTCCGTTAGATGCTTGCATAGGATCGATCAAGATTCACTTAATCAACTGGTTTTCATATCTATTTTATCAACTCACTTAACATTTCATCAGATCTGTGTTTTTCACTGTTAAAATTGCCTCTGATTCTAAAAGTATTTTAAATTCCTTAAGCTTCCGCAGAAAGTGGCATAGATCTATTCATCCCCCCCCCTTCTAGATCTTATCCACACCTTTTCCTCGATCCTTCAATTGGTATCAGAGTGGTTTAACTTGATCTGATTTGATCTGAGAAGTTTTTGAGTATTGTGTGTCTGATTGCTTGCTTGTTTGCTGAATATTCTTCTGTGCTTCTTCTTAAGTCAATGGATTCCAAAGGTTTCATAGCTGAGGGGTATTCCATAAATAGGCCACCATTCTTTAATGGAACGGACTATTCATACTGGAAAAATAGAATGCAAGTCTTTCTAAGAGCCCAGAACTATGAAATTGGAAAGTGGTTGAGTTTGGTCCCTATGAAAACCAGGGAGAGGAAGAAACCTGGACTAGGGAACAAATAAGAAAAGCCCATTGAATTATAGTGCCATGAACATGATTCAATGTGCTGTTCATCCCAAAGAGTATTCGAGAATCTCAATGTGCAAATCTGCCAAAGAGATGTGGGATAAACTCGAATTACTTTATGAGGGAACATCACAAGTGAAGGAAACTAAGGCAAATATTCTTGTTTCAGAATATGAATTGTTTATGATGAAGTCTAATGAAACAATTTCTGAAATGTTTGCCAGGTTCATGGTTATTGTCAATGGACTCAAGGCCTTAGGTAAGGACTACACAGATGCAGACTTGGTAAGGAAAATCTTACGTTCACTCTCTTCTATTTGGCACACAAAGGCCAATGTCATTGAAGATTCTAAAGATTTGTCCAAACTTTCTTTGGATTGAATTGATAGGATCCTTAATGACATATGAAATCAATTTGAAAAGAAATGAAGAACACATAATTAAGACCAAGCCGATGGCATTAAGGCCTCCTCAAGTAACAAGACAAAAGTCGAAAAGACAAGTTCTGAGGAGTCGAGTCAAATGATGATGAAATTGCCCTCATGACCAGGCAATTCAGAAAATTCTTGAAATATAAAAGGAAAAATGTCTGGGAAAAAGAAGTTTTTCTCAGGTAAAAGAAACACTTCCTCTTCTAATTTCAACAAGAATAAAAAATCTGACGAAACTGTCATTTGTTACAGGTTTAATAAGCCAGGACACATGAAGGGAGAGTGTCCTGAGAACAAGAAAGAAAAGCACAAGAAATTCCAGAAGTTCAAGAAGCCAAAGGCCATGGTAGCCACTTGGTCTGATGAAGATTCAAGTGAGGAAGAAGAAGACAAAATTCTCAAGCTCTGAGAGTGAGGAAATCTGCTTGATGGCCAACAATTCTGGAGAAAAGGTAAACACCTCTTTTGAAGATTTCACTGTTGAAGATTGGCAGGATGTTTATTCTGAATTAGTTGAAAAATATTCTGAAATAAGAAAAGAAATAAATATCTCAAAAAGAAAATTGAAAACTTTATCATAACCAATCTTCAAACAACAGAACTTGTGAGCTAGAAAATGAGATAACAGAATTAAATGAAGAAAAGAAAATCTCATGAATCTAATTGATGATCTGAAGCTTGCCTCTCAAAAGGCCACCCAGAATTCAAAGAATTATCTGAAAAGCTGGAAATGGAAAAACAAGAAAAACAACAAAAGATTGAAGAAATTAAACTCTTCAAAACCAGCTAAAAAAAGGGATGAAGTTATCCAAACCTTCACAAAAGGTAAAGATAACTTGAGGCATTGCTAGGAACAAATATGACAACAACCTCTCATGGATTAGGATTCAACAAACAAAAACCAAGAAACAAATCTGGTGAGAAAAGGGCAAGCACCATTAATTAAATTTGTCAAAGGTCCTAATCTTGAGAACACAGAAATCAAGCAACATCAGACAAAACATCAAACAAAACACAAACAAATCAAAAACTCAAAAACAAAAGAAGACAACCAGGTCGACACAGTCTTCTGACAGTCGACACCAGTCCACAAGAAGAAGACTTCTGTGGTTGCTGTGTCGACACCATCATGAGAGGTCGACCTGCTCAACATCAAAAGCTTCAAACAACTCAATAAAAAATTCAAATAAAAATTTGAAAAACAAGAAAAAGTCAAAGGAAATCAGTATAAAGAACCTTGGACCTCCAAGACAGCATTTCAAGATGATTGGACCAATCCTTGGAGCCAATTATGACACACCCCTTGTTGGTATCATCCTCAATTCTTTAATCCAAACCTATGGATGTACCAACAAACTATGGATTCCACTCCTCATCTGAATTCCTATGCTCAAATGAAAAACTCCCCTCCCACTAAAAACAAAAATGTTGGTGCTTTCATTCCTAAGAAAAAGAACAAACAGAAAAAGACTAAAAACACCAATGTAACAAATAAAAATAAAAACAGGTCAATTTGGGTGAGAAAAGATTTACTGACAATGTTTTCAACATTCTGATGGTCCCAACTCTGTTTGGGTACCAAAATCTTCTCTCCACTGATCTTTTTGCAGGAAGGTCGTGCACCCAACACCAATGTGTGTTTCTTGACAGTGGGTGTTCACGACACATGACAGGAGACAGAGCCAAATTCTCATTCCTGATTAAAAAAGGGGAGGGTCAGTGACTTTTGGAGGTAAAATAAAGGAAAGATCATAGGATCTGGTAAGGTTGGTCAAACTTCCTCAAACTCTGTAGATAATGTTTACTAGTTGATGGTCTTGATTATAATCTGCTCAATATCAACCAACTATGTGACAAAGGTCACAAGTTGTGTTTGAATCTGATTTCTGTAAGATAATTGACTCATCAACTGATAAAATCAAATTCTTTGGAAAAAGGGGAAAACAATGTCATATGATCAACCTAAATAAAACTTTTCTGAAAATCTTTGCTTTGTTGCAAATAAAGATGAAATTACATGGACTTGGCACAAAAGACTTGCCATGCAAGTTTCAGAACAATGAATAAGTTGTTAAGATTGAATTTGGTTAAGGGGCTTCCTGAATCCTTCTCTAATGTTGAAAATCAAGTCTGTGGGATCTGTTCTAAAGGAAAATAAACAAGAAAATCCTTTAAAAACTTCAATGAGGTACTCACATCTAGGCCACTAGAATTACTTCACATGGACCTTTTTGCCCTACAAGAATTCTAAGACTAAGTGGCAAAAGATATGGGTTGTAATCATTGATGATTTTACTAGATTTACTTGGGTTATTTTTCTGTCCCACAAAAGTGATACTTGTCTTGAATTCAGGAATTTCTGTACCACTGTCTTAACCACTTATCCATATAAAATCAAAAATATTTTGACAGATCATGGGGGTGAATTTGAGAACACATCCTTTTTTGATTTTTGTGCTGAATTCCAAATATTCCACAGTGTTCTTCACCAAGAACTCCAGAACAAAATGGAGTTGTGGAAAGAAAGAACAGAACTCTTGTGGAAATGGCTAGAACTATGCTACTTGAGAGTAACTTGCCCAAATCCTTCTGGGCTGAAGCTGTGAACACAGCCAATCACATACTCAATAGAGCATGGTCAGACCAAAAATCAAGAAAACCCCCTATGAATATTGAAAAACAAAAAGCCAACTGTTCCTATTTTAAAATCTTTGGTGCAAATGTTATGTACACAACATAACAAAGAAAACCTTGACAAATTTGATGCTAAAGTCAGGAAGCCATCTTCCTTGGCTATTCTGAAGTGTCAGGGCTTTCAAAGTGTACATTCTTAAAACTGAAACTGTTGAAGAATCTCCAATGTTATCTTTGATGAAAACTCCTTTTCAACTAATAATTCTAAATCTTGCAGGGAAAGACAAGACACTGAAGATGATGAATTTATTGTAGACCTTCACCCAACTGTGAGGAGTTTGAAAACATTGAAGAGAACCTGAACAACAACACACCCATCTTCAAGTGGTTCAGGTAACATTGTCCCAGAAGTGGTACTTCTCTCAACAGGTAATATCTGAACATCGAATTCTGAGAAATCACCCATTAGACATGTGGTTGGCAATGTACATGATAGAGTTAGAACTAGATCATCATTCTTGCATGATATTGAAGAAGACCCACTAGCTCTAATTTCCCAAATTGAACCAAAGTCATTGATGAAGCCTTATCAAGTTCTGATTGGATTAATGTCATGCATGATGAACTTCATCAATTTGAAAGAAATCAAGTATGGGAATTAGTACCTAGACCTAGTGACCAAACAGTCATTGGCACTAGAGGGTTTTCAGAAACAAATTGAATGAATCTGGTCAAGTAATTAGAAATAAAGCTAGGCTAGTTGCAAAGGGGTACAATCAAGAATTTGGAATTGATTTTGAAGAATCATATGCCCTTGTAGCTAGACTAGAAGCATTAGAATTTCCTTGCTTTTGCATCCTCCATGAATTTCAAAGTTTATCAAATGGATGTCAAAAGTGCTTTTTTAAATGGATTATTAAGAACATGTTTTTGTTGAACAACCTCCTAGATTTGAAAATGAAAAACATCCTAACATGTTTTCAGCTTAATAAGCTCTCCATGGTCTTAAGCAAGCTCCAGAGCTTGGATGACCGTTGAGTACCTTTTTACTTGAAAAAGGATATTCTAGAGGAAATGTTGATCAGACTTTGTTCACAAAAACAGTCAAAAATCAAAATAATTGTGGCCCAAATTTATGTTGATGACAAAATTTGGCTCAACCAATAAAGGCCTATGCACTGAATTTTCAAATCAAATGAAGAATGAATTTGAAATGAGTTTAATGGGAGATTTAACATTTTTCTTGGGACTGCAGGTTAACCAAACATCTGAAGAGATCTTTATCAGTCAAGCCAAGTATGTCAAGGAACTTCTCAAAAGATTTGACTTTCAGACCCTCAAGCATTCAAGCACACCTATTGCCATAAATGCTAAGCTAGAAGAAACTCAAATGGTAATCAGTAGACCCAAAGACCTACAGAGGTATGATTGGCTCTATACTCTATCTTACAACTTCTAGACCATATATTCAGTTTAGTGTGTGTTTGTATGCTAGATTTCAGTCTAATCCTAAGGAAAGTCACATGTTTAGCTGTTAAAAGAATTTTCAAATATCTTGTTGGAACATGTGATTTGGAATTTGGTATCCTACTAATTGCAAGCTAGATTTGATTGCCTACTGTGATGCTGACTATGCTGGGTGTAAATTAGATAGAAAAAGCACAAGTGGCTTGTGTTTATTCCTAGGTGGGGCCTTATTTCTTGGGCTTCCAAGAAGCAACATTCAGTTGCACTGTCAACGCAGAGGCTGAATAGTTGCAGCAGGTAGATGTGGAACTCAGATTCTCTGGGTGAAGCATCAACTTCTCATTACAACAACCAAAATTTAGGTTGTGTACCCTCCTATGTGATAATATAAGTGCAATAAATCTATCTAAAAACCCATTCAGCATTCTAGAACAAACATATTGAAATTAGGCATCACTTCTTGAGAGATGAGTTGCAAAGAAGTCCTTTGAAACTCTATTTCATTGAAACTGAAAAACAAGTTGCTGACATTTTCACACCAACCCCTTCCTGAAAATAGATTTTCATCTTTGGAGGAGAGAACTTGGTCTTTGTAAATGTCCACATTCATGATCTCTCTTTAGGTTTGGGTTGAGTGTTATGCATTGTCTAAGGGGGAGTTCTTTTCATATCATAACCCTTTGCTTCCTCCAGTTCACTGTCCATATCTCTCTCAATTCCACTTCCATTTCCTTTGGACAATAATTCTTCACTCTTATTGTGTTGAAATTTCTGGTATATCAAATGGTGACTTGGAGAAGGACAGGTTATGCTTGTCTGGACACTTTCACTATGTGAGAGTATATGTCTCCGCCAAGTCTAAGAAAGAATATGCAATTGTTGAGGGGAGCTTTTATTGTTTAAAGAGAATCCTTCTTGATTTCAAAAACTTGCATATCTTTATTTTGATAGAAAATGATTGAAATCATCATCTCAGGGGGAGCTAGAAAATTTCACAAAGCGCCTCAAGGAAGCAGATCAAGTAGAAGCATCTGTTGGAGAAGACTTCAAGGAAGATCCCCAAGTTCAATTGTGCAGAGCATCGGCTGGGACTTCAAGAATTCAAGCCTCTTCCCAATCTGAGCTTCTACAAGGGAGTACACTGAAGAACAAAGTCCTTTCATATAATCTTCTTTGTACTTTTGTTCTTCTGAGACATTTTGAGATTGTGCAAGTGCTTCTGCATATTCTCATGAATGTTCTCATGTGTGACATGATCTGCTGCTAGAAGATCTATGTCTTGTGTTGGTGTCTAGCATAGTTGTTTGTGAGCCATTGTGCTCAGTTTGAGTCGTCGAGCTCAAGTGGTTGTTGAGCAGTCTTGCTCAGGGATCTAGAGTAGTCTTGCTCTAGAGGTGTGTGAGTTGTAAACTCAGGTGTTGGAGTTGTCTGGCTCCAGTGGGTGTGTTACCCAGGTTGTTTAGTGAATCCTCACTGGGTGTGAGGGGTGGATGTAGGAATCACATGGGTGATTTCCGAACCACCTAAAAATCTCTGTGCACTTGTCTATTTGTGGTTTGATTCTATCATCCGTTAGATGCTTGCATAGGATCGATCAAGATTCACTTAATCAACTGGTTTTCATATCTATTTTATCAACTCACTTAACATTTCATCAGATCTGTGTTTTTCACTGTTAAAATTGCCTCTGATTCTAAAAGTATTTTAAATTGCTTAAGCTTCCGCAGAAAGTGGCATAGATCTATTCATCCCCCCCTTCTAGATCTTATCCACACCTTTTCCTCGATCCTTCAATTGGTATCAGAGCGGGTTTAACTTGATCTGATTTGATCTGAGCAGTTTTTGAGTATTGTGTGTCTGATTGCTTGCTTGTTTGCTGAATATTCTTCTGTGCTTTCTTCTTAAGTCAATGGATTCCAAAGGTTTCATAGCTGAGGGGCATTCCATAAATAGGCCACCATTCTTTAATGGAACGGACTATTCATACTGGAAAAATAGAATGCAAGTCTTTCTAAGAGCCCAGAACTATGAAATTTGGAAAGTGGTTGAGGTTGGTCCCTATGAAAACCAGGGAGAGGAAGAAACCTGGACTAGGGAACAAATAAGAAAAGCCACATTGAATTATAGTGCCATGAACATGATTCAATGTGCTGTTCATCCCAAAGAGTATTCGAGAATCTCAATGTGCAAATCTGCCAAAGAGATGTGGGATAAACTCGAATTACTTTATGAGGGAACATCACAAGTGAAGGAAACTAAGGCAAATATTCTTGTTTCAGAATATGAATTGTTTATGATGAAGTCTAATGAAACAATTTCTGAAATGTTTGCCAGGTTCATGGTTATTGTCAATGGACTCAAGGCCTTAGGTAAGGACTACACAGATGCAGACTTGGTAAGGAAAATCTTACGTTCACTCTCTTCTATTTGGCACACAAAGGCCACTGTCATTGAAGATTCTAAAGATTTGTCCAAAATTTCTTTGGATGAATTGATAGGATCCTTAATGACATATGAAATCAATTTGAAAAGAAATGAAGAACACATAATTAAGACCAAGCCAATGGCACTTAAGGCCTCTTCAAGTAACAAAGACAAAAGTCAAGAAAAGACAAGTTCTGAGGAGTCTGAGTCAAATGAGGATGAAATTGCCCTCATGACCAGGCAATTCAGAAAATTCTTGAAATATAGAAAAGGAAAAATGTCTGGGAAAAAGAAGTTTTTCTCAGGTAAAAGAAACACTTCCTCTTCTAATTTCAACAAGAATAAAAAATCTGACGAAACTGTCATTTGTTACAGGTGTAATAAGCCAGGACACATGAAGGGAGAGTGTCCTGAGAACAAGAAAGAAAAGCACAAGAAATTCCAGAAGTTCAAGAAGCCAAAGGCCATGGTAGCCACTTGGTCTGATGAAGATTCAAGTGAGGAAGAAGAAGACAAAAAATTCTCAAGCTCTGAGAGTGAGGAAATCTGCTTCATGGCCAACAATTCTGGAGAAAAGGTAAACACCTCTTTTGAAGATTTCACTGTTGAAGATTGGCAGGATGTTTATTCTGAATTAGTTGAAAAATATTCTGAAATGAGAAAAGAAAATAAATATCTCAAAAAGAAAATTGAAAACCTTTATCATAACCAATCTTCAAACAACAGAACTTGTGAGCTAGAAAATGAGATAACAGAATTAAATGAAGAAAAAGAAAATCTCATGAATCTAATTGATGATCTGAAGCTTGCCTCTCAAAAGGCCACCCAAGAATTCAAAGACTTATCTGAAAAGCTGGAAATGGAAAAACAAGAAAAACAACAAAAGATTGAAGAAATTAAAACTCTTCAAAACCAGCTAAAAAAAGGGATGAAGTTATCCAAACCTTCACAAAAGGTAAAGATAACTTGGAGGCATTGCTAGGAACAAATATGACAACAACCTCTCATGGATTAGGATTCAACAAACAAAAACCAAAGAAAGACAAATCTGGTGAGAAAAAGGGCAAAGCACCATTAATTAAATTTGTCAAAGGTCCTAATCTTGAGAACACAGAAATCAAGCAAACATCAGACAAAACATCAAACAAAACACAAAACAAATCAAAAACTCAAAAACAAAAGAAGACAACCAGGTCGACACAGTCTTCTGACAGGTCGACACCAGTCCACAAGAAGAAGACTTCTGTGGTTGCTGTGTCGACACCAGTCATGGAGAGGTCGACCTGCTCAACATCAAAAGCTTCAAACAACTCAATAAAAAATTCAAATAAAAATTTGAAAAACAAGAAAAAGTCAAAGGAAATCAGTTATAAAGAACCTTGGACCTCCAAGACAGCATTTCAAGATGATTGGACCAATCCTTGGAGCCAATGGTATGACAACCCTTGTTGGTATCATCCTCAATTCTTTAATCCAAACCTTTGGATGTACCAACAAAATCCATGGATTCCACCTCCTCATCTGAATTCCTATGCTCAAATGAAAAACTCCCCTCCCACTAAAAACAAAAATGTTGGTGCTTTCATTCCTAAGAAAAAGAACAAACAGAAAAAGACTAAAAACACCAATGTAACAAAATAAAAATAAAAAACAGGTCAAATTTGGGTGAGAAAAGATTTACTGACAATGTTCAAACATTCTGATGGTCCCAACTCTGTTTGGGTACCAAAATCTTCTCTCCACTGATCTTTTTGCAGGAAGGTCGTGCACCCAACACCAATGTGTGGTTTCTTGACAGTGGGTGTTCACGACACATGACAGGAGACAGAGCCAAATTCTCATTCCTGATTAAAAAGGAGGGAGGGTCAGTGACTTTTGGAGGTAAAAATAAAGGAAAGATCATAGGATCTGGTAAGGTTGGTCAAACTTCCTCAAACTCTGTAGATAATGTTTTACTAGTTGATGGTCTTGATTATAATTGCTCAGTATCAGCCAACTATGTGACAAAGGTCACAAAGTTGTGTTTGAATCTGATTTCTGTAAGATAATTGACTCATCAACTGATAAAATCAAATTCTTTGGAAAAAGGGAAAACAATGTCTACATGATCAACCTAAATAAAAACTTTTCTGAAAATCTTTGCTTTGTTGCAAATAAAGATGAAATTGCATGGACTTGGCACAAAAGACTTGGCCATGCAAGTTTCAGAACAATGAATAAGTTGTTAAGATTGAATTTGGTTAAGGGGCTTCCTGAATCCTTCTCTAATGTTGAAAATCAAGTCTGTGGGATCTGTTCTAAAGGAAAACAAACAAGAAAATCCTTTAAAAACTTCAATGAGGTACTCACATCTAGGCCACTAGAATTACTTCACATGGACCTTTTTGGCCCTACAAGAATTCTAAGTCTAAGTGGCAAAAGATATGGGTTTGTAATCATTGATGATTTTACTAGATTTACTTGGGTTATTTTTCTGTCCCACAAAAGTGATACTTGTCTTGAATTCAGGAATTTCTGTACCACTGTCTTAACCACTTATCCATATAAAATCAAAAATATTTTGACTGATCATGGGGGTGAATTTGAGAACACATCCTTTTCTGATTTTTGTGCTGAATTTCAAATATTCCACAAGTTTTCTTCACCAAGAACTCCAGAACAAAATGGAGTTGTGGAAAGAAAGAACAGAACTCTTGTGGAAATGGCTAGAACCATGCTACTTGAGAGTAACTTGCCCAAATCCTTCTGGGCTGAAGCTGTGAACACAGCCAATCACATACTCAATAGAGCATTGGTCAGACCAAAAATCAAGAAAACCCCCTATGAATTATTGAAAAACAAAAAGCCAACTGTTTCCTATTTTAAAATCTTTGGGTGCAAATGTTATGTACACAACAATAACAAAGAAAACCTTGACAAATTTGATGCTAAAAGTCAGGAAGCCATCTTCCTTGGCTATTCTGAGTGTCAAGGGCTTTCAAAGTGTACATTCTTAAAACTAAAACTGTTGAAGAATCTCCACATGTTATCTTTGATGAAAATCCTTTTCAACTAATAATTCTAAATCTTGCAGGGAAAGACAAGACACTGAAGAGGATGAATTTATTGTGGACTCTTCACCAACTGTTGAGGAGTTTGAAAACATTGAAGAGAACCTGAACAACACACACCATCTTCAAGTGGTTCAGGTAACATTGTCCCAGAAGTGGGTACTTCTCAACAGGTAATTTCTGAACATCGAATTTGAGAGATCACCCATTAGACAATGTGGTTGGCAATGTACATGATAGAGTTAGGACTAGATCATCATTCTTGCATGATATTGAAGAAGACCCACTAGCTCTAATTTCCCAAATTGAACCAAAGTCAATTGATGAAGCCTTATCAAGTTCTGATTGGATTAATGCCATGCATGATGAACTTCATCAATTTGAAAGAAATCAAGTATGGGAATTAGTACCTAGACCTAGTGACCAAACAGTCATTGGCACTAGATGGGTTTTCAGAAACAAATTGAATGAATCTGGTCAAGTAATTAGAAATAAAGCTAGGCTAGTTGCAAAGGGGTACAATCAAGAATTTGGAATTGATTTTGAAGAATCATATGCCCTGTAGCTAGACTAGAAGCAGTTAGAATTTTCCTTGCTTTTGCATCTTCCATGAATTTCAAAGTTTATCAAATGGATGTCAAAAGTGCTTTTTTAAATGGATATATTAAGGAAAATGTTTTTGTTGAACAACCTCCTGGATTTGAAAATGAAAAACATCCTAACCATGTTTTCAAGCTTAATAAGGCTCTCTATGGTCTTAAGCAAGCTCCAAGAGCTTGGTATGACCGTTTGAGTACCTTTTTACTTGAAAAAGGATATTCTAGAGGAAATGTTGATCAGACTTTGTTCACAAAAACAGTCAAAAATCAAATAATTGTGGTCCAAATTTATGTTGATGACATAATATTTGGCTCAACCAATAAAGGCCTATGCACTGAATTTTCAAATCAAATGAAGAATGAATTTGAAATGAGTTTAATGGGAGATTTAACATTTTTCTTGGGACTGCAGGTTAACCAAACATCTGAAGGGATCTTCATTAGTCAAGCCAAGTATGTCAAGGAACTTCTCAAAAGGTTTGACTTTCAGACCCTCAAGCATTCAAGCACACCTATTGCCATAAATGCTAAGCTAGAAGAAGACTCAAATGGTAAGTCAGTAGACCCAAAGACCTACAGAGGTATGATTGGCTCTCTACTCTATCTTACAACTTCTAGACCATATATTCAGTTTAGTGTGTGTTTGTGTGCTAGATTTCAGTCTAATCCTAAGGAAAGTCACATGTTAGCTGTTAAAAGAATTTTCAATATCTTGTTGGAACATGTGATTTAGGAATTTGGTATCCTGCTAATTGCAAGCTAGATTTGATTGCCTACTGTGATGCTGACTATGCTGGGTGTAAATTAGATAGAAAAAGCACAAGTGGCTTGTGTTTATTCCTAGGTGGGTGCCTTATTTCTTGGGCTTCCAAGAAGCAACATTCAGTTGCACTGTCAACTGCAGAGGCTGAATATGTTGCAGCAGGTAGATGTGGAACTCAGATTCTCTGGGTGAAACATCAACTTCTCGATTACAACCAAGATTTAGGTTGTGTACCCATCCTATGTGATAATACAAGTGCAATAAATCTGTCTAAAAACCCCATTCAGCATTCTAGAACAAAGCATATTGAGATTAGGCATCACTTCTTGAGAGATGAGGTTGCAAAGAAGTCCTTTGAACTCCATTTCATTGAAACTGAAAAACAAGTTGCTGACATTTTCACCAAACCCCTTCCTGAAAACAGATTTTCATCTTTGAGGAGAGAACTTGGTCTTTGTAAATGTCCACATTCATGATCTCTCTTTAGGTTTGGGTTGAGTGTTATGCATTGTCTAAGGGGGAGTTCTTTTCATATCATAACCCTTTGCTTCCTCCAGTTACACTGTCCATATCTCTCTCAATTCCACTTCCATTTCCTTTGGACAATAAATTCTTCAACTCTTATTGTGTTGAAATTTCTTGGTATATCAAATGGTGACTTGGAGAAGGACAGGTTATGCTTGTCTGGACACTTTCACTATGCGAGAGTATATGTCTCCGCCAAGTACTAAGAAATGAATATGCAATTGTTGAGGGGGAGCTTTTATTGTTTAAAGAGAATCCTTCTTGATTTCAAAAACTTGCATATCTTTATTTTGATAGAAAATGATTGAAATCATCATCTCAGGGGGAGCTAGAAAATTCACAAGTCATGACTTTTGCAAAATTCATAACTTTTCTTGCATTTCATCAATTTCCTGCATGATGTCATCATTCAGATGTCTAGAGTCTCCAAATGATCCTTTGAGTGATCTATCATATTTTTTACTAATCAATTGTCAACTATATTTTTCAACCCACAGAAACTCAGAATTCTTCCAAGATTGAAAACAACTTGTGTCTTGAAATTAAAACATCTCTTTGTTTGCAACTGATGTTGGATAAAATTGACTTCTATCTTACAAAACTCTCAAAATTTTTGAAAATTCAACAGAGCAATGACATTTGTGCTGAGAAACTGCACACCTTCACAATGAATGAAGTGCCATGCATGTCATGAGGTACTACTGTTATCTCTGTTCAAAGGGGATAAAAATTCAAAAATCGATTCAAAATACAGCAAAAATGTGTTATACTTTTTGATAATGACTGAGTAACTGGAAATATTGGCGTCTACAAAACGTATATTTTCATGTCAAAAGGTCATTATTTACCCCTTTGAGACTTGACAATGAATAAATCTTAAGTATCCAGGGACTATGGTGTGTAAAAAGCACTAGCACTTGAGTGAAAAAGATTTATATCATTTGATAGTCTGTTACAAAAACAAATATATGTGTTCATGGAGTTTTGTTTAGAAAGAATCATTTTCATTCATCATCAAGTTGTTATTTAAGATTGTGTTTTATTTTCAAAGCAATTGTATTCAGTCTAGAGGATATCTTTATTTCTTTAACGTTGAGAAATATGGTAGATTATAATTGATTGTTAGATATATTATATCCCTCAAATCATCATTTCATTGATTCAAGTCTTTGAATGCTCATATCCTATTGGAAATTGTTTAAAACTTGAATTGTGATGAATTTTTGCAAAATATAACAAATGAATTTTTAAGTCTCTTAAACATCCTTGAAATGACTATTTCTCTCATTGATTATCATTTTAAAGAAGTCCAAAAATTCTCAAAAAATTCTCACACAAAAATTCAATTTTTCTTCATAGGCCAGGTCGACACCATCCTATCTCGTGTCGACACACTCCCTAGGTCAGGTCGACACTACAGTCTTCTAGTGTCGACACTGCCCTCTTGCCAGACCTTTTTAAATCGTGGGTTCCGGATAAGCCGTTGTTGTTCCTGCAGGGTATTGCACCACTGCAAACCCTTTTTAGGCATCAGGTCGACCCGACGGACGCCTTCTTCTCATTTCCGGCAAGAAATTTCACATCCTTCTCTCTCATCACATACCTTTCTCAATCATCTCTCTTCTCCTTCATCAACTCCCGATTCCACTCCATCTTGCCACCATGGTGAGAAAAATGGGTCCTCGCCGTGGAGCAAGATCTCAGGCCTCATCTAGGCCAGTTCCGGCAGAGGATGATGTTCCCCAATTTGAAAGAAGATCCAAAAGGCGCAATGACCCTGCAGAGCAACCAGGGTCCTCCTCTGCACCTCAGCCAACTGCCAAGAGAGGTAGACCCTCTTCTTCGGGCAGAGGTAGGGTTTCTAGACCTGAGAATCCGGGCTCCTCTTCTGGAGATTCTACAGAGTCATCTTCGTCTGAGTCTTCCAAGTCTCAAGACATCAATAGTGAAGCCAAGCTCATTCTAAAGCCCAGATATGGATTTATCAGATATTCAGCTAGCAAACACATTTCCAGAAATTCAGACCTACTTCTCTTTTCAGTCTTGGTTACTCTTTATTTCTGAGTTTCAAATCATTTATCCAAGACTTGTTAGGGAATTCTACAAGAACTTGAAATGCACAGAAGAAGGGTATCAATCAAAGGTTAAGGGCATAGTTATTGACATGCCAACTGATAAAGCTGCCTCTATTTTCAAAGTACCAGATGAAGGGGCAGATTATCATAACTTTGAATTTGATCTTCATGAAGCCTATACCATCATGACAGGCCTTCCTGCTGATGCATCTGATCCAAAACAAACCCATGTTACCAGATTCAACACAAATTCCTTTCCCCCTGTGTTGAGGATTATCCACCACATGTTGACCACAATCATTACCCCTCAAGGTGGTGGAAGGGACAGGCTAACAGATATTCAGAGGTTCATTCTCTATTGCATGGTAAAAGACATCAAAATCAACCTCCATGTAATAATGTATCAAATCATATCTGAAACAACCAGGAAAGACCTCAAGAGATCTCTTCCATATGCTGCACATCTGACCTCAGTGTTCCAGCACTTTGGTGTGCCCTTGGAGAATGAGAAATCCCAGTCTATCCCTAAGTCCAACATCTATACCTTTAAGAATATTCAGAAATTCATGGGATTTAGACTGGAGGGCAATCAAGTTAGGAGAGGGCCAGTTGTGGTTGAGGCCCCTCAAGCTCAGGAGGAACAGCCTCAAGATCAAGGGGACCAGCCCCAAGCTCAGGAGGAACAGCCTCAAGGTCAAGGGGACCAGCCCCAAGGTCAAGAGGAACAGCCTCCAGCTGAAGGGGACCAGCCCCAAGGTCAAGAGGATCAGCCTCTTTTGAATGAGGAACAGCCTCAAGTTTCAACTGAAGGTGACATTCCATTTCATGCCCCACTCTCACCTCAGTTTCAACATTTCTCTCCACAACCCACTTTTCAAACATCCACATCCTCTGGTGGACCTTCTGTTCCACCAGAGTTGTTCTCCTTTTTAAATGACAAATTTGACACCTTGAACTCCTCCATTCAAACCATGTCAGAAACCTTTGAGTTGAGGATTCAGAGATTGGAGAACACTGTGTCTGCCAAATTCATAGAACAAAAAGCTGCCTCAGACTATGCAGCTCAAAGATTCAACAGATTAATTGGTACATTGGCAGATGCCTCATTACAGCTGAAGGAGCACCAGCAAAAGTTGGAGGCAGTTCTTCAGGGAATTTTGGCAAATTCCCAAGCTGATGTTTTCAACACCAAGCAGACATTACATGAGATCACAAGCACTAGACTGTCTTTTGCTCATTTTGTGGATGATTTGGAGAGCATGAGGAACTTCAATGCACACATTGACAACCATCTCTGATTTGACAAAGGAATTCAAAATCATGCAAAGGCCTGGTTGGTCAGCTGGATCATCTTCCTCTTCACAACCCATTGCAGCTAATCTAGCAAGAATTCAAGCTACCTTGATTGAAAATTCAGACAGAATGGAACATTACTTGCACACAAAACTCACAACCATTCAAGATCAAATCAAGTCCAGCTTGACTTTCATGGAGAAAAGATTGTCAGACATTGAGACAATCTTAGTTCCTCCTCCTCCTCCACCTTCTTCATAATGTATTTACTTTTTGATGATGTCAAAGGGGGAGAAGAAAGAAAGAGAACAAGAAATGATTGTAATCCTTTTGGAAAGATTGTAATGTTTCTCTTGAATGAAATGAAATGCTTTTTGCTCAGCTTGAATGAATTTCTCATTTGTGTCTTCAATTCAATGTGATTGAAAAATTGTTATGTGAATGTGAATGTATGAATGCTTATCAAGTTGCTTGACCTTCTTTAAGCAACTAACTTACTTCAAGTAACATTGTACTTGTGAAGTGCAACCATCAATTGTTACTGAGTTTTGTTTAAAGGTCTTTGACAAGCATGAACACAAAAAGAAAAATAAGAACATCGAATAACCAAAAATTGCTTAAAATTACATCTCATCAAAACCTCATTGTCATATGGATTTAATGTTGCCATCATCAAAAAGGGGGAGATTGTTGGGTTGAGTGTAATTTCATATCATTTCCCCTCCTATTTTGATGATGACAAATGTGATTTGAATGCAAATTAATTGAAACATGATAAACACATTTCACCTGAATTACATATTCAAAAAGCATGTTTCAAAACACACTTATCATTTGTACTCATAATAAAACATCTTACTAATGATATATGTGTTTAATTTTCAGGTACAAATATCTTTGCAATGATGGTGTCGACACACCCTTCAATGGTGTCGACACATCACCTCAGTCTCAAAGGCAAAAAGCTGAAGAAATGCTGAGACTGTGTCGACACAAGTCAAAAAGCAGGTCGACACGAGTTGCAGATTCCAGGAATTAGTCTACCCAGGTCGACACAGGATCAGGGCAGGTCGACACTGGACCTCGTTCCCAGAATAGCCTGTTTGTAGGATTGGGACAACAGGTCGACACTACCACCAGGGCAGGTCGACACTAGATCAACTCCCAGAACAGCCTGTTTGCAGAATGGGAAAGCAGGTCGACACAAGATAGGAGCAGGTCGACACTGGACCTTGTTCCCAGAACAGCCTGTTTTCAATTTGGGACAGTGTGTCGACACCACCACCAGGGCAGGTCGACACACTACGAAAATATTCCAACTTAAGATGGATGATTGCCACGTGTCAGCCTAGGGCGATGGTGTATCAACCTAGGATCGTGTGCCCTTATACCTAAAGGGTATCTTTGGAATCTTTTGGGTATAAAAGGCCCCCAATTGGCCACCCATCACATCAAGAGACCCCACGAACTCTCCAAGCCTCCAGAAAAGTTCCCTTGGGCGAGAAGAGTTCATCTCCCTCCTCTGCTCTCCTGGTGTCTTCTGAAGACCAATTCTCATCAATTCGATTGTGAGAATTGGAGTGTGATTGTTGAAGAAGCATCTGAAGCGCCTCAAGGAAGCAGATCAAGTAGAAGCATCTGTTGGAGAAGACTTCAAGGAAGATCCCCAAGTTCAATTGTGCAGAGCATCGGCTGGGACTTCAAGAATTCAAGCCTCTTCCCAATCTGAGCTTCTACAAGGGAGTACACTGAAGAACAAAGTCCTTTCATATAATCTTCTTTGTACTTTTGTTCTTCTGAGACATTTTGAGATTGTGCAAGTGCTTCTGCATATTTCTCATGAATGTTCTCATGTGTGACATGATCTGCTGCTAGAAGATCTATGTCTTGTGTTGGTGTCTAGCATAGTTGTTTGTGAGCCATTGTGCTCAGTTTGAGTCGTCGAGCTCAAGTGGTTGTTGAGCAGTCTTGCTCAGGGATCTAGAGTAGTCTTGCTCTAGAGGTGTGTGAGTTGTAAACTCAGGTGTTGGAGTTGTCTGGCTCTAGTGGGTGTGTTACCCAGGTTGTTTAGTGAATCCTCACTGGGTGTGAGGGGTGGATGTAGGAATCACATGGGTGATTTCCGAACCACCTAAAAATCTCTATGCACTTGTCTATTTGTGGTTTGATTCTATCTTCCGTTAGATGCTTGCATAGGATCGATCAAGATTCACTTAATCAACTGGTTTTCATATCTATTTTATCAACTCACTTAACATTTCATCAGATCTGTGTTTTTTCACTATTAAAATTGCCTTGATTCTAAAAGTATTTTAAATTGCTTAAGCTTCCGCAGAAAGTGGCATAGGTCTATTCATCCCCCCCCCTTCTAGATCTTATCCACACCTTTTCCTCGATCCTTCAGCAATCACACCTCCATATCGTGCACACACACACTTTTCTCTTCTTTCACTTTTTTCTACTTTTCCACCCATCTTCGCCCTCTCCTTTTCATTTACATTAAAAACCCTCTCCTTCTTCCCCTTTTAAAGTCATTTTTCTCTCCGTTGTGGGACAATGTTTTGTTGGAAAGGAAAACACCGTCTACAATGATCTAACCGTCTACAATGATCTACTCTTGCAAACTATTGATTGAATCATCCGTTGTTCTAGCTTGCTAAAGTGATTAATTACTATCTTAAAATATTGCAAACCATGTTTAGTTAATTGTATAGTTTCATCTCATGTTAACATGATAATTGCTTTCCGCAAGTTTGAAACCGATGGATTGTGAATTGAGACACGCACTTCACTACACGCTTGCACTCATAGGCAGCCCTTTCTTGGGAGATTGGAAACTCACGGCAGGTCATTTCGTATCGGCAGTTTAGTGACCTTTCTCTTAAGACCTCCGTAAATCTCTGTACTCCGTGGATTCCCTCATGAAGACCGAGTTGGTTGTACCATTGAAGTTCCCTGGAGATAGAATGCACTTCCTCTCTCGTCTCGTTCTCGTGAGTGTGGATTTATAATCACGGACTCAAGCCATTAATGAAAGGATTTGACTAAAAGTGTGAATTGCGCCGTTATGCTGCCAAAATTCAATCTTGACCATTGCTATCATGATTCACCTAACTTGTTATGCTTGAAATCATTATTGACATGACACTCTTTATAAGACATCGAACCACTGTTATTGAATTGATAGTCATTACCCTTCTCGACAAACTTGTTCGTGTTACATGCTCTTGAACTCGCTCTCGATATGATAGTCTCGAACTACTAGTGAACATTGTCCCGTGACATAATCATACTTATGTTCTCGAGCATCCTAACATGACACTCTTGAACTCTAGAAAGTACTCTCTTGGCACCCTTTGAGCTGTTGTGGCTCCTACTGTTTTGAAATGTCTAGCGCTATAACATGTATTGTGACTCTACTGGACTTGAATGCATACTGCTGAGGGCACAGAGAGTGTTCGAGTGTAACGACCCGACCCTCCAGACCACCACCAGGGCCCGAAGTTCAGGTCGCCACCCACGGATCCGAAGACCCGGAAGGGTTATAATTAATAGTCTAGTGAGATATGTACTGAATTCCAATAACTATAACAATCTGTACAATATACAAAAGTCTGTACAACGTGTCCCAAACAAAAGCACAGGTACAAGAAGAAAGGTGTAGTCCTTAAGGGGCATACCCCGAGGACTTGCAAAACACAGCTCTCAGCTCACTCAGGCTACAAGAGCTCACAACACTCACTCTCACTGCTGCTGACAACAACACGGCGCCACAGCCGCCTCCGCATCCCGTCCGACACCGAGCTCCCACGACGATGAGCCCCTAGCTGAACGAAGTGGGGGGGGGGGGGGGGAGCCTCGCGAATAAGGCCCAGTCCCTCACCGGCCAGAGCAGCAGGAACTCCGAAAACAGGAAACTACACTAGAAAGCTGTAAAGCGAGGAACTCCTAAAGCATGGTACTACTAAGCAGCGGAAGAGAACAATACAACGCCATGACCACCAACCAAGGTCGTGGCACACACACGACTCCCGCAGAAACCAACTGAGTCGGGCACAAAGCAGAAGCAGTGCTCAGCACACCTGCCGAGACCACGGAACAACCAAGTGAGAACGACGTCTCACCGCAAGCACGGCCACCTCAGACCTCTACAAGGTCGAGGGCCCACAAGTAGAACCACCCCGAAACCCAGACACGCCGCCAGGTCGGGAAGCTACACACGCCGGTGCCATCACGGGCTGGAACCCAAGAATGGGACCACGGAACTGAGAGAACACCAAAGCGGGAACCACCAGAAGCACGGGTCTGCCCAAGGCCAGACCAACGATGCCCACGGGAGCTAAGCACAGCCAGGTTAAAACCGCCGTACAGCTCGGGCAACGAGGAACACTCGGAAACGTCGTGAGGAAAATGCCGTCACAACAACAGCAACCAAGCCACCGCCGCTAGCAGCCAAGAGAGGGGGACCCGCAGTCCACACACACTCTGCTCACTATCCTAGCTCCTGCCTCCACCCCCGCGAAGGGCAAGACAGAGCCGCCACATAAACATACAACACACGCAACACCGCATCCTGGCCAAGCTAGGGCCTCACGCCTAGCACCACTACGTGGCTCCAGAACCAACGCAGAGAGAGGCAGTGAGACAAAGGACTCTCTGGTATGTGCCAGGAAAGCACTCTAAACCCCTCGGCATCCCAGACCCAGACAAGAGAGCTCTACAAACGACTCAGCGCCGCTGTCCAAACCTCGTTTTCCCCTTAGCTCTAGAGTCCGCTCACGTGGGCTACCAACTCGAGCATGCTCGTAGCCCGGATACCTCCCTCAAAGGGCTCTCGAGGATGGGGGTCCCAGGAAATGGAGACAACCTCTGAACGGGACAAGTCCTCAAGTGCCAAGCACCGGGCGAACAGGCGGGTCAGCACAACAAGAACCATGCCGAACGGCTGGCTTGTAGCACACGACAAGCCCAGAAAGCACGAGGCACGCACGGACCCTCAAAAGGGTCGTCGGCCAAGCAAACACGCACGAGCGAGTCAAAACCTCGGAGCACTACCAGAAGTATAGAAAGCCGGTCGCTCTACAAACAATCGATTGACCGCCAGTCAATCGATTGTTAGACAGACACGACCCTCCTGGCACCATTGCCAGGACACGGCCACGAAGGTGTCACCTTCGGTCACTGAATGTAGGGAGGCAACCAGCCGCATTCCCTACCAGAAGGTCCTAAGGGCAAAGCCTGCCCTGGGGCACACGCCGACACACAACCAGGCCACGGAAACACCCGAGGCACCCACAGGCACTGTCGCGCCGCCACAGGCCATCGCGATACCATCACGACAGGGAAGGGCGCCACGACACCCACCCTGATGCGATGGGGCAACGCGTCGCGACAGCCACTCTGTCGTGACGGGAAACTAGGTCGCGATAGCGACCCTTATCGCGACCGCCAACCCCGCCGCGATAAGGTCGCGCCCGACCAGGGCGACGCCTCTACTGATGTCGTGACGCGTACCGCGGCCACGACATCAGTCGGGAGGCAGACCACGGGATGCTCCATCCCGGGCCGCCCAGAACCATACAAACATGCACACACGGGGAGGGGAGCATGGGGAAAGCTGTAAAGCTAACTATAAAACCCCGAGGACTCCCGATCCACCCGGATTGGGAAGGGCATAAGAAATCCCTACCTTTCACGAAGAACGAACCCCAATGGGGCCCTTCACGTCAGTTGGACACCTCCTCCTCGCTCCACGCAAGGTACACAACGCTACGGCACCACGCACGACCCTCCTCCTCGCCTGAAACACACAAAGGGGAGAGGGGGAGGCGGAGCTTCACCAGAGGGAGAGGGAGAAGGGAAGAAGAAGAGAGAGAGAGGGAAGGGGTAGCCGGCCAGCGCCTCAAGCCCCCGGCACCCAGAACGCGACGGACCGCCCCGTCGCGTTAACAACCTTAACGCGACGGGTCTACGGACTGCGATAAGAACGCACCCCCCACGGGCGTCGCGACAACACGATAAGCCGTACTGACACACCTGCCACCCTGACGGGTGTCAGACGATCGGACAGCGCAACACGAAAAAACACTATCACGGCCCGTTGACCGAGCGTGACAGCAAGACGCGACGGAGAACCAGGGCGCGACCAACACGCGACCCACAAGCTCGCCGCGACATGGATGACTGTCGCGTCGGGCACCCCCGACGCGACACCAACGCATCACCCAGCCTGGACGCGTCAGTGGCCAGTCATCCCACGACACCAGACGGAAGCCGGGAAACCAGGTCTTACATTCTACCGCCCTTAAAACAATTTCGTCCTCGAAATTGGGGCAAGCCCAAAGGATCTCGAGGCACGAAATAGAGCACATGGAGCAAACGTAAGACCAGCGCGAAAAAGCCACTAAGTCTCAACACGACTTCCTTGTGGCAACAATCGCATAGTCAAACATGAGCGAAGCATATGAAGCCGGAAAACCAACGGCTTACACAACGAGCTCCAACACACTGGGAGCACGCATCCGAAGAATCGAACGGCTCACAACATGCTCCAACGCACCTAGAGCACAAGCCGAGAAACCAACGACTCACTCTAGCCACACGTGGGGCATCAAAATGGGACGACAACCCCACAGGCGCTGAGCAATGCAAAAACAGACCTGAACAACAGAAAACGCCAGCCGAAAACCGCACGGCTGCAGCCACCAACAGACCCGCTGTTGGGACCAACCGATCGACAACCTACTATGTCGTCAGCAAAACCCGACAGAGCACACAGTTGCCGACAACAACACGAGGAACACCCGAGAACCAACCACAAGTCTTAGGGGAACGGTCTCACGCTACTAGTAGTAGCTAGCATCGATCATCAGCCCAACCGAGAAGCAACGCGAGCGATGAGAACCAGAGCACATTGTGCTCACGGAGAGTCCGCAACACACGGAACAACGTCCACTGTCACCGCTAGGTCTCACCCAGACCTTCCTCGCGGTCCAACAGGGACGACAAACGCACGCGGAGGAACCTCAACACGCGAAAACGGTATCCACTGTCACCACTAGGTCTCACTCAGACCTTCCTCGTGGTCCAACATGGATAGAAAATGCACGCGAAGAACCCTCAACACGCAAAAACGGCATCCACTGTCACCACTAGGTCTCACCCAGACCTTCCTCGTGGTCCAACAAGGATACCAAACGCACGCGGAGCCACAAAAATTAGGAGTCACATGCTCCACAACGTGGCACACCGCGATGGAAGCATGGAAGACGTCTGAGCACCTCACAACACCATCAAACCACATGGTCGAGTACTAGCAAGCCGATAGACCTCACTGTCACCGAACGAACCGACAGGAGACTCCGCCATCGGCTTCCAGACTCACCAACGCCATGCACAACCACACGGGAAGCAAAACAACTGCAAAGGTCGAGGGAAACATGTCGACCTCAGAGAGACCCAGACCGAAGCAGGCTACCACAATCGCACACACTCGCTCCGCAAGTGAGGGGAAAACCTGGACACAGGTCACGACCAAAGCCTGGCGTACCACCGATAGGGCTACCTAGACAAGGCAAAGCAGCCACCCCACAGCGGTAATGGTATGACCACAAGACTCAGGCTAGCACACGTGTCCCAGAGGTGGAAAACTCGAAGCCTCCAACACCGAGCAAACTCGTGAAACAACGCACGAAGCACACGAACAGACACACGGCACAACACAGGGTGCTATCACAAGCACCAGGAGCTAACCAGGGTACAACACAATGCACCAGGACTCCAGACGGCACAAAACCGAAACACTCGAGCACGAGCACACGGTGCTACCACAATCACCAAAAGTAAACAAAGTGCAACCCAGGTGCACCAGCAGCCAAAGCAACACTATGGCTAACAGGAAGGACTCTCCACAGGAGGCCTACTGAAAGCCACACGCCAAGAACCGCAAGCCTGAAAGAGCGCAACAGGCCACGATGGCCCCAGCCCTTGAGGCACAAAACACGAAGCATCGGAGAAAATGCTCATGGCGCAACACACACAACGGCACCAAATGCCCGAGGCGACACGGGCCCCACCGAAGGGTACTCTCTACCAGAGACCCACAATAGAAGCACACGGAAAGCCGACAACTACTACTTCAAGAGCGCGACAACCACGTACGCTCCAAGAAGAACACAAAACACGAAGCACCGACTCCGCCACACAGGGAGTGAAAACCACAGCAACTCCCTAGTGCGCAAGAGCAAGAAGCACCACCTCTATCATGACTGATAGAGAGGCCAAACACCAAGACGACGGCAAGAAAAGCCTCCAAGGCACAAGCCGAGGCACCACCGAGCATACAACGGAACAATGCTTGCATGAGCAAGCCAATCACGAAAAACCAATGCACAGCGGAATAACGCTCACACGAGCGGCCCAACAAGAAAACAATGCTACCTCGCACCAAACCAACAGGGACCCAATGCCCCGAATTGAGCCTGGCAGGTAGCGAGAAACCATTACGACGGCAAATGGCACGAACAGGTCCACCGACCCACGGTGCCACAAGGAAACGACAACATGAGGAGAGCAACCAACTCGACCCAAAAACAACTCCAGGGAAGGTGACTCCACTAGAAGGTCGCAACGATGCGCACCCCGGCAACACAGCACCATAGTGAAGCACCACCACCCCGAGCAACTGATGAAAAGCAGAGGAAGGAGACACGTACGAGTCTCTTCCACACGCGAGAGGCAAAACCACAACGTGAGACTGACACTTCCATACGAAGCACAGCCAGCCGAGCACCACGACACTCACCAGACCACTATCTACAACAGCATGCTGGGCGCAAGAACAAAGCAAACCATTCAAGCCACGGGGACACACAAGTCCCGCCAGCGCGGCCGAGAAACTTGGAAACGACTAACGAGACAAGCTGGCCAACACAGCAGCCAAACTCACAGCCAAGGGCACGACACCTTGACCGACAATGCCCAAGCAGACTGTAACACAAACAGTCCAACCGGCAACAACGACAGCTCATCTCCACAGAGAGAGAGAGCAATGACAACCAAAACAACACGAAGCAGCCTTGGGGAGAACCTCCACCAAAAAGCGCCAAGAGCCATCCTGGGAGAACCTCACCAGAACGCGGCCCAACCAAACGACACACTTCGAATCACAGGGGCAACACAACGGTGGCCTGGAACAAACACGAAGCACTCCTGGGAAGAACCTCCACCAGAAGTGACAAAGGGCGATCCTCGGAAGAACCTTCACCAGAATGCACAACCCAAACGACCAAACAACATAGACCATTAGAAAGGACACTGCAGTAAGCAAAACTGCAGAAGCAACACAAGCCGGTCCTGGGAGAACCTCCACCAGAACCACCAAGGCACCATTCCGGGAAAAACTACCAGAACGCGCCAGCCAAGGCAACAGCAGAAACGAACGCGAAATAGCCCTGAGAGAAACACTCACCAAGACAACAACAAATAGTTCTGGGAAACCTCCACCAGAACACAGGGCAACCAAGCGATGCACCTCAGCCTAGAGGGCAACGCAATAGCAACCAGAAACGGGCACAACACCATTCTGGGGAAACCTCACTCCCACCAGAACCAATAGAGAAAAACTCTAGGAGCACCTCACTAGAGCTCACAACCAGCCAGCACCAGGACGACAACAACCACAGACAAGTGTTGCAGCGCTCGACCAGCGGCGCAACACAGCACGCAAGGCACCTGCTCAGCTCGGCGTCCAGAGCACAGTGCACAACGGCGCACAGGTACACAAGGCCAAACACACAACAACGACAACACACACCCCAACAACAAAGGGGCAGCCAACAAGGCAGAGACACCTTCCACCGGTTCCACGGTCAACAACCCAGCACCGGTGAAGGCCACACAACACGTAGGCTCTCTCAGCCTTCGCGATGCACACACGCTCAAATGCGCTAAAGATGACCAGGAGCACCACACTTGGACTGGCTCGTAAGCATCCTCCACACAAGGAAGACCACTGCAAGTGAGTCCAGCGCCAACTGCGCCACTACGGCACGAACACGCCGAGCGACCACGCTCACCACACACGCGGCACAACAACAACTGCAACCTGCAACACATGCACGAATCATGCAGGGAAGCCGCACACCTGCAAAACATTTGAAAGCACAAGCCTAACACTAGTCGGACGGTGTCAGCAGCACACTAGTACCTTCCTTTGGGACAGCTATAGTTATTAACTCCTTAAAAATCTCAGTAGACCCACGCTATGATACCAACTGTAACGACCCGACCCTCCAGACCCCCACCAGGGCCTGAAGTTCGCGTCGCCACCCACGGATCCGAAGACCCGGAAGGGTTATAATTAATAGTCTAGTGAGATATGTACTGAATTCCAATACTATAACAATCTATACAATATACAAAAGTCTGTACAATGTGTCCCAAACAAAAGCACAGGTACAAGAAGAAAGGTGCAGTCCTTAAGGGGCATACCCCGAGGACTTGAAAAACACAGCTCTCAGCTCACTCAGGCTACAAGAGCTCACAACACTCGCTCTCACTGCTGCTGACAACAACACGGCGCCACAGCCGCCTCCGCAACCCGTCCGACACTGAGCTCCCGCGACGACGAGCCCCTAGCTGAAGGAAGTAGGGGGGGCGAGCCTCGCGAACAAGGCCCAATATGGATTACCAGTCCCTCACCGGCCAGAGCAGCAAGAACTCCGAAAACATGAAACTACACTAGAAAGCTGTAAAATGAGGAACTCTTAAAGCATGGTACTACTAAGCAGTGGAAGAGAACAGTACAACGCCATGACCACCAACCAAGGTCGTGACACACACACGACTCCCGCAGAAACCAACGGAGTCGGGCACAAAGCGGAAGCAGTGCTCAACACACCTGCCGAGACCACGGAACAACCAAGTGAGAACGACGTCTCACCGCAAGCACGGCCACCTCAGACCTCTACAAGGTCGAGGGCCCACAAGCAAAACCACCCTGGACCCCGGACAAGCCACCAGGTCGGGAAGCTACACACACTGGTGCCATCACGGGCTGGCACCCAAGAACGGGACCACAGAACCGAGAGAACACCGAAGCGGGAACCACCAGAAGCACGTGTCTACCCAAGGCCAGACCAACGACGCCCACGGGAGCTAAGCACAGCCAGGCTAAAACCGCCGTGCAGCTCTGGAAACGAGGAACACTCAGAAACGTCGTGAGGAAAACGCCATCACAACAACAGCAACCAAGCCACCGCCGCTAGCAGCTAAGAGAGGGGGACCCGCAGTCCACACACACTCTGCTCACTAGCCTAGCTCCTGCCTCCAGCCCCGCGAAGGGCGAGACAGAGCCGCCACAGAAACACACAACACACACAACACCGCAGCCTGGCCAAGCTGCGGCCTCACGCCTAGCACCACTACGTGGCTCCGGAACCAACGTAGAGAGAGGCAGTAAGACAAAGGACTATTTGGTCTGCGCTAGGAAAGCACTCCGAACCCCTTGGTGTCCCAGACCCAGACAAGAGAGCTCTACAAACGACTCAGCGCCGCTGTCCAAACCTTGTTATCCCTCAGCTCCAGAGTCCGCTCACGTGGGCTGCCAACTCGAGCACACTCGTAGCCCAGATACCTCCCTCAATGGGCTCCCGAGGATGGGGGTCCCAGGAAATGGAGACAACCTCTGAATGGGACAAGCCCTCAAGTGCCAAGCACCGGGCGAACAGGCAGGGCGGCACAACAAGAACTACACCGAACCGTGGCTTGTAGCACACGACAAGCCCAGCAAGCGCGAGGCACGCACGGACCCTCAAAAGGGTCGTCGGCCAAGCAAACACGCACGAGCGAGCCAAAACCTCGGAGCACTACCAGAAGTACAGAAAGCCAGTCGCTTTGCTAACAATCGATTGACTGCCAGTCAATCGATTGTTAGACAGACGCGACCCTCCTGGGACCATTGCCAGGACACGGCCACGAAAGTGTCACCTTCAGTCACTGAACACAGGGAGGCAACGAGCCACGTTCCCTACCAGAAGGTCCTAAGGGCAAAGCCTGCCCTGGGGCACACGCTGACACACAACCGGGCCACGGAAACACCCGAGGCACCCACAGGCAATGTCGCGCCCCCACAGGCTGTCGCGATACCATCGCGATGGGGAAGGGTGCCGCGACACCCACCCTGATGCGACGGGGCAACGCGTCGCGACAGCCACCCTGTTGCGACGGGAAACTAGGTCGCGACAGCGACCCTTATCGCGACCGCCAACCGCGCCACGATAAGGTCGCGCCCGATCGGGGCGACGCCTCTACTGATGTCGCGACGCGCACCACGGCCGCGACATCAATCGGGAGGCAGACCACGGGATGCTCCATCCCGGGCCACCCAGAACCATACAAATATGCACACACAGGGAGGGGAGCATGGGGAAAGCTGTAAAGCTAAATACAAAACCCTGAGGACTCCCGATCCACCCGGATTGGGAAGGGCACAAGAAATCCCTACCTTTCACGAAGAACGAACCCCAATGGGGCCCTTCACGTCGGTTGGCCACCTCCTCCTCGCTCCACCCAAGGTCCACGACGCCACGGCACCACGCACAACCTCCTCCTCGCCTGAAACACACAAAGGGGAGAGGGGGAGGCGGAGCTTCGCCGAGGGAGGGAGAAGGAAGAAGAAGAGAGAGAGAAGGAGGGGTAGCCGCCAGCGCCTCAAGCCCCCGGCACTCAAAACGCGATGGACCATCCCATCGCATTAACACCTTACCGGACGAGTCTACAGACCGCAACAAGAACGCGCCCCCCACGGGAGCCACGACAACGCGACAAGCCGTACTGACACACCTGTCACCCTGACAGGCGTCAGACAACCGGACAACGCAACACGACAAAACACTGTCGCGGCCCGTTGACCGGGCGCGACAGCAAGACGCGATGGAGAACCAGGGCGTGACCAACACGTGACCCACAAGCTCTCCGCGACACGGATGACTGTCGCGTCGGGCACCCCCGATGTGACACCAACGCATCACCCAGCCTGGACGCGTCAGTGGCCAGTCATCCCACGACACTGGACGGAAGCCGAGAAATCGGGTCTTACATCGAGGGGCTCCAATCTAGTCCTGGGGGCAGAGAGCCACCCGAAAATACCTGCAGAGGCTATTAACGGTGTCTGCATTTGCACCGGTTCGGACTATTCTAATTGAGCTAGATATCTGACTTTTAAACTGTTACTGTTAGTCTGTTAGTTCAGACATACTGCACTATTACTATACTGCCACTGACTGTTACTGAACTGCTACTGTCTTGTTATTGAACGGCTACTATCGTACTTTCCTATTGCACTGCTATTGCTCAATTACTGTTACCTGTTTATTGCTTGAATGAAGTAAAGTACTTGTTCGTCTCGTGAAAAAGCAGCTTATACGTTGATAGTCTAAATTCTAATGTCTCGAAACATTCATGTCTGCAAGATATCCTGATAGCACTTTGTTATCGATTTTGTCGTGTTTATCATTTAGCTTGTTTGCTTGTGCTTGCCTAGTTCTTAAAGCGTTAATCACTTATATTATTGCCCGCACATTGAGATGTAAATCCTACTGAGCTAGTTTACTCATACCTACCTCTTAACATTTCATGTAGTGAAGATGAGGAGTACATTTGATGATGGGATTTGTGCGCCGAGCGTGACATACACCATAGAGAATCATTGTTTAGTTAGTTAGTGAGAGATTAGTCATTATTGTAATTTTGTCTTTCTTTGAGAGATAAATTAGACTAGTAGTAGAGAGTTGTTCTTATTTTGACATTGGAGATTGTAATAATCTTTATGATGAATAAAAGAGTTTAATTATTGAATTATGGGCCCTATCGATATTAGTCATTTGCTTATGGCTTCTGCATGCTTGCTTGTTCGTCGCGTTCTCGATTAATTCCGCTGCAAAAATTAGAGGCGTGACATCGGATCCCATCAGAACTCTGAAGTTAAGTGTGCTAGGCGAGAGTAGTACTAGGATGGGTGCCTTCTTAGGAAGTCCTCGTGTTACACCCCTTTTTGGCCCCCTCCCCTCTCCCCCTTTTTGCCTGACCTCCGACTCCCCTCCCCATCTACCTCCCTTTTTAGCCTCCCGTCAGCCTCTTCTCCATGTGTGCGATCAAACCAACACTAATGCAGCGGATCCCATCAGAACTCCGAAGTTAAGCATGCTTGGGCGAGAGTATTACTAGGATGGGTGACCTCTTGGGAAGTCCCCGTGTTGCACCCCTTTTTCGCCCCCCCCCTCCCCGCCCCCTTTTTTTGCCCGACCTCTGACTCCCCCTCCCTATCCGCTTCCCCTTTTTAGCCTCCCGTCCACCTCTTCTCCACTGGTGCGATCATACCAGCACTAATGCACCGGATCCCATCAGAACTATGAAGTTAAGCGTGCTAGGGAGAGAGTAGTACTACCACCCAACTCCCCCTCCCCATCCACTTTCCCTGTTTAGCCTCCCGTCTGCCTCTTCTCCATGGGTGCGATCATACTAGTGATAATGCACCGGATCCCAACAGAACTCTCAAGTTAAGTGTACTCGGGCCAGAGTAGTACTAGGATGGGTGACCCCTTGAAAAGTCCTCGTTTTGCACCCCCTTCTAGCTCCCCCTTTTTTCCTGACTCTGACTCCCCTCCCCATCTCCTCCCCCTTTTAGCCTCCCATCTGCCTCTTCTCCACGTGTGCGATCATACTAGTACTAATGCACTGGATCCCATCAGAACTCCGAAGTTAAGCGTGTTTGGATGAGAGTAGTACTAAGATGGGTGACCTCTCGGAAAGTCCTCTTGTTGCACCCCTTTTCTGCCCCCCTTCCCTCCGACCTTCGACTCCCCCTCTGCATCCGCCTCCCCTTTTAAGCCTCCCATCCACCTCTTCTCCACGGGTGCGATCATACCAGCACTAATGCAACGGATCCCATTAGAATTCTGAAGCTAAGCGTGCTTGGGCAAGAGTAGTACTAGGATGGGTGACCTCTTGGGAAGTCCTTGTGTTGCACCCCTTCTTTACTCCGCTCCCCCTTTTTGCCCGACCTCCCACTCCCCCTCCCCATCCGCCTCCCCTTTTTAGCCTCCCATCTGCCGCTTCTCCACGGGTGTGATCATACCATCACTAATGCACCGGATCCCATAAGAACTCTGAAGTTAAGCGTGCTTGGGCGAGAGTAGTACTAAGATGGAAGACCTCCTGGGAAGTCCCCGTGTTGCACCCCTTTTTTTGCCCCCCCCCCTCCCTGTGCCCCCTTTTTGCCCGACCTTCGACTCACCCTCCCCATCCGCCTCCCCTTTTTAGCCTCCCGTCTACCTCTTCTCCACGGGTGCGATCATACTAGCACTAATGCACCGGATCCCATCAGAACTCCGAAGTTAAACATGGTTGGACGAGAGTAGTACTAGGATGGGTGACCTCTTGGGAAGTCATCGTGTTGCAACCCTTTTTTGCCCCCCCTCCCCGCTCCCCCTTTTTCACCAACCTCCGACTCCCCCTCCCCATCCTCCTCCCCTTTTAGGCTCCCGTTCGCCTCTTCTCCATGGGTGCGATCATATCAGAACTAATGCACCAGATCCCATCAGAACTCTAAAGCTAAGCGTGCTTGGGAGAGAGTAGTACTAGGATGGGTGACGTCTTGGAAAGTCCTCGTGTTGCACCCATTTTTTCCCCCACTCCCCCTTTTTGCTCGACCTCCGACTCCCCCTCCCCATAGGCCTCCCATCCACCTCTTCTCCATGAGTGTGATCATACCAGCACTAATGCACCGGATCCTATCAGAACTCCGAAGTTAAGTGTGCTTAGACGAGAGTAGTACTAGGATGGATGACCTCCTAGGAAGTCCTCATGTAGCACCCTTTTTTGCACCCCCTCCTCGCTCCCCATTTTTGCCTGACCTACGACTCCCCCTCCCCATCCGCCTCCCCTTTTCAACCTCCCATCTGCCTCTTCTCCATGGGTGCGATCATACAAGCACAAATATACCGGATCCCATCAGAACTCTGAAGTTAAGTGTGCTTGGGCGAGAGTAGTACTAGGATGAGTGACTTCTTGGGAAGTCCTCGTGTTACACCCTTTTTTTGTCCCCCTCCCCGCTCCACCTTTTTTCCTGACCTCCGACTGCCCTCCCCATCCGCCTCCCCTTTTTAGCCTCCCGTCAGCCTCTTCTTCACGGGTGCAATCATAGTAGCACTAATGCACCGAATCCCATCAGAACTTCAAAGCTAAGCATGCTTGGGCGATAGTATTACTAGGATGGGTGACCTCTTGGGAAGTCCTCATGTTGCACTATTTTTTTGCCCCCGCTTTCAGCTTCACCTTTTTCCCCGACCTCCGACTCCCCCTCCCCATCTGCTTCCCCTTTTTAGCCTCCTTTCTGCCTCTTCTCCAAGGGTGCGATCATACCAGCACTAATGCACCGGATCCCAAAAGAACTGCAAAGTTTAGCGTGCTTGGGAGATAGTAGCACTAGGATGGGTGACCTCCTCGGAAGTCCTCGTTTTGCACCCCTTTTTTGCACCCCTCCCAGCACCCCCTTTTTGCCCGACCTTTGACTCCCCCTCCCCATCTCCTCCCCTTTTTTGCCTCCCGTCCACCACTTCTCCACGTGTGCGATCATACCAGCACTAATGCATTGGATGGGTGACTCCTGGGAAGTCCTCTTGTTGCACCTCTTTTTTGCCCCCCCCCTCCCGCTCCCCCACTTTTTTCCCGACCTCCGATCTCCCCATCCGCCTCTCTTTTTAGCCTCTTGTCCTCCTCTTCTCCACGGGTGCGATCATACCAGCACTAATGCACCGGATCCCATCAGAACTCCGAAGTTAAACATGGTTGGACAAGAGTAGTACTAGGATGGGTGACCTCCTGGGAAGTCATCGTGTTGCAACCCTTTTTGCCCCCCCTCCCCGCTCCCCCTTTTTCACCACCTCCGACTCCCCCTCCCCATCCTCCTCCCCTTTTTAGGCTCCCGTTCGCCTCTTCTCCACGGGTGCGATCATATCAGAACTAATGCACCGGATCCAATCAGAACTCTGAAGCTAAGCGTGCTTGGGAGAGAGTAGTACTAGGATGGGTGACGTCTTGGAAAGTCCTCGTGTTGCACCCATTTTTTCCCCCACTCCCCCTTTTTGCTCGACCTCCGACTCCCCCTCCCCATATGCCTCCCCTTTTTAGCCTCCCCCACCTCTTCTCCATGATGTGATCATACCAGCACTAATGCACCAGATCCTATCAGAACTCCGAGTTAAGTGTGCTTAGACGAGAGTAGTAATAGGATGGATGACCTCCTAGGAAGTCCTCATGTAGCACCCCTTTTTTACACCCTCTCCTCGCTCCCCATTTTTGCCTGACCTACGACTCCCCCTCCCCATCCGCCTCCCCTTTTCACCTCCCATCTGCCTCTTCTCCATGGGTGCGATCATACAAGCACAATATACCGGATCCATCAGAACTCTGAAGTTAAGTGTGCTTGGGCGAGAGTAGTACTAGGATGAGTGACTTCTTGGGAAGTCCTCGTGTTACACCCTTTTTTTGGCCCCCTCCCCGCTCCACCTTTTTTCCTGACCTCCGACTGCCCTCCCCATCCGCCTCCCCTTTTTAGCCTTCCGTCACCTCTTCTTCTTCACGGGTGCAATCATAGTAGCACTAATGCACCGAATCCCATCAGAACTTCAAAGCTAAGCATACTTGGCGATAGTATTACTAGGATGGGTGACCTCTTGGGAAGTCCTCATGTTGCACTATTTTTTGCCCCCGCTTTCAGCTTCCCCTTTTTCCCCGACCTCCGACTCCCCCTCCCCATCTGCTTCCCCTTTTTAGCCTCCTTTCTGCCTCTTCTCCAAGGGTGCGATCATACCACCCTAATGCACCGGATCCCAAAGAACTGCAAAGTTTAGCGTGCTTGGGAGATAGTAGCACTAGGATGGGTGACCTCCTCGGAAGTCCTCGTTTTGCATCCCCTCCCAGCACCCCCTTTTTGCCCGACCTTTGACTCCCCCTCCCCATCTCCTCCCCTTTTTTGCCTCCCGTCCACCACTTCTCCACGTGTGCGATCATACCAGCACTAATGCATTGTATGGGTGACTCCTAGGAAGTCCTCTTGTTGCACCTCTTTTTTACCCCCCCCTCCCCGCTCCCTCTTTTTTCCCGACCTCCGATCTCCCCATCCGCCTCTCTTTTTAGCCTTTTGTCCTCCTCTTCTCCACGGGTGAGATCATATCAGCACTAATGCACCGGATCCCATCAGAACATCGAGGTTAAGCGTGCTTGGATGAGAGTAGTACTAGGATGGGTGGCCTCCTGGGAAGTCCTCGTAATGCACCGCTTTTTTGCCCCCCCTCCCCCCTCCCCGCCTCCCCCTTTTTTCCTGACCTCCGACTCCCCCTCCCCATCCGCCTCCTCTTTTAGCATCCCGTCCCCTCTTCTCCACGAGTGCAATCATACAAGCACTAATGCACCGGAACCAATCAGAACTCCGAAGCTAAGCGTGCTTGGGTGATAGTAGTACTAGGATGGGTGACCTCTAGGGAACTTCTCGTGTTGCACCACTCCCCTTGTTTTCCCAACCTCCGACTCCCCTTCCCTATCCGCCTCCCCTTTTTAGCCTCCAGTCAGCCTCTTTTTCCACAGGTGTGATCTTACCAGCACTAATGCATCGTGGGTTGGTGTGTGGTTGAGTGTGTTTTGGAACTTCCTAAAGTTGTAATTTAATGATATCCAATGAACATCACTCATACCTTGATTTTGATGATGACATACTGTGATATTGATGATGACATATTGTGATTTTAATGATGAGATATTGTGACATGTTGTGATTTTGATGATGATATGTTGAACATGTTATACATCTTATACATATCACAATAATGCTTAAACAACATGTTTCTGATGTTTAATATCTCATATTTTAATGATAATATCTTATACTAATGGTTTATGTGTTAAATTTTCAGGTTCACACATTTTTGTCTTGGTAGTGTCGACACTAGATCAAAGCAGGTCGACACTAGTCCCAGATTCCAGAAGACTCAGTTGCCAGACTGGGACAGCAGGTCGACACTAGCTCAAAGCAGGTCGACACTAGTCCCAGATTCCAGAAGGGCAGGTCGACACTAGCTCAAAGCAGGTCGACACTAGTCCCAGATTCCAGAAGGGCAGGTCGACACTAGCTCAGGGCAGGTCGACACTAGACCCAGTTTCCAGCAGACCAGTTTGCAGAAATGGGACAGCAGGTCGACACTAGATTAGGGCAGGTCGACACACTCCGGCTGAAAGTCAAAATCGTGAATTTCTCTGTACACGTGGATGCTTGGGATTTAAGGGATTTGACCTAGGGTTCCGTGCCCATGCACCCCAAAGCACTTTATGGACATATGGGGCTATAAATACCCATGTTCCTTGTACCCCAAAGGCAAGAGAGCCCATACACTTCCTGAAGAACCTTTTTGGCGGCTGAAAGGGGATTTCCAGATCTGTCTCCATCTCCAGAAGCTACAAGCCATCCTTTCAAGAGGAAGTACAAGGGAATCAAGGGGAATCCCTGGAGAGAAGCTTGCTGTGCAAGGCAAGGGAGCAGATCCAACTTAAGAGGCTCAGGAGAAGAAGGATTTCTGGCATTTCAGATGCCATCAAAGCAGAGCATCGCCAATTGAGGAGAATCTCCATCGATTTCCATCAAGCCTCCTCAATTGAAGTCTCTGCAAGGCCTCTTCATCGAAGAACACTCTTTCTACATCCATTTCCCTCATCTCAGAGTTTGTTCTTCCTTATTTCGTCTGTGATATTTGTGCATGAAGTTCTGCACAAATTTCTGTGTACGAATCTGTCTTGAATCAGATCATTGCTAGAGGATCTGATCTCTTTGTGTTTGATCTAGCTTTTGTACTCTGAGCCGTCGAGCTCAGGTTTGTGAGTCGTCGCACTCACTGTGTGGTTTGAGCCGTCGTGCTCAATTTGGAGTCGTCGTACTCCGGTTGTTGTTTGAGCCGTCGTGCTCAGGGTGTTTGGAGTCGTCGTGCTCCAGGTGTTTCTTGAGTCGTCGTGCTCAAGGGTGTTTGGAGTCGTCGTGCTCCTGTGTGAGTTGTACTCAAGGTTTTTGAGTAGTGTGGCCTCACTGTGTGAGGGGTGGACGTAGGAGTCACTGGAGGTGATTTCGAACCACCTAAAAATCCTCTGTGCATTGGTTTGATTTGTGGTTTGCCTTTGTGTCTCGCTAGATGCATGCATAGGGATTTCGTTCACACTACTAATTGATTTGCTCACACACCCAAATCACACTTCAGATCAGTAAATTAATTGGGTGATTTGATCTCTGATTAGAAGTAATTTTTAATTGCTTAAGCTTCCGCGTTAATTGGTGTTAGATCTATTCAACCCCCCCTTCTAGATCTGATCCTTCCACCCATCTGTTCCTAACAATTGGTATCAGAGCGGGTTAACGTCTATCTCTGATCTGATTTGATTACTTCTGTTTGATCTATGTGCTTGAATTGTTTGCTTGCTCTTTCACCATCTCATTGATGGATTCTCGAGGATTTGTAGCCGAAGGCCATTCCATTAATAGACCACCATATTTTGATGGGTCTGATTATTCATACTGGAAAAATCGCATGCAAGTTTTTCTTAGGGCTCAAAACTATGAAATTTGGAGGATAGTTGAAGTGGGTCCTTATGAAAATCATGAAGATGAGGAGAATTGGACTAGAGAGCAAATTAGGAAAGCTACTCTTAATTATAGTGCCATGAACATGCTTCAGTGTGCAGTCCACCCTAAAGAATATTCAAGAATATCCATGTGTAAATCTGCTAAAGAAATGTGGGATAAACTTGAATTGATGTATGAGGGAACATCTCAAGTTAGGGAAATCAAAGCAAACATACTTGTTTCTGAATATGAATTGTTTATGATGAAATCTGATGAATCGATTTCTGAAATGTTTGCTAGGTTTATGATAATTGTCAATGGACTGAAGGCATTAGGTAAGGAATACACTGATGCTGATCTGGTAAGAAAAACTTTGCGCTCTCTATCATCTGTTTGGCACACAAAGGCTACAGTGATTGAAGATTCTAAGGATTTATCCAAAATCTCCTTGGATGAACTCATAGGATCTTTAATGACTTATGAAATAAATCTGAAGAGAAATGAAGAACACATGCTTAAGGCTAAACCAGTAGCACTTAAGGCTTCATCAAGCATCAAAGAGAAAAATCAAGAAACATCAAGTTCTGATGAGTCTGAGTTTAATGAAGATGAACTTGACATCATGACTAGACAATTCAGAAAAATTTTAAAATCAAGAAGAAGAAGATTCAATGAAAAGAAACAATATTCTTCTAATAAAAGGAATGCTTCTTCTTCAAATTGTAATGATAGCAGAAATCAAAAAACTAATGAAGATATTGATTGCTACAGGTACAACAAGAAAGGACACATGAAAGGTGAGTGTCCTGAGATCAAAAAGGACAAATATGAGAAGAACAACAAATTGAAGAAGCCAAAAGCCATGATTGCAACTTGGTCAGATGAAGACCAAAGTGAGGATGATGAAGAGAACTCTTCAAGTTCAGCAAATGAGGAGTTATGCTTCATGGCTAACAGAAGTGATGGAAAGAACTCACAAAGAAAAGGAGCAAAAAGAATTCAGAAAACTATGGCTCTCACAGCAAAGTCTAAGAGTTCAGAACACTCTTCATCCTCTTCAGAACACAAGAGTTCAAATGGGTCTAAAAGGTCAGGTAAATCAACTCCAGATCCATTTGTGTATTTCAATTCTGATTCTGATGAAGATGAGGGCATGTCTTATGCTGAATTGATTAAATTCTGTGAAAAGATACAAAGTCTTAATGTACAACTGAACACTAAAAATAAAGACTTGAAAAAGACTTTAAAACATTGCCATAAAGAAAGTGAAAACTTGAAAAATACACTTGAATTGCTCCAGAAAAATGACAAAGATCCTTCAGAAGAAATTGAGAA
The DNA here is from genome assembly GCA_014218235.1 of Colocasia esculenta. Classification (NCBI taxonomy): domain Eukaryota; kingdom Viridiplantae; phylum Streptophyta; class Magnoliopsida; order Alismatales; family Araceae; genus Colocasia; species Colocasia esculenta. The sequence continues at coordinate 162,032,346 of CM024755.1, read as the reverse complement.
TTTGAAAATGAAGTTGAAAAATTAAATTCTGAAAAAGAGAATTTGGAAGATGAAGTCCAAATCTGTGAAACTAAATTGAATGGATTGAAAGAAAATCATGAGCTATTGAAATCAAAAGTCATTGATCTGGAAAATGAAAAAGAAGAATTGATTGATCTCAATAACAATTTCAAATTTGATAATGATCAATTAAACAAACAAATCTCTAATATGGCTCATGATCATCAAATAAATGAGAGATGCAAACAACTTGTTGAAGAAAATTGTCACTTAAAAAGGAAGATTGAAGGCTTGTTCCATGACAGACCATTGGACAATGAATGTAGCAATTTGAGTAATAAAATTTCTGACTTGGAAAAACAAATTGCTCAACTTGAAAATGAAAAGAACAAGATGAAAAATGGGTTGGATGTCATGCTAAACAAACTTCTAACTTCAGAAAAAGAAGTTGTTGCATTAAAAGCTGAAAAACAGAAGATTCAAAATGAATTGAAGAACACAAGTCTTGCTTCTGTTAAAACTAAGAAAAATGAAAAGAAAAGCACAATAACATTTGTGAAATCTGCTGTGAACAAGAACTCTGATATCTCTAATGGAAAACTAGTGAAAGGTCTTGTTCAGAAACAGAAAGAGAAAAAGGAGAATGCCACTGTCAAGAAGATTCATCTACCTTCTCCATCAGTTCAAAAAGCTCCAAGGCAAGTTCCAAATTCACATCATGCCAAGAGCCACCAAAAGGTACCTCCTTCCCCTCATGGTAAGCCTCCTCACATAAAAAGGAGATTCCAGCAAATGCACAAATGCCAAGGTAAGTATCAGGTAAAAAATGCTCTCATTTGCTTTCACTGTAATAAACCTGGTCATCTTGCCAAACATTGCTGGAATAGAAATCAAAATTTCAATAAACATGCCAAATCAGTCCAATGCTTTCATTGTCATAAAATTGGTCATATTTCTAGGGACTGTTGGTACAGAAATGATTTTGTTGTGCATGCTCAGAAATTTCAGTCTAATGCACATGCTCATACACATAGGAATAAACATCATGTTCATACTGAAAATGTTCAAAATTCCATGTGTATAGGCATAGAAATGTTGCACAAAATCATTTTGTTTCTGCTCATATTAAAAATCCAAAAAATAGAAAACTTCATGAAAACATAGATGCATTGATCAAGGCAAAAAGAAAATCTGGAACTAATTCTGCTCATAGTTCTATCAATGAAAGAAATGCATCTATACAAAAATTAAAAGCATTTTGGATTCAGAAATCTTTGTTGCAATCTAACATTGATTTCATTGCAGGACCCAAAAAGTGTGGGTCCCAAAACCAGCTTGATCAGCAAGCTGAGAAGTCTTGCAGCCATACACTGTAAATGGATTCAAGATATTGGCTGTGCAAGGCTAGAAATGATTGGAGAACACAGGTAAAATCTTGAAAAAGAAATGAAGACCATTCAGGTAAAACTTCTTTATTATTTCAATTTTGAATTGCCTGAATTGAAACGAATGTTGAATTTCTATCTGAAGAATGAGAAATGTGTTTCAATGCTACTCCCTACAATGAACTTTGTGTCATAACAATTGGAATCATGTTTGTGTTATCATGCATGCTTAACTGTTCTCATGAATCTGTGTGCATACTAACTGCTTTGACTTCTTGGTATATCAAATGATGACATGTGGAAAAACAAGTTATGCTTGTTTGGAAACTATCATTATGCGTGAGTAAAATACTCCGCCAAGTACCAAAAGTCATGTTATGCTTAAAGCTAATTGTGCTCATAATCATGTGTGAATTGCTTGCTAACTTTTTCATTCCATGCACATATCAAGGGGGAGTAAATTTGAAAAAGTGCAAAAATGTTTTTCAATAAATGCAATGAATTTCATGCTAAAAATAAAGTGTAATTGACTCTTTTTGCAGTGACTATGTGGTATATCAAATGGTGAAATGTGAAAGGACAAGTTAGGCTTGTCTGGAAACTATCATCATGCGTGAGAAAAATTCTCCGCCAAGTATCGATAGTCTTTTCTACATAAAGGTCATAAAGCAAAATGAAAATCTCAAAAACATTATTTTGAGTCTTTGCAAAATTCTTCTCCTTCAATAAATTGCCTATTGATATATGCTTGATCATGTTCATACTCTTTCTGTGCAAATTGCTTGGAATGAACATATCTGAATTGCTTAAATGATCATTTCATATCATGCATATCTTATGGGGGAGTGAATTCAAAAGAATCTTTGAGTGAAATACTGGAGAAATTTGCTGGAGAAATATTCTGTCATATCTGATTCATCATCAACTCCCATTCAGTTTGTTGACAAATATTCTTGCTCATAAATTCCTCACTCTCACATTGCATTGACATTCTTGGTATATCAAATGGTGATTTGAAGAAAGACAAGTCAGGCTTGTCTGGACACTTTCTCTATGAGTATATTTCTCCGCCAAGTATCAAGAGTCTTGTATGCAATTGTTGAGGGGGAGTCATTGTCATATCTCTTGACCTTACTTGTCTATCTTGAACCCCAAATTCATCAGAATTTTTGAGTCCTTGTGCTATTTTCTTATGAGAGAATTAAGACATTGAAACTAAACTCATTGTGCATTTAGTTTAATTTCAAAGATTCAGTATCATTTCAAGGTTAAGCAATCATAATACTGAATGTTTTTAAAATGATTTGCAAAACACTATTATAGGCACATGAGTGGCTTTAATATTTCACATGTGTATGTTTAAGCTTTATTTTTACCACATGTTAAGAATAATCTTTCTAAATTCATAGTCATGACTTCTCTGGTCAAAGCAAACATATTCCTGCAAAATATCAAAAGAAAAATGATCAATCTGAAAAGATACAAACAGAGCAATGCAAATGCTTGAACCACTGAGTAACCGGGCCATTTCACCTAACAAGTGATTTGTTTCGCGTCAAAAAGTGGAAATCAAAATTTTCAACTCTGTATAAGATAATGAAAGTTAAACCACTGAGTAATCAGGAGGTCTTGCATCTGATCAATGTGATTTCTTGCACTGAAAAGTGAGATTTAACTAATTTATTCTTGTATTCTTTCCTAGTGAAAATTGAAGGAAAATCAAAAAGACAGGATAGAAAAGCTTAAGACCTTAATTAAGTTCATGTTTACTGTGTTTAGACCTATTATTTTACATTGTGTTAAACTTAAAGCTCCTAACGTCCTTGTTAAATACTTCTGCTCACTCATATAGGTCACTTTATTTCACATGTGCATCATTATTTTAACCACATTCAGATCATTATAATTTGCTATTCTTTGTGTTGAGTGTGTCTTTGTGATTAAACTTTGTTGCACAATAACAAAAACACAATAATTTCTCTCAACTGATAATATCACTTTGCCTCACTTATTTTGAATACCTCTGACCATTTATTCCCTACATTTCATTTCTTGATCTCCTACAATCTTTGTTCTCTCTCTTGTCTATCCTTTTGATGCTGTCAAAAAGGGGGAGAAAAGGGCACATCAAAAAGGGGGAGAAAAGGGCCTTCCAAAAAGGGGGAGAAAAGGCCTTCAAAGGGGGAGAAAGTTCTTTAAAGGAGAAAGGTCAAAGTGTGTATATGGTCAAAGGGGGAATTATTGCAGTAAAGGGAGTCAAGATATTGGGAGATTGTGCATATGTTTTGTCATCATCAAAAAGGGGGAGATTGTTGGGTTGAGTGTGTTTTGGAACTTCCTAAAGTTGTAATTTAATGATATCCAATGAACATCACTCATACCTTGATTTTGATGATGACATACTGTGATATTGATGATGACATATTGTGATTTTAATGATGAGATATTGTGACATGTTGTGATTTTGATGATGATATGTTGAACATGTTATACATCTTATACATATCACAATAATGCTTAAACAACATGTTTCTGATGTTTAATATCTCATATTTTAATGATAATATCTTATACTAATGGTTTATGTGTTAAATTTTCAGGTTCACACATTTTTGTCTTGGTAGTGTCGACACTAGATCAAAGCAGGTCGACACTAGTCCCAGATTCCAGAAGACTCAGTTGCCAGACTGGGACAGCAGGTCGACACTAGCTCAAAGCAGGTCGACACTAGTCCCAGATTCCAGAAGGGCAGGTCGACACTAGCTCAAAGCAGGTCGACACTAGTCCCAGATTCCAGAAGGGCAGGTCGACACTAGCTCAGGGCAGGTCGACACTAGACCCAGTTTCCAGCAGACCAGTTTGCAGAAATGGGACAGCAGGTCGACACTAGATTAGGGCAGGTCGACACACTCCGGCTGAAAGTCAAAATCGTGAATTTCTCTGTACACGTGGATGCTTGGGATTTAAGGGATTTGACCTAGGGTTCCGTGCCCATGCACCCCAAAGCACTTTATGGACATATGGGGCTATAAATACCCATGTTCTTGTACCCCAAAGGCAAGAGAGCCCATACACTTCTGAAGAACCTTTTTGGCGGCTGAAAGGGGATTTCCAGATCTGTCTCCATCTCCAGAAGCTACAAGCCATCCTTTCAAGAGGAAGTACAAGGGAATCAAGGGGAATCCCTGGAGAGAAGCTTGCTGTGCAAGGCAAGGGAGCAGATCCAACTGAAGAGGCTCAGGAGAAGAAGGATTTCTGGCATTTCAGATGCCATCAAAGCAGAGCATCGCCAATTGAGGAGAATCTCCATCGATTTCCATTAAGCCTCCTCAATTGAAGTCTCTGCAAGGCCTCTTCATCGAAGAACACTCTTTCTACATCCATTTCCCTCATCTTAGAGTTTGTTCTTCCTTATTTCGTCTGTGATATCTGTGCATGAAGTTCTGCACAAATTTCTGTGTACGAATCTGTCTTGAATCAGATCATTGCTAGAGGATCTGATCACTCTTGTGTTTGATCTAGCTTTTGTACTCTGAGCCGTCGAGCTCAGGTTTGTGAGTCGTCGCACTCATTGTGTGGTTTGAGCCGTCGTGCTCAATTTGGAGTCGTCGTACTCCGGTTGTTGTTTGAGCCGTCGTGCTCAAGGGTGTTTGGAGTCGTCGTGCTCCAAGTGTTTCTTGAGTCGTCGTGCTCAAGGGTGTTTGGAGTCGTCGTGCTCCTGTGTGAGTTGTACTCAAGATTTTTGAGTAGTGTGGCCTCACTGTGTGAGGGGTGGACGTAGGAGTCACTGGAGGTGATTTTCGAACCACCTAAAAATCCTCTGTGCATTGGTTTGATTTGTGGTTTGCCTTTGTGTCTCGCTAGATGCATGCATAGGGATTTCGTTCACACTACTAATTGATTTGCTCACACACCCAAATCACACTTCAGATCAGTAAATTAATTGGGTGATTTGATCTCTGATTAGAAGTAATTTTTAATTGCTTAAGGTTCCGCATTAATTGGTGTTAGATCTATTCAACCCCCCCTTCTAGATCTGATCCTTCCACCCATCCGTTCCTAACATGGATGACCTCCTTGGAAGTCCTCGTGTTGCACCCCTTTTTTGCCTCCGCACCCCGGACTCCCCCTCCCCATCCGTCTCCCCTTTTTAGCGAACCGTCTGCCTCTTCTCCACGGGTGCATTCATACCAGCACTAATGCATCGGATTCCATCAGAACTCTGAAGTTAAGTGTGCTTGGACGAGAGTAGTACTAGGATGGGTGACCGCATGTGAAGTCCTCCTATTGCACCCCTTTTTTTGCCCCCCCTCCCCGCTCCTCCTTTTTCACCGACCTCCGACTCCCCCACCCCATCCGCCTCCCCTTTTTAGCCTTCCGTCTGCCACTTCTCCATGGGGGCGATCATACCAACACTAATGCACTGGATCCCAATAGAACTCCGAAGCTAAGCGTGCTTGAGCGAGAGTAGTACTGGGATGGGTGACCTCTTGGGAAGTCCTAGTGTTGCACCCCTTTTTTGCCCTGCTCCCCCTTTTTGCCCGACCTCTGAATCCCCCGCCCCATCCACCTCCCTTTTTTAGCCTCCCGTCTGCCTCTTCTCCACGGGTGTGATCATACCAGCACTAATGCACCGGATCCCGTCAGAACTCCGAAGTTAAGCGTGCTTGGGCAAGAGTAGTACTAGGATGGATGACCTCCTGAGAAGTCCTCGTGTTGCAACCTTTTTTTGCCCCCCCCCTCCCCACTGCCCCTTTTTGCCTGACCTTCGACTCCCCCTCCCCATCCGCCTCCCCTCTTTAGCCTCCCGTCTGCCTCTTCTCCACGGGTGTGATCATACAAGCACTAATGCACCGGATCCCATCAGAACCCCGAAGTAATGTTTGCTTGGGCGAGAGTAGTACTAGGATGGGTGACTTCTAGGGAAGTCCTCATCTTGCACACCAATTTTGCCCCCCTCCCGGCTCCTCCTTTTTGCCTGACCTCAGACTCCCCTCCCCATCTGCCTCCCCTTTTTAGCCTCTCATCAGCCTCTTGTCCACAGGTGCGATCCTACCAGCACTAATGGACAGGATCCCATCAGAACTCCGAAGTTAAGCGTGATGGGCGAGAGTATTACTAGGATTGGTGACCTCTTCGGAAATACTTGTGTTGCAACATTTTTTGGCCCCCCCCTCCCCACTCCCCCTTTTTGCCCGACACCGACTCCCCATCCGCTTCCCCTTTTAGCCTCCTGTTCGCCTCTTCTCCACGAGTGTGATCGTACCAGCACTAATGCACTGGATCCCATCAGAACTTTGAAGTTAAGTGTGCTTGAGCGAGAGTAGTACTAAGATGGGTGGCCTCTTGGGAAGTCCTCGTGTTGCACCCCTTTTTTGCACCCCCCCCTCCCCGCTCCCCCTATTTGCCAGACCTCTGATTCCCCCTTCCCATCCGCCTCCCCATTTTAGCCTACCGTCCTCCTCTTCTCCACGGGTGCGATCAGTCCAGCACTAATGCTTCGGATCCCATAAGAACTCCGAAATTAAGCATGCTTGGGTGAGAGTAGTACTTGGATGGGTGACCTACTTGGAAGTCCTCGTGTTGCACCCCCTCCCCCCCCCCTTCCCGCTCCCCCTTTTTGCCCGACCTCCGACTTAGGCGAGAGTAGTACCAGGATGGGTGACCTCCTGAGAAGTCCTCGTGTTGCACCCCTTTTTTCACCCCCTCCCCACTCCCCCTTTTTCCAGGACCACCGGTGTGGCGGAACACCTCGACCAAGCCCGTTAAATCGATAACGTACTTGATTCGAGTCCGCCTCCCACGAACGGGCCGAAGCCTCGCAAGGGATACCAAACCACAGTCCGTGAAAACACAAAGGAACACACCATTTCATTATATATATTTCACAAGTTTACATAGCCATACTTACATAACAACTGAAAGAAAGTACAAGAGCCTGGGGCATACCTCGAGGTACAACTGAAGAAAGTAAAGAACTAACTACACTGCACTACTGTGACTACACTGCTGGAGCTGCTACTACACAGCTGGAGGTACTGACCTTGCACCGCTACGACGCAGCTCTGAACTGGACGACGGTCGAGAAACATCCTCCTCGCTCTCACCTGTGGGGGTAGGGGTGAGCCTCGCTAGTCACTGGCTCAGTAGGGAACTCCCCCAACACCGAGCAAACCAAAACCACAAGTACAAAAATAGTAAACAGCACCAACAATTTATAGAATTGCTAAGCAGGATATGAAAGCTGTAAAAGTACTCACCGTTTTCCGACTACGAAAAACAACTGTAATAATTAAACGGAAAACCAGTACAAGTGTACGAGCTAAAGTAGAGACAGCCAAACACGAGTCACGTGAACTGGTTCGCGACACCAGAGACTGACTCAGACAAGCTAACACAGGTCTACGTCTCAGTCTTGTAGCCACGGACGAAAGGTCCAGCAGCCGCTCCACGTGAAAAGGTCAAGAAACTGTGGAGACCAACTAAACACCACCACCTGTGGACCACACGGTCGCAGGCCCATGCCTGGCACCTCCAGAGACCCTGGCTTGGGCTCACTAGAGTGAGGTACTGGAAAAGGACTAGCTGGGGACCAGTGTCGACTACTGGTGTCCGTACCCCCAACTACGAGCGTGCTACAAGTGACTAAAGACAAACACAAGTGTCACTATCCCACTATCGTCTTTCCCTTAGCCGGACGTACAACTCAAACACAGGAGTGAGGGTGTCCAAGTCAGACGACACAGACCTCGACGGTACAACATAAGTACCGGGACAAAGCCCCGAGCTAACAGCCTGGCTCACAAAGAACCTGGGCACCCAACTGGAGAGGTAACCACGGTAGGCATCGTACTACTCGCCATGTACACAAAACCACGTGCACGTCATACACAAACCACGTGAAACCTCACGTAAACCTTAAGTAACAACGGTCCACTACACGTGAACCCAACCATACTCGCGTGAACAACACGCACCAAGTGAGTAACTAACTACATACCCCGTATGCTAAACACAGAAACCATGTGCACTCAGTGCACCACAGGTGTCAAAGCACCATTCATTATCGATAAATACCATAAACAACCGTTTCTGCTTATACACAAGTTAGCGGCCACATCGACTGTCGCTTACAAGAAGTAGACGGCAAGGGATCTGGCCGTCTGTATCCCGGCTTATGAACCTGGCATCAATCGATGTTGACGCCAAGATCTTCAGCCTCTATTCCTGCAGAAACCCTAAACCGATTCTACAGGTTTTACAATCGTTAAAACAACGGGAAAGCATAAGGAAATAGTTTCTCTAACATCCACACATTATAATTAAGCCATAACAACATGTTTTACTACTCAAATTCATCAAACCACCCATTGTCCCCACATGGTGCAACTTAACCCGAAAATGCATTAAACATGCTGATTCAAGTGGTTAAGTCGTGTTTTAATGATCCTACGGAGTTAACAGGGTTCGTTCCCTACCTCAGAACTCGCTTAAACCTCCTGAATTCTCCCGGTTCACACCAAACCCTCCGCAAGCTCCTACGGCAATTGCACCACACCACGGCGTTTCCTCGTCCGATTCGGCAACGCCATACGTCCCACGATCCTCCAACCACTCTTCTGTACCTATTGGAAGCTTTAGGGATACGGGGGCGTGAAGCTGGGGCAAGAGAGAAAGAGAACAGGGTGAGAAACCTGCCCTCGGGTGACCCTATAACCTGCAGATTTCACAGGTTGGCGTCAACCCCTCTGCCGTTTAGGACAACCGCCATCATAAACGTCAACATCTTATGCCGCCAAGTTCATGCAGTCAACGGAAACTTACCTGGACGCTAACAAGTCAACGGCCACACCTGGCCGCCAACTCCATCTCAACTGCAGCAGGTCCTATTTTATTTCAGGACCAAACCTGCACCTCACCTGCGCAAACCACACATCCAAACCACACATTCCACACAACCAACTCACACTGGCCTCACAACGGCCATCACAACCATTACACACATGATCCGCAAGGATCCGAAAGGCACGCGATGTTACATCCGGTCTCCACCTCCCTATCTGCCTCCCTTTTTAGTCTCTCGTCCGCCTCTTCTCCTCGGGTGCAATCATACCATCACTAATGCACCGGATCCCATCAGAACTTTGAAGTTAAGTGTGCTTGAGCGAGAGTAGTACTAAGATGGGTGACCTCCTGGGAAGACCTCGTGTTGCACTCCCCTCCCCGCTCCCCCTATTTGCCACACCTCCTTGGAAGTCCTCGTGTTGCACCCCCTTCCCCCCCCCCCCCTTCCCGCTCCCCCTTTTTGCCCGACCTCCAATCTCCCCCTCCCCATCCGCCTCCCTTTTTAGCCTCCCGTCCGCCTCTTCTCCATGGGTGCGATCATACCAGCACTAATGTACCGGATCCCATCAGAACTCTGAAGTTAAGCTTGCTTGGGCGAGAGTAGTACCAGGATGGGTGACCTCTAGAGAAGTCCTCGTGTTGCACCCCTTTTTTCACCCACTCCCCACTCCCCCTTTTTCTAGGACCTCCGGTCTCCCCCTCCCTATCTGCCTCCCTTTTTAGTCTCCCGTCCGCCTCTTCTCCTCAGGTGCGATCATACCAGCACTAATGCACCGGATCCCATCAGAACTTCGAAGTTAAGCGTGCTTGGGTGAGAGTAGTACTAGGATGGATGACCTCTTGGAAAGTCCTCATGTTGCATGCCTTTCCCCCCCCCCCAGCCCCTTTTTTCCCAACCTCTGATCTCCCCCTCCCCATCCGCCTCGCGTTTTAGCCTCCCGTCTACCTCTTCTCTACGGGTGCAATCATACCAGCACTAATGCCCTGGATCCCATCAGAACTCCAAAGTTAAGCGTGATTGGGCGAGAGTAGTACTAGGATCGGTGACCTCCTGGGAAGTCATCGTGTTGCACCCATTTTTTGCCCCACCTCCTCGCTCCCCCTTTTTGCCCAACCTTCGATCTCCCCCTCCCCATCCGCCTCCCTTTTTAGCCTCCTGTCCGCCTCTTCTCCAAGGGTGCGATCATACTAGCACTAATGCACCGGATCCCATCAGAACTCCAAAGCTAAGCGAGCTTGGGCGAGAGTAGTAGTAGGATGGGTGATCTCCTAGGAAGCCCTCATGTTGCAACTATTTTTTTGCCCCCCCCCCCTCCACACTCCCCCTTTTTTCGCGACCTTTGACTCCCCCTCCCCATCTGCTACCCCATTTTTGCCACCCGTCTGCCTCTTCTCCACCGATGTGATCATTCCAGCACTAATGCTTTGGATCCCATCAGAACTCCGAAGTTAAGCGTGTTTGAGCGAGAGTAGTACTAGGATGGGTGACCTCTTTGTAAGTCCTTGTGTTTCACCCCTTCTTTGCCACCCCTCCACGCTCCCCCTTTTTGCCTGACCTCTGATCTCCCCCTCCCCATCCGCCTCCCTTTTTAGCCTCCCGTCTGCCTCTTCTCCCCTGGTGCGATCATACCAGCACTAATGCACTGAATCCCATCAGAACTCCGAAGTTAAGTGTGCTTGGGCGAGAATAGTACTTGGATGGGTGACCTCCTGGGAAGTACTCATGTTGCACGCCTTTTTTGCCCCCCCCCCCTCTCTGCTCCCCCTTTTCGCCTGACCTCCGATCACCCCCTCCCCATCCGCCTCCCTTTTTAACTTCACGTCTGCCTCTTCTCCACGGGTGCGATCATACCATCATTAATGCACCGAATCCCTTTAGAACTCAGAAGTTAAGCATGCTTAAGATAGAGTAGTACTAGGATAGGTGACCTTCTGGGAAGTCCTCGTCTTGCACCTCTCCCCGCTCCCCCTTTTTTCCCGACATCCAATCTCCCCCACCTCATCCGCCTCCCTTTTAAGCCTCCCACCCACTTCTTCTCCACTGGTGCGATCATACTGGCACTAATGCAACGGATCCCTTCAGAACTCCGAAGTTAATTGTGCTTGGGTGAGAGTAGTACTGGGATGGGTGACCTCCTGGAAAGTCCACTTCTTGCACCTCCCCCCCCCCCCTCCACGCTCCACCTTTTTCCCCGACCTCCGATCTCCCCATCCGCTTCCCTTTTTAGCCTCTTGTCTGCCTCTTCTCCACGGGTGCGATCATACCAGCACTAATGCACTGGATCCCATCAGAACTCTGAAGTTTAGCGTGCTTGGGTGAGAGTAGTACTAGGATGGGTGACCTATTGGGAAGTCCTTGTGTTGCACCCCTTCCTCCCCCCTCCCCGCTCCCCCTTTTTGCCCGATCGCCCCCTCCCCATCTACCTCCCTTTTTTGCCTCTCGTCTGCCTCTTCTCTACGGGTCCGATCATACCAACACTAATGCACCAGATCCCATCAGAACTCCGAAGCTAAGCGTGCTTGTGCGATATTAGTACTAGGATGAGTGACCTCTTGAGAAGTCCTAGTGTTGCACCCCTTTTTTGCCCTGCTCCACCTTTTTGCCTGACCTCCGACTCCACCTCCCCATCGGCATCCCCTTTTCAGCCTCCCGTCCGCCTCTTCTCCATGGGTGTGATCATACCAGCACTAATGTACCGTATCCCATTAGAAATATGAAGTTAAGCGTGCTTGGGCGAGAGTAGTACTATGATGGAAGTCCTCCTGGGAAGTTCTCGTGTTGCACCCCTTTTTCGCCCCCCCCCTCCCCGCTCCCCCTTTTTGCCCGACCTTCGACCCCCCCACCCATCTGCCACCCCTTTTTAGCCTCTTGTATGCCTCTTCTACACGGGAATGATCATACCAGCACTAATGCATCGGATCCCATCTGAACTATGAAGTTAAGAGTGCTTGGAGGAGAGTAGTACTAGGATCAGTGATCTCCGGGGAAGTCATCGTGTTGCACCTCTTTTTTGCTCCCCCTCCACGCTCCCTCTTTTTACCCGACCTCCGATCTCCCCCTCCCCATCCGCCTCATGTTTTAGCCTCCCGTCCGCCTCTTATCTACGGGTGCGATCATATAAGCATTAATGCACCGGATCCCACAAGAACGCCGAAGTTAAGCTTGCTTGGGTGAGAGTAGTACTAGAATGGGTGACCTCCTGGGAAGTCCTCGTGTTGCACCCCTTTTTGCCTCCCTTCCCGCTCCCCCTTTTTGCCCCCCTCCCCGCTCCCCCTTTTTGCCCGACCTCCGATCTCCCCCTCCCCATACACCTCCCTTTTTACCCTCCCGTCCGCCTATTCTCCAAGGGTGAGATTATATTAGCACTAATGCACCGGATCCCATCAGAACTCCAAAGTTAAGCGAGCTTGGGCGAGAGTGGCAGTAGGATGGGTGGCCTTCTGGTAAGCCATCGTGTTGCACCATTTTTTTTTTGCCCCCCCCCATCCACACTCCCCCATTTTTCCCGACCTCCGACTCCCCCTCCCCATCCGCCTCCCCATTTTAACCTCCTGTCTGCCTCATCTCCACAGGTGCGATCATTCCAGCACTAATGTTTTGGATCCCATCAGAACTCCGAAGTTTGGTGTGCTTGGGCAAGAGTAGTACTAGGATGGGTGACCTCAAGGGAAGTCCTCGTGTTGCACCCCTTCCCCCCCTCCCCCCTCCCCTTTTTTGCCCGACCTCCAATCTCCCACTCCCCATTCGCCTCTCTTTTTAGCCTTCCGTCCGCCTCTTCTCCACGGGTGCGATCATATCAACACTAATGCACCGGATCCCATAAGAACTTGGAAGTTATGCGTGGTTGGGTGAGAGTAGTACTAGGGTGGGTGACCTCCTGGGAAGTCCTCGTGTTGCACCCTTTTTTTGCTCCCCCCCCCCCTCCCCGCTTCCCATTTTTGGCCGAACTACGATCTCCCCCTCCCCATGCGCCTCCCTTTTTAGCCTCTCGTCCACCTCTTCTCCACCGGTGCGATCATACCAGCACTAATACACAGGATCCCATCAGATCTCCGAAGTTAAGTGTGCCTTAGAGAGAGTAGTATTAGGATGTGTGACCTCTTGTGAAGTCCTCGTGTTGCACCCTTTTTTTGCCCCCACGCTCCCCGCTCCCCCTTTTTGCCTGACCTCCGATCTCCCCGTCCCCATCTGCCTCCCTTTTTAGCCTCCCATCTGCCTCTTCTCAACGGGTGCCATCATACCAGCACTAATGCACCGGATCCCATCAGAACTCTGAAGTTAAGCGAGCTTGGGCGAGAGTAGTGCTAGGATGGGTGACCTATTGGGAAGTCCTTGTGTTGCACCCCTTCCCCCCCTCCCCACTCCCCCTTTTTACTCGACCTCCGATCTCCCCCTCCCCATCCGCCTCCCTTTTTAGCGTCCCGTCCACCTCTTCTCCACGGGTGCGATCATACCAACACTAATGCACCGGATCCCATTAGAACTCCGAAGTTAAGCGTTCTTGGTGAGAGTAGTTCTAGGATGGGTGACCTCCTGGGAAGTCCTCGTGTTGCACCCTTTTTTTTGCCCTCCCCTCCCCGCTCCTCCTTTTTGGCCGACCTCCGATCTCCCCCTCCCCATCTGCCTCCTATTTTAGCCTCCCGTCCGCCTCTTCTCCACCGGTACGATCATACCAGCACTAATGTACAGGATCCCATCATATCTTCGAAGTTAAGCGTGCCTTGGAGAGAGTAGTATTAAGTTGGGTAACCTCCTGGGAAGTCCTCGTATTGCACCCTTTTTTTGCCCCCCTCCTCCCTACTCCCCCTTTTTGCCCGACCTCCGATCTCCCCCTCCACATCTGCATCCCTTTTTAGCCACCCGTCCGCCTCTTCTTTATGGGTGCGATCATACTTGCACTAATGCAGCGGATCCCATTAGAACTCCGAAGTTAAGCGTGCTTTGGCAAGAGTAGTACTAGGATGGGTGACCTCCTGGGAAGTCCTCGTGTTGCACCTCTTTTTTGCTCCCCCCCCCCCCCCCCCCCCGCTCCCCCTTTTTGCCCGACCATCGATCTCCCCCTCCCAATCCACCTCCCTCTTTAGCCTCCTGTCCGCCTCCTCTCCGAGGGTGCGATTGTACTAGCACTAATGCACCGGATCCCATCAGAACTCCGAAGTTAAGCGTGCTTGGGCGAGAGTAGTACTAGGATGGGTGACCTCCTTGGAAGTCCTCGTGTTGCACCCCTTTCCCCCCCTCCCTGCTCCCCCTTTTTGCCCGACCTCCGATCTCCCCCACCCCATCCGCCTCCCTTTTTAGCCTCCCGTCCGCCTCTTCTTCTCGGGTGCGATCACACCACCACTAATGCACCGGATCTCATCAAAACTCCGAAGTTAAGCCTGCTTCGGTGAGATTAGTACTAGGATGGGTGACATCTTAGGAAATCCTCGTGTTGCACCCTTTGTCTCCCCCCCACCCCGCTGCCCCTTTTTGCCTGACCTTCGATACCCCCTCCCAATCTGCCTCCCTTTTTAGCCTCCCGTCCGCCTCTTCTCCACGGGTGCGATCATGCACTAATGCACCGGATCCCATCAGAACCCCGAAGTTAAGCGTACTTGGGCGAGAGTAGTACTAGGATGGTTGACCTCCTAGGATGTCCTCGTGTTGCACCCCGTTTTTGCCCCCCCCCCTCGCTCCCCATTTTTGCCCAACCTCTGATCTCACCCTCCCCATCTGCCTCCCTTTTTAGCCTCCCGCCTGCCTCTTCTTCTCGAGTTCAATCATACTAGCACTAATATAGTGGATCCCATTAGAACTCCGAAGTTAAGCGTGCTTTGGCCAGAGTAGTACCAGGATGGGTGAACTCCTAGGAAGTCCTCGTATTGCACCCTTTTTTTGCCCCCCCCCTCCTTGCTCGCCGTTTTTTGCCCGACCTCCGATTTCCCCCTCCCCATCCGCCTCCCTTTTTAGCCACCCGTCCGCTTCTTCTCCACGGTTGCTCTCATACCAGTACTAATGTACAGGATCCCATCAGAACTCCAAAGTTAAGCGTGCTTGGGCGAGAGTATTAATACGATGGGTAACCTCCTGGGAAGTCCTCGTGTTGCACCCCTATTTTGCCCCCCCCCTCCGCTCCCCCTTTTTGCCCGACCTCCAATCTCCCTTTCCCATCCACCTCCCTTTTAAGCCTCCCGTCCGCCTCTTCTCCACGGGTGCGATCATACCAGCACTAATGCACCGGATCCTATCAGAACTCCGAAGTTATGCATGTTTGGGAGAGCGTAGTATTAGGATGGGTGACCTCCTCGAAAGTCCTCGTGTTGCACCCCTTTTTTCCCTCCCCCCTCCACACTCCCCCTTTTTGTTCGACCACCGATCTCCCCCTCCCCATTTGCCTCCCTTTTTACCCTTCCGTCTGCCTTTTCTCTGCGGATGCGATCATATCAACACTAATGCACCGGATCCCATCAGAACTCTGAAGTTAAGCATGCTTGGGCGAGAGTAGTACTAGGATGGGTGACCTCCTAGGAAGTCCTCGTGTTGCACCCCTCTCCGCTTCCCTTTTATGCTCGACCTCTGATCTCTCCCTCCCCATCCGTCTCCATTTTTAGCCTACCGTCTGCCTCTTCCCCACGGGTGCGATTATACTAGCACTAATGCACCGGATCCCATCAGAACTCCGAAGATAAGCGTGCTTGGGCGAGAGTAGTACTAGGATGGATGACCAACCCACATCGGTATAATGAACGTCGTGACAGTGGGACATTTACCCAACAATTGTACAATTAGGCTGAAACATACACAAATATATGACACATGACAACAGAAATGAAATAACTGGAAAGTAACTCTTATTCCATCATCATCATTTATACACAGTCTATATAGAAAAGGAAAAGTGAATACTTCATAACAGAGAATTTAAATTATTACATTGTCCACATAAGACTACGCAAAGTCTTTTATTACATACTATGAAAGAAGAAAAATACAATGTTGAATCCAAGACTAAAGTCTCCTGCTCTCGCTCCGATTCGCTCCTAACGATCTCCTTGGAAGAAGTAGAAATCTCTGCACCTGTACGCCGAAGCAAGAATGAGTCCAAAAGAACTCAACAAGTAACTCCAACCACACTAAACATACATACATCACATGACTTTTCAAGTTCTCATGCTACACCATTATCATATAAAGCATGGATTTGGTAATGTTTCAAAAACCTAAACATGATTTCTACGCATGCTACACATGATGAGTATTTATAACAATTTTTCAATGACTTAAAACCTACTTTACAATATACTAAACTAAATCTCATTTAACTACATTCACATGCTAAAATAATAACCATTTTAAACCTGAGGTTTACACATATTACAAAAACATTCCTAGCATGGATTCTATGATCATTTTCACATGGTTAACACATTTACACACATGAATAGATTGCTGTTTTGACATGGATCTATCACATTCATATAAGGAATTATCATTTTACATGTTATACCATTGATTCATATTCTCACCTAATCATTTACACAATTTCACTTATCTAGTTCACATGTTCACACTCTCACACATATGCTCACATATTCTTAATTATATGCCATGAAACCCTCTAAGGTAGCAGTGTCACCCATTGGCACATTTACACATTTTCTCTAATCTTTTAACACACACTTAAGGCACAATTTTAACACATCTATTTCATGCTCCACATTTACATACTTCAGTATTAACTAGCATGGTACTACTGTTCTCAATATTTAACAGATTCGAAACAAGTCTAATCATGCTGAATTTAGTACATTTCATTAACAACCTCATTAACATGTATTAATTGATCAATGCTCACATAAAACCAACATATGTAGTTACTTTCATCTTTTCAGTACGAAAATTTAGCCACTAATTTCTTACAGGTTACCCATCATGCATACCAAATTTTGCAATTTTCTGAATTACCCACAATTTATGAAAATTCCAACAATGGTATTATACAAGGTAACATAGTCACACTAGCATGGATTTTCATTGTTCAAACCCACAACTCATTCCACACATGGATACTGACAGTCCTAAACATATGTCAATTTCTAGGAATTTAACTGTTTCCACACTATTTATCTGAATTTTTGTATTAATAAAACATGCTCACTGTTTTACCATTCAGAAAATGTAATAATTTATACAGATATCATAAATTTCCCAAATTTCTACAGCATGAACTGAAACCTGCAAACACTGCATAGAAATTTTATGACACTTGGATTCCACACAGATTGTACAAACAAAATTTTACAAGATTAAAACCTGTTTAACATGAAATTCATAATTTTAGATAATTAGGGTATTCCACAGAATTCATAAAATTGCACAGAATGATCCAATAATGGTATTATATAGCATATCACTTTTACATTATATCCTCATATGCAGAAATCCAAAAAATAGGTCATATAGGTCAGACATGCACACTGTTGCAGTCTGGCGAACTTGACGGCATGCATGTGGCCGTTTATCAGGTTAACGGCAACAAAGGTTGCTGCCAACTCAAGATCTTAACGGCAAGGGATCCTGCCGTTAAGTTCTTGTCTGTGCAAAACACAGACTTGGTGAAATTAGGGTTCTAGGACACGAATAAAATTCCAGAAAATACCTAGGACCTACTAGACGTATGTAGGAGTGATGTGAAAGGGTTACTTGCCTCTTAGAAAATCCACAAGCAACGATTTAAGCTGGAGAAGCCCTCCTCGGCCTGAGCCAAAGAGCCTTCAAAACTCCCTCGATCCGAGTTTTGTGTTGATGCAGAGCGCAAATAGGTGTCGTAGAAGTCTTCTACAATGTTTAGACTCTCCTCCAGTCATTGTAGAACGCCGGATGAAGCCTCCAGTCGCCAGATTTCAGAGCTCAAAGATTGGGGTTTCGCACAGAGAACTAGGGTTTTAACTCAAGAGCCAAAAGGTTTAGATCTGGCCGGAGATGGGATGTTTTATAGAGCTAGGTCGGAGACGTAATTGGGTAAGGTTGGGTTACCGTTGGGGAACTGTTTCCTAAACTAAGGGCAACATTTCCGGAGGTGTTTCCGGATCTGAAATCACAACAGATCTGGGAGGTAAACGTCAACATCAATAGCTGTCAATTCTGAGTAGGCGTCCATCGATGTGGCCACTGATTTATGGTCAACATCAACTGATGTTGACGCCAACTAGCCGCCAGAACAAAACTTAAAACTACAGAAATTCTATGTACACCACACACACACACACACACACACACACACACACACACACACACACACACACACACACCACACATATATATATATATATATATATATATATATATATATCTACAATACACACATTAAAAATACTTATTCACGCAATGTAAACAAGTAAGTACTATGCACAATAAAGTTTAGACATCGATGGCATACATTTATACATACATAAGAAATCACCCAAAGATGAAAAATCAAGGGCCTTACACCCTCTTCCCCTTAAAGAAACTTCATCCTCGAAGTTGGACCGATGCTAGTCAAACAATTGAGGATACTTCTTCTTCATTGCATCCTCAAGCTCCCAAGTAGCCTCGTCTCGTGAGAAGTTACGCCATAAAACTTTCACCAACGCAATGCTCTTGTTCTGGAGATGCTGAACCTTCCGGTCAAGAATAGCCATTGGTCGCTCCACATAAGAAAGATCTGGATGGATCTCCACTGGCTCGTGGCTAATAACATGAGATGGATCTCTGACATACCTCCAGAGCGTAGATACGTGGAAAACGGGATGGACACTAGCTAACGCTGGGGGTAAAGCTAGCTCATATGCCACGTTGCCCAATCGTCTGAGAATCTCATACGGGCCAATGAATCTAGGATTTAACTTACCATGCCTGCCAAATCTAACTACACCACGAGTAGGCAAAATCTTTAAAAAAACATGCTCACCTACCTCGAACTCCAAATCCTTCCTCCTATTGTCGGCATAACTCTTCTGCCTATCTGTGCCACAACAAGCCTCTTCCTAATCAACTGGACCTTATCCGAAGTCTCTTGAACTAACTCCGGACCGATCAGCTGCCTATCGCCTGTCTCCTCCCAACATAAAGGAGATCTGCAAGGCCTACCATACAATGCCTCAAATGGAGCCATACCAATACTCGCATGAAAACTGTTGTTATATGCGAACTCCACTAGAGGTAAATGGCGCTCCCAATCATCTTTCCAATCTAAAATACACGCCCTCAACATATCCTCGAGCGTCTGGATAGTCCTCTCTGACTGTCCATCTGTCTGGGGATGAAACGTCGAACTGAGCTTCAGCTTCGAACCTAACGCATCCTGAAGATTTCCACAACCTCGAAGTAAATCTCGGATCTCGATCCGAAATGAACGACTTTGGGACACCATGCAATCTAATAATGCTACTAATATACAATCTAGGTAAACTCTCTACTGACTGCTTCTTCTTCATAGGCAAGAAATGTGCACTCTTCGAGAATCTATCTATCACTACTCAAATCGAGTCATTACCCCATCTAGATTGAGGCAAACCCGCAACAAAATCCATAGTGATAGCTTCCCACTTCCATACTGGAATCTCCATCTTCTGCATAAGTCCAGATGGTCGCTGTCGCTCTACCTTTACTTGCTGGCATACAAGACATCTAGACACATACTCTGCTACATCCTTCTTCATGCCAGACCACCAAAAAGATCTCTTCAAAACCTGGTACATCTTAGTGTTACCCGGATGAATAGAGAATCTAGACCTATGAGCCTCTTCTAATATATGCTCACGGACATCTACGATGTTTAGAACACAAACACGGTGATGGAATCTAATCACGCCATCCTCGTCACGAGCAATGCCCGCCTTGCCCACTAACTCTTGGAGTCTAGGGTCGACTTTATGTTGCTCGATCAGCTCATCCAACACCGAAGACCTAATGGACAACTGAGATACAAAAGCCTGACATAATGATGGCTCCAACTCAGTCATCGAACATGCCGCATCCTCCAACATCTTCCAATCCTGCCGGAGTGATGACCTCTTCCTACTAAGGGCATCGGCTACAACATTCGCCTTTGCAGGATGATACTGGAGGTCGAAATGATAGTCCTTCAGGAACTCAATCCATCTTCTCTGCCTCAAGTTTAATTCTTTTTGGGAGAAAAGATACTTCAGACTCTTGTGGTCAGTGAACACCTCAAACCTAACACCATAAAGATAGTGTCTCCAGATCTTTAGTGCATGAACCACTGCTGCAAGCTCAAGATCATGAGTCGGATAGTTTCGCTCATGCTCCTTCAACTGAAAGAATTATACGCTACTACCCTTCCTTGCTACATCAATACACAGCCAAGGCCAATCCGAGATGCATCCGTGTAGATAGCAAAACCCTCTACACCGCTCGCAAAACTAACACAGGAGCCGAAGTGAGCTTAGTCTTCAATAATTGAAAACTACTCTCACACTCCTCAGACCAGACAAACTTTACTCCCTTTCTGGTTAGCTGAGTCAATGGTGTGGCGATGGATGAAAATCCCTCAATGAATCGCCGATAATAACCCACCAAACCAAGAAAACTCCTAATCTTCGAAGGATTCTTGGGAATCTCCCAATTCATAACAGGCTGGACTTTTGCTGGATCCACTGCTACACCAGCATCGGAGATAACATGCCCAAGGAAATGAACCTCGCGCAACCAAAAATCGCACTTGCTGAATTTTGCATACAGCTTGTGCTCTCGGAGAACCTCTAATACTACCCTTAAATGCTGGCGATGTGTGGCCTCATTCGAAGAGTAGACCAACACGTCATCAATGAAAACTACGACGAAACTATCTAGGTATGGTCTAAACACCCTATTCATGAGATCCATGAACGCTGCAGGGGCGTTGGTTAGACCAAAAGGAAGGACCAAAAACTCATAATGTCCATAACGGGTTCTAAAAGCCATCTTGGACACATCCTCACTCCTAATCCTCAACTGATGATAACCAGACCGCAAATCAATCTTAGAAAAAACTGATGCATCTTACAGCTGGTCAAACAGATCATCAATCCGAGGTAAGGGATACCTGTTCTTCACCGTCACTTGGTTTAGCTTCCTATAATCGATGCATAACCTGAGTGACCCATCCTTCTTCTTTACAACAATATAGGTGCACCCCAAGGAGAAACGCTAGGGCGTATGAATCCTTTATCTAACAAATCCTACAACTGCTTCCTTAGCTCAGCTAATTCCGCAGGTGCCATCCGATAAGGGGCCTTCCAGATAGGAGAGGTGCCAGGAAGCAACTCTAGAGTGAACTCTATCTCTCTAGCCGGTGGCAAACCAGATAGGTCATCAGGAAAGACATCTGAAAACTCTCGCACTACATCTATCTTCGCAAGAGTAGGTGACTCATCAGCCTTGGGTACTAATACCACACTGGCGAGAAAAGCGTCACAACCCTTGTTCACCATACGCATCGCCCTCATGGCAGAGATGACAAACTTCCCTGCCAAGTTCCTTGGCAAAGGATGAGAAAATTCATCTTCACTAGGAATGCGGAAAACGATCTTCTTCCCACGACAATCTACTAATACATAGTGCTCCTCTAGCCAATCCAGACCAAGAATAGCATCGTAGTCCTTCATCTTTAGCAAGAAGAAGCACCCTTCTAAGACTCTATCCTCAATGCACACCGGTAAAGATGGAATACACTTCCTAGTCGATACCGTGCCTGCGGGTGTGCACAGATAGAGGAACCTCTAACTCCTCAGACTCTAATCGTGACTCTAATGCTAATTGCCTAGTAAAATGCTCGGAAATGAACGAGTGAGTAGCACCCGTATCGAACAAAACCCGAGTATGCACATCAAAGAACAAAACCTTACCTTCGGTGACCTGATCCGCCTGCTCGGCGTCCTCACGAGCTAACGCAAACACTCGAGCTGGGGCTCGAGGTCTCCCTGGTCGTCCTGTCGTTGGCGCTGCTACTGCTGGGGCTGGTGCCGCTCCACCCTGGCCTCCCTGCTGCAGTCTGGGGCAATCCTTGATCCTATGCTCGCTGCTCCCGCACTTCAAGCACTTCCCTACCAACTTCCAACATTCCGTACCACCATGTGCCCTCCCGCAATGAGGACACTCCTTCTTGCCACTAGGGGAACGTTGAGAAGGTACCTGACTGTTTCCCGATGCCACGGGATGCTGCGGTGACTGGAAAGCCGCCTTCTTCCTATCCTGCCTCTGAAAAGGAGCCGCGGGCCTCTTCTGAGAAGCCTTCTTCTCCTCCAGGTACTGCTCCATTTCTCCCTCCTGCCGACACGCCGCGCTGAGTGCCTACTCGAGGGTACGATGGTCGAAAGCCACCAACCTCGTCCTCAGTGATGGTCTCAGACCCATCACGAACTTCTTCGCCTTCATGCGCTCATCAGCTACAATATGAGGGGCATACTTCAATAGCTCGGCAAACCTGGCCTCGTACTCCAGCACAGTCATGGAGCCCTGAGTCAATAAGAAACTTTTGCTCCATCTTGTCCTGGATGTGCTCCGGAACAAACTTGGCTCGGAAGAGCCTCACGAACTCGTCCCAAGCAATCTCCACAGCACCATCCTCGACCGAGTACGTAGTATCGAGGACCACCACACGTCAGCTCGCTCCTACCAAAACCACCCATAAGGACCAAACCAATATAATCTATACTTAAAGAAATAACCACCGAATTAATTTACACACACCTGTAGCATATAGGTGGCTAAAGTGACTTTGTCATCCTCATCGCACCTAATAGCCTGGAAGATCTTCTCAATCTCCCTCATCCAGCTCTCAGCAAGTAACAGATCGCTCTCCCCCTTAAAAGAGGGTGGTGACATCCTCTTGAACCTTTCCATGATGGAGAGTCCACCATGGTCAGCCTGGGAAGCTGGCACCTGAACCTGCTACAAAAACATCATAAGCAACACATACAACATAACAAACATGCATTTAATAAAAAAGACTACTTTATCTTATTATTCTAACCTGAGCCTGCTGAGCCTCCAGCTGAGCCAGGAGTGCAGCCTGGGTGTGGGCCTGCGTTTGCATGGCCTGCACTAAACCCTGCATGAACACTCCATAGTCTACTGGTGGTGGTGGGGAAGCACAAGACCTGGGGTGCTGGGGCCTGCTGCTCACCCTGATCCTCACGCCGAGGCTCATTTCTCCTCTGCTCACCCTTACGAGCAGGGACACCATGCCTACCACGTGAAGCCATACCCTGCAAATTGATTTAATCACAATTTAGAACTAGACTATCTAATTTCTAACTATTTACTTATCTATGTGGACAATCTACACAGACTTAGCATACAATGAAGATGATGGTATGTGTATATTTTATGTACAATTTCAGCCTGTATCTCTGATACCAATCTCTGTAACGACCCTCCTTATACCGGTACGGTTACACCAACCCACATCAGTATAATGAACGCCGCTACAGTGGGACATTTACCCAAAAATTGTACAATTAGGCTGAAACATACACAAATATATGTCACATGACAACGGAAATGAAATAACTGGAAAGTAACTCTTATTCCATCATCATCATTTATACACAGTCTATATAGAAAAGGAAAAGTGAATACTTCATAACTGAGAATTTAAATTATTACATTGTCCACATAAGACTACATAGAGTCTTTTATTACATACTATGAAAGAAGAAAAATACAATGTTGAATCCAAGACAAAAGTCTCCTACTCCCGCTCCGAGTCGCTCCTAACGATCTCCTCGGAAGAAGAAGAAATCTTTGCACATGTACGCCGAAGCAAGAATGAGTCCAAAAGAACTCAACAAGTAACTCCAACCACACTAAACATACATACATCACATGACTTTTCACGTTCTCATGCTACACCATTATCATATAAAGCATGGATTTGGTAATGTTTCAAAAACCCAAACATGATTTCTACACATGATGAGTAATTTATAACAATTTTTCAATGACTTAAAACCTACTTTACAATATACTAAACTAAATCTCATTTAACTACATTCACATGCTAAAATAATAACCATTTTAAACCTGAGGTTTACACATATTACAAACACATTCCTAGCATGGATTCTATGATCATTTTCATATGGTTAACACATTTACACACATGAATAGATTGCTGTTTTGACATGGATCTATCACATTCATATAAGGAATTATCATTTTGCATGTTATACCATTGATTCATATTCTCACCTAATCATTTACATAATTTCACTTATCTAGTTCACATGTTCACACTCTCACACATATGCTCACATATTCTTAATTATATGACACATAGTCCAAACCACCTCTAGAAGGACACACACTAATCACATCACACACATATCTATCACCTAGACATTTCAGTGATAAATCTTAGTTACTGCGTAGAACTGGGAGAAGCACTCTCCACCCTAACCAGCGGTACTTGTCCGCCTCCAGGATTTCATCCCAATGCCCATGGAATATCACACACATATGAACCTTTCCGTAGGGACTTTACTACAGTACAGTTCCACAGCCCTCTAAGGTAGCAGTGTCACCCATTGGCACATTTACACATTTTCTCTAATCTTTTAACACACACTTAAGGCACAATTTTAACACATCTATTTCATGCTCACACATTTACATACTTCAGTATTAACTAGCATGGTACTACTGTTCTCAATATTTAACAGATTCGAAACAAGTCTAATCATGCTGAATTTAGTCGATTTCATTAACAACCTCATTAACATGTATTAATTGATGAATGCTAACATAAAACCAACATATGTAGTTACTGTCATCATTTCAGTACAAAAATTTAGCCACTAATGTCTTACAGGTTACCCATCATGCATATCAAATTTTGCATTTTTTTGAATTACCCACAATTTATGAAAATTCCAACAGTGGTATTATACAAGGTAAACATAGTCAAACTAGCATGGATTTTCATTGTTCAGACCCACAACTCATTCTACACATGGATACTGATAGTCCTAAACATATGTCAATTTCTAGGAATTTAACTATCTCCACACTATTTATCTGAATTTCTGTATTAATAAAACATGCTCACTGTTTTACCATTCAGAAAATGTAATAATTTATACAGATATCAGAAATTTCCCAAATTTCTACAGCATGAACTAAAACCCACAAACACTGCACAGAAATTTTATGACACTTGGATTCCACACAGATTGTACAAACAAAATTTTACAAGGTTAAAAACCTGTTTGACATGAAATTCATAAATTTCAGATAATTAGGGTATTCCACAGAAATTCATAAAATTTGCACAGAATGATCCAATAATGGTATTATATAGCATATCACTTTTACATTATATCCTCATATGCAGAAATCCGAAAAATAGGTCATATAGGTCAGACATGCACACTGTTGCAGTCTGGCGAACTTGATGGCATGCATGTGGCCGTTTATCAGGTTAATGGCAACAAAGGTTGCTGCCAACTCAAGATCTTAATGGCAAGGGATCCTGCTGTTAAGTTCCTGTCTGTGCAAAACACAGACTAAACGCAAGAAACTTTGTGAAATTGGGGTTCCAAGACACGAATAAAATTCTAGAAAATACCTTGGACCTACTAGACGTATGTAGGACTGATGTGAAAGGGTTACTTGCCTCTTAGAAAATCCACAAGCAACGATTTAATCCAGAGAAGCCCTCCTCGGCCTGAGCCAAAGAGCCTTCAAAACTCCCTCGATCCGAGTTTTGTGTTGATGCAGAGCGCAAATAGGTGTCGTATAAGTCTTCTCCAATGTTTAGACTCTCCTTCAGTCGTTGTAGAACGCTGGATGAAGCCTCCAGTCACCGGATTTCAGAGCTCAAAGATTGGGGTTTCACACAGAGAACTAGGGTTTTGACTCAAGAGCCAAAAGGGTAAGATCTGGCCGGAGATGGGGTGTTTTATAGAGCTAGGTGTAGACGCGAGATTTGGCCCATCCCCGAGTGGTTCTATGGCCCAATAAAGCCCGTTTGACCATTTGTTGACTTGCCTCGGATGCCATGTAGACGGCAGCATCGATTGCTGCTGACTACATGTTAACGGCAAGAGTCCTGGACGTTTACTGATGTTGGCGTCCACATCGGTGGATGCCTGCATAGTATTGGCGGTAGGATCTGTTGATGTCAACATGGTTTACCAGGTCTGCACAACTACCTCGAGAATCTAGCCCACTTGCGCCATTCGCTCGCCCATGCAGCGCATGGAGCCGTTCCCAACGGGCATATGGGCCACCTTGGCACTCCATTGACCCAGTAAAAATCCTACTTGCCCTCTCCTCATTCGTTGGAGCTTTAATACATGGATTGCCAAGTGTGCAAGTGTGTTTCTTCACAGTTGAGCATCCAAAGCCTCTGAACTCCGACCCCACTATCTATTTAACCCCCCCTTGGCCTTCTAAGTGAGGAAGAGGAGAGGTTGGACGTCCATATGCTGCCACTTTGAGAAAAGAGAGAGAAAGTTGCACCCCACCTTCCATCATTCCTCTTCTCCTTTCTCTCATCACTTGGGACGTCTAGGAGGCTTCATCCCGAGCTGGAGGAGCCCCACAAGGAGTCGGCAACGCCACAGCAATGAGGATCATCTCCCTCCTCTTCCTCTCTTTCCCTTCCTTTCCCTTTAGCTTTCGCATGTTACACGCACATTCCCACACCCTAGGCACGTAGGACACCTCCCTACACACCTAGAAAGGGGTTTCTCAACCAAAAACGGAGGGAAGAAGGGTGGTCATAACACTTGGCCACCCCTCTTCTCAAGCCCGTAACCGGTACGGGACTCTCCTTTTGAGTCTTTTTAGTTTTCGTTCTGAAGGTTTTTCTGCACTCCTCTTAGTCTAATAGAGTCTCTTGTGTGGCAGGAATACTCTGAAGAAGACCGTGGAGCTCTCTTCCTTTGGCCGACTGAAGGAGGAGAAGTCGAGATCCTACACTCATCCACTACGCGAGGCTACTGCACCGACGTGATCATAACCTCTCCTTGGACACAGGTAAGGCCCTGGCGATCACAAACATCTCTCTCCATTTCTGGTTTTCTTTGTTTTCCTCCTCAGTCAACTCAGTCAACTGGGGAGTCAACGAGGTCAACCAGCGACCCATCACCGCCAACGAGAGCCCAGCGACGTTCGTGAACCACCGGAGGATGCCACAGTCCGACGGGGGTACGGGAAACGCTTCGTCCATAGCTCTTTTCTAGCGATCACGGTGGGACTAGCACTGCTGCTGCAGTCTGTCTGCATCTAGGTAAACGTCAAGAGATCTTGCCGTCCACCCAGGTAAGCGTCCATCGTTCCTGCCGTTTATTTCCTGTAAACGTCCATATAGGTTGTCGTTTGGTCTGTGTTAGCGTCAGTCGATCTTGCCGTCAGTCTACTTCTGATGAACTGCGCGTCCATGTCCATGCCGTTTAGTTCACAGAACTCTATTTTTTGTCTGATTTGATTTGATTTTGCTTTCTGTTTGCTTCCTATTTGGTTCTAACAGTCCTCAGTCACGGGGGGTTCCTTCTTCTTATCTGTTCTAGCCTCCCCTCACATTTTAGGACAGCCATTCTTTGGTTTACAACATTTTACTCAGGGATTCCCTCTCGGGTAAATCGGGTTGGTTCCAAGGAAAACTCTGTAAGTCCCTAAATTCTGTGGATTCCCTCACGGTACGGGGCAGGAGGACCTTTATCTTCCTATTTTAGACTGCTTATTCACCGGGATTTGAGAGAGGAGCAAGAGAATTGGCCTTTTCCACAAGCTTAATTAACACACAATTTTGACATTTAAAACTTTGGGGATGTTGTTTGACAACATTGCTTGGTAGAAATCCAAATTCCTTCTAAAAAATAGTGAAGTTAATCAACTTAACCATTCTAAAATCAGTAGGTTGTGTGCTAATAGATGCTTGGTTGAATTCTTTGAATATGACTGACAATCCGGCCTTTGAGTATGAGGACAATGTCCATGAATTTGTCGGAATGGTTGACACTAACAATCAGCCTGAAGGGTCTGTTCAGTCCTCCTCTCAAGCCGATAATGAGGAGAGTGTGAGTCTTAGGGTCAACCCCACATACGCCCAAGATGTTTAGGAGGACCCCGAATTCTTCAAACTTCTCTCTCGCTATTCACCCGAGGACATCATCTCAATGCTTTCTAAGCATACTGTTCGGGCAGTAGCCTCTCCTTCCCCTCCAACCCCTTCTCCTTTCTACGCTTCTTCATCTAGGCCCTCTCCTAGGCCTGTCACCCCTTCCTGGGCTCCTATTTCCCCCATCCTACTCCTCTTCCTCACACTCCTTTAGCCATCCCTGTTCCTCCTCTTACTCCTTTACCTCCTTCTACCCCAACTCCTCCTCCTGTCTATCCATCTTATGCTCAGCCCTCGCTTCCCGCTCAATCCGAATCCATTTCCCGATCGGAGATGGAGGGTCTTGTTAGGAGACTCTTGGTTGAGTCTCTGTCCCTCTCCAAGCCTCATTCTCTCCAGAACTACTGCAAGCTCCCTAATGCTTACTTCCCTCTAGGTTTTAAGGCCCCAAATATCGCAAGTATGACGGGACCACCGACCCTCAATTCCACCTTGCTGGCTTTACCATGGATTTCCATCGGTGGTTATACGATCGGGTTCTTTTAGTTCACCTCTTCCAACAATCATTAGAAGGGGAAGCTTTGAGGTGGTTCACCTCCTTACCTGCATCGGACCTTATCAATTTTGACATTGTCTACGAGTAATTCATCTCACATTTCTCATACATGGCCACCCAAGTCCCTACACTTCCCGACTTGGTGGCAGAAAAGATGAAGCCGACGAAGACTTTGTCACCTTTGCAAACCGATGGAGATCCATGGCTTCAAGAGCCGACATACCCATCCCGGAGTCCCAAGCCATAACCATGCTAGTTACCAATACCACCCCTTTGCTTCGATCCATCCTCATGCTAAGTAAGTTCCCCTCCTTTGCACATCTTTATAATCGGGCGAGGGTGGTTCAGAACCAAATCAAAGATTCTTCCCTTCCACATTTCTTTGAGGGGAAACCCAAGGGACGTAAAGCTCCTGCGGCACCTACCACCGAGCGGGTGACCGTCAACGAATCTGTCAATGCTTGCAGTCAGCCTTTGAGGCCTCTCAACAAGTCCTCCAATCCTCCTCCCAACCCTCCTTCTAATCCTCACCAGTTCCCGTCACACCCCTCCAAGCCTTATTCCACTGTTCCTCCTCCTTCGGGCTACACCCGGCCTGGTCCTAAAAGGTCTCACTACCCTCCTCTCCCTGAGACCCTCGAGGACGTATTTTTTGCCCTCATGTCATGTGATGCTATTCGGCTCCCCCCCACAAAGGGAAAGCGTCAATCCGAGGGTGGACACCTCAAAATACTGTCCTTATCATAGGGCTCCTGGTCATGATATCAACAATTGCTTCACCTTCCGTGACTAGGTATATGACATGAACGATCAGGGAAGAATTAACTGGGAGGACGTCAAGGTAGCCATAGCCAAGTCTAGGTATACCAAGAAGGATCTGGGTATTATCCAAAACCCTCTCTCCAACTACCAGAGCAACAAACCCTCCTCCTCTAGGTCCCAGGAAAGTGTCCACACCATGACGCATTCGGAACCCCGGGTCGTGAGAAGAGAACAAAAGTGGGGGGTGGAAGGTTTTGAAGAATGGTACCCATGTTCCTCTGTAGAATCCGAGGAACCCTCCACCACTGTAGATGCCATCTTAGAGGAACGACCCTTAGTTCTCATTCGACCCACCCAACAAGAGGCCTACCCTCCTATTCCCCCTGTCTATGAGTCGTCTACCCCTAGATCCAGACCTCTCCAGCTCATTCTCCCTAAGTCTCACGAGGACGTTCATGTCACGCTCAGGAACTGGATTGTTCCTCCGCCCCCGCGGCCATCTCAAGATGAGGAGGATAGTGGACCTCCTCCACCTGCTGGCACCGAATATGACATTCTGCAACACTTGGATAAGACTCCCGCAAGGGTGTCTATTTTGGAATTGATTCAAAGATCTCCATCTCATCAGTCCACTCCCCTCCAATTCCTTTAGAAGATCATGGTCAACGATGACCTTCCTCCTAGTGGGGTCACTAATGCTATCCTCTCCCTCACCCAAGGACCGTCAATCTCCTTCTCGGACAAAGATCTTGCTGCTCCCGAGTTTCGTTCACTTCCTCTCTATCTTACCATTAACCTCAATGGGTTTCGGTAGATTCCACCCTCATTGACACAGGGGCATCCATCAACGTATGTCCGATGAAGACCCTCAAGCAATTGGGTTTGGGGGAAGACAATCTAGAGAAAATCTGCTCCACAATAGCGGCCTACGACAACTCCAAAAGGGTTGCCAAAGGTAAGATCACTCTTCAACTCGAGATCGGACCTGTCACCATGTCCTCTGAGTTTCTAGTCCTCAATGTCAATCCGGCCTACAAGGCCATCCTCAGTCGTCCTTGGCTAGAGCAGACTTTAGGGGTCCCTTCTACCGCCCACCAATGTTTCAAATTTCCTTTCAATGGGCGGGTCATCAAAATCAAGAGCATTCCTACCTTGGAAACTCTTAATTCTATCACTTCGGAGCAGATGCCTCACCTGTTCATTCCGGACAAGGGGAAGAGTCCTGCCATGTCTATCTTTGACTTCCCTTTTCCCTATGATCTAAGTCAACCTCCCTAGTTAAGTGAAGAACTCGAGCATATCTCATGTCCCCAAGGAAAATGTTGGGAGGTCATGGCTTAGATCAGCTACATACATGGCCGAGGTTTGGGTAGGAACGAGCAGGGTTTTGTCCGGAGCATACAGACAAGAAGGTTGTTAGATAGGGCTGGTTTAGGCTTTCATCTGGACCCCATTCATTCGGATCCTTTCATCCCCTATCAGCCTATTACTTGGACCTTGAGTGACCACTTCGTTCAGGGGCCCCTCCAACCGGGTACTCGGGAACCGGTGATAGAGGAGTTGTCCGACTCCGAAAGTGAAGAAGAAGAAGATGCCGGGTTTGAAGAAATCTCCGAAGATTTCGGCCTTCTCTCGCTCTTTGGTTCGCATCTCCCCTCTTCATCTCCTTCACCTCCTTCACAATCTCCCGCTACTGAGGTGTGCCCGGCACCTGACTCTTTTCCTCCAACCATTTCCTCATCTCTTCTTTCTCCCCCTATCCTTTCTCCATCCCTCACCTGGCCAGTCGAGGCTCCCTTGAGTCAACAACTCATGGTTCTGGGCCTTGACTCCAAAAAAAATGCCAATTTTGAAAATTGGAAATGCGAGGTCTCCATCGAGCACCCTTCCTCTGTGGAACCTCTTCCGCTTGGCCAGGGGCCGACGCTTTCCAGCCTAGACTCTCTTTCTCACCCCTCTGAGGGCACTTCCCCTGTACATAGTTTTGTACATAGCAGTCCTGTACATAGTAGTCTAGATTCTAGTTTAGAGTCGGGTTTAGAGTCTAGTCTAGGATTAGAAGAGTCTAGTCCCTCTCAACCA
Organism: Colocasia esculenta; assembly: GCA_014218235.1. NCBI lineage: Eukaryota > Viridiplantae > Streptophyta > Magnoliopsida > Alismatales > Araceae > Colocasia > Colocasia esculenta. Next base: position 162,000,625 of record CM024755.1, on the reverse strand, counting down.
CGTGTTCGCAAAGAGAAGGGTAGGCAAGTTCCTACCCATTATGTCATGGCCTTGGATGAGAGGTGTGCTAAGTTAAGTCAAGTCCCAGAGTTTCTTGAGGAGTCTGCCCTTGTTGAATCAGATTTTGAAGAAGGCAACTCTGTAGACGATGGTTTAGGAGTTTATTTGCTAGATTTCGATGAGAAGGGTGAGCCGGGAGATCTTGGGTCGGAAGAAGAGGACCCAGTGAGCTCCTATGTGGATGGCACAAAGAGGTTCGACGAGCCAACCATGGCTGCGGACGAACCCACCAAAGAGGTCAATCTTGGCACTGAAGAATCCCCGAAGGTAGTCTTGGTTAGTGCCAACTTGAGTGTACAAGAAGAAGAAGCTTTTGTAGCTATCCTTAAAGAATTCTCCGACGGTTTTGCTTGGTTATACGAGGACATGCCGGGACTTGACACCTCTTTGGTTGAACACCGGTTGGTCTTAAAAGCTGACGTAAAAGCCGTTAAACAAAAACTAAGGAGACTACATCCCAAGCTTGCACTCAAGATCAAAGAGGAGATTGACAAGTTGCATAAAGCTAAATTTATTAGGGTTGTGCTTTATCCACAATGGGTAGATAATATCATCCCTGTGATGAAGAAGGACGGTAAGGTTAGGATCTGTATAGATTTCCGTGACCTTAATCGTGCTTGCCCAAAGGACGATTTCCCTCTTCCACACATAGATGTCCTAGTGGACAACACTGCCGGCTTTGAGATGTTATCTTTCATGGATGGTTTCTCTGGGTATAACCAAATCCGTCTGGCGGAGGAAGATCAGGAGAAAACTTCTTTCACAATGCCTTGGGGTACCTACTGTTATGTTGTCATGCCCTTCGAATTAAAGAATGCGGGAGCAACTTATCAAAGGGCAATGATGGCAATTTTTCATGACATGATGCATGTGCACATGGAGGTCTATGTGGACGATGTCTTGGTTAAATCAAAGACTCGACATGGCCATGCTGAAGTCCTCCGGGCAGTTCTCCAATGGTCTAGAGAACATAAGCTCAAAATGAACCCCAAGAAGTGTGTTTTTGGAGTCTCTTCAGAAAAGTTGCTTGGGTTCATAGTTAGCAAGCGGGGAATTGAGATTGATCCCAATAAGGCCAAAGCAATAATCGACATGCCTCCTCCTAGGAATATCAGAGAAGTTAGAGGGCTAATTGGCAGACTGCAGTTCATTAGGAGGTTCATCTCCCAACATTCAATTCGTTGCAAGCCCTTCTATGAGATGCTTAAAGGAGAGGCAAAATTTGATTGGAACGATAAATGTCAAAAGGCCTTTGATGAATTGAAAATTTATCTGTTCAATCCCCCTATTCTCGCTCCTCCTGTCCCAGGTCGGCCTTTACTGCTCTATGTGTCAACCACTGAAGATTCAACTGAAGCAGTCTTGGCCCAATATGACGACGAGAAGAAGGAGAGAGCGGTGTACTACCTATCCAAGTTGTTCAATGACGCTGAGAAAAAGTACACTGCCATGGAAAGAACATGTGCGGCCGTCGTCTGGGTTGCCCATAAGTTAAAACACTATTTCCTAGCTCATGAGGTGAAACTTCTGGCGCGTATGGACCCAATTCGGTACTTGCTTGAGAAGCCCGTCCTGACTGAGCGGTTGATGAGGTGGCAAAGTTTCCTCAATCAATTTGATATCACCTACGTCAACCAAAAGTCAATCAAGGGGCACGCTATTGCTGACCATTTGGCCCACCACCCTTTACCATGTACTCTCCTGTCGACGAAAGTTTTCCGGATGAAGAGTTAGGAGCCATTATCGATGGTGAACCTTCATGGATACTTTATTTCGACGAGCCCTCAACTCCAAAGGTTGTGGAATAGGGGCAGTCCTCCTCTCACCGAAAGGGGTAGTCATTCCGCAAGCCTACCAGTTAACCTTCCGTGCCACGAACAATATGGCCGAGTATGAGGCGCTCCTAGTCGGGCTGAAAATGGCATTGTTGCTCGGAGTCAAGGAGTTAAGGATAATTGGCAATTAGCAGTTGATACTCCGGCAGTCTCTTAGAAAGTACCAGACCCAGGATCCCAAGTTGAAACCATACCAAGAGTTGGTAGGAAAGGTAGTCCGGCAATTTAGGAAGCTCACTTTAGTCCACACTCCTAGGGCTCAGAATATTCTAGCAGATTCACTTGCTTCCCTGGCTTCTTCCAATCCCATCCCTTTGGGAAAGTCTTCTGAAACCATCTCCGTCCAAAGACTAAGAGTCCCTTCTCATGTTGATCCTTGGTTCATTCAACTCAAATCTCCTTCTCTTCGGGTCCATGCACTCTCAAAAGAGCCCAAAATTGACCTCGAAGACGGCCATCCTTGGTACTTTGACATCGAGAACTATCTCAAGGATGGATCCTTCCCCGATTATGCCACCTCTTCTGATAGATGGGCCATTCGCCGTGTCTCAGAGCGTTACAAAATCATAGGTGGTGTTCTTTACAAGAAATCTCTCAGTGGGATCTATCTTCGTTGCCTCGATGAAATCGAATCTCAAAGTATTGTTGAAGCCGCTCACTCTAGTGAATGTGGTGGCCATGTCAATGGTAGGTCAATCGCTCAAAAGGTACTAAGACACTATTACTGGCCTACCATGGAAGAAGATTGCCGTCACTTTGTCCGTCACTGTGCTAAATGCCAATTGCACGGTGACAAAATCCATGCTCCTTCCTCCTCTCTTCACCCTCTCATTGCTCCATGGCCTTTCGCTATGTGGACATTTGATGTGGTCGGTCCACTCGCGGACAGAATCAGAGAAATCCGCAAGAAGTCCTTCATTCTGACCGCCACGGAGTACTTCACGAAGTGGGCTGAAGCAGAAGTGTTCATAGAGGTTAAAGCTTCAACAGTTGTCAAGTTCATCAAGCGCAACATTCTTGCAAGGTTCGGCGTGCCTCGGGACATCGTCACCGACAATGGGCCTCAATTCACTTCACAGGAGCTCCGCGACATGTGTGGTAAATATGGTATTAATTTGCAGCATTCATCCCCATATTATCCACAAGGTAATGGACAAGAGGAAGCCGCTAATAAAACTCTCATCAAAATTATAAAGAAAACTTGCAAATCTCATAACAATGCTGACTGGCCAGACCGCTTGGTTGAGGCTCTTTGGGCTTATCGCACCTCGATCCGAACTCCTACGGGGCAAACCCCCTATGCTTTAACATACGGATCAGATGCGATACTCCCATATGAGATCTTCGTCCCTTCACTTAGAGTTCAATTGGATTCCGAACTTGACCCCGGTCAACGACGGGAGGCCTTGTTGGCACAACTTGAACTCTTATATGAAAGACGAATGATAGCGGCTGACCATGCACAAGTCTATCGCCAAAAGAATTGCATGTTTTTACGCCAAAAGAGTTCTTGAGAGAAAATTTTAAGTGGCTGAGATGGTCCTAAAGCGCAAAATCATAAAGGCACCAGGTCCCAGGAGCAAATTGCAAGAAAATTGGGAAGGTCCTTTCGTTGTCAAAGAAGCATACTCAGGGAATGCTTATAGGTTAGTAGATGCCGAAGGAGTTGAGTTGTCACACCCCTGGAACGCAGTCTACCTCAAGAAATTCTACCTTAGTCGATCTGTCAAGTCTGTCATTCATTACTTGTCAATGGTATGGGTTTAAGTCTATACTTTTCCACTTGGTCATTAGTAAGGTAGGGTTTATTCACACACCACATGATGTTGAGATATTATCTTTTAGTTGGAAAATCACAAGTACACTCGGGCGGTCTAATTCGGTCAATATGCTTCCCTTATTCTCTTCCCACTCGGTCACGTCTGGAAGCGGGGTAAACTACGAGTAGGGGACCATCCACTCCATCTAAAGGACAAGGTCACCATAAACAGGGGCAATCAAGGAAAAAGCAAGGGGTAGAATGCTAAACCAAGCCTAAAGGGGAAAAAGAAAAGCCAAAAAGGTCAAAAAAAGGGTAGCAAAAAGTACGTACCCAGGAAAAGACTGGCCAAATTAAGGAGGTAGCAAAAAGTACGTGCCTCCACCCCAGAAGTCAAATAAAATGAAAAATTCCCCTGGAAATAATTGTTGACCAAGTCTTTTAGTGTGAGATGTTGGTTTGGAAACAAAAAATAGTTTGAACTAAATCCTTGCATGACTTACTACTTATTTCTTCCAAACTCCTCCCTCTAGGGGCAAACTTGACCTTGTAAGACCTTCCATGGTGGAAAATATTAAGAAGGCTAGGGGCAGTTTTCGACATCAAAGATTTCATGCACGATCCTCCTTATTCATGACCTCCGTGGATTAAGTAGATCATGCGGACCCTATGCTTTGACATGTGATGAATATGTGTCTTAGAGTCAAAAAATCCGAAAAATGGAAAATGAGAAAAAAGAACAAAAAATGAGAGTCTCCCGATGTATATATTTTCACCTTGTACATATTTTTTCCTTATTAAAAAAAAGAAAGATAAAAAAAGATTAAAAAATCAGAAAATCAAAATCCAAAAAAATTAGTAGTACCATGTACATATACTAACATGTTACTTATTTTCCTATTCAAAAAAAAAATCATCAAAAAAATCAAAAAGAGACAAAAAGACAAAAAAATACATATGCATATTTCCCTTCGATTATTTCATTTGTGTTCTTATCTTTGATTAGACATTAGCCCCTTGACCAGATCTCAAGAAAGGTACATCATTTAGGCAAGGGACTAAAAACATATCTACACTAACTTTTTTCCTTTAAGTGCTGTGGATGCAGGAACCCAAAGTACCAAAGCAAACCATTCAAGTGCACATCAAGATGAAGTCCACAAAAATCCACTATGAAGGATAAAAGTTCTGTACATATCATGACAGGAGCATACCCCTGATGGTACAACTCACTCCTCTCTCCTCTCCCCCTCACTAGGCCTCTGCCTACGTGAGCTGCTCACCTCCTCCTCCTCCCTCTCCCGGCGTCGGTCTGGGACAGGAGGTCTCGACGCCGTCGATGCCTCTGGTCGCTGTCCTCCTCCTCGTCCTACGGACGGATCTCCCAGTGACACGATGTCGTCGAGAGATCCGAACACGGACCCCATCCTCCCGGCTGCCTTCTGCTGGGCCTGTCGCTGCTGCTCCCGGCGCTTCTTCAGCACCCGGTTCTTTAAAAACTCCAGATCCGCGACAGCCTGCACTTGGGCCTCGATGGCCCGTACCCGGTCGGCCTCCGCCTGGCTCTGCCTCTCCCGCGCCTCGAGCATCCGACCCTCCATCTTTGATAACTCTAGTCGTAAGCTCTCCACCTGCGCCTGGAGGGTTGCTACTCCTCCCCCCTGCCGCTGCACACAAAGGAGCAAACAAGTCGCATCAAGCCAATCAAATAATGTGTAGAAATGGTGTTGGTTCAGTGTCTTACCTCTGCCTCCAGCTCCCGGACCCTCGCCTATGCCCGATCCAGGGTCTCCTGAAGGCGAACTGCCAAGTCTCCTCTGGCTGGCCCTGTGTCTCGGTCGCTCGCACCCTCGCTAGCTCCCCCTTCTTCATTCACATACCTTGGTCAGTAATCAAGTCAAATCAATTTCAATTTCAAATCAAGTTCAAGATATGATCAAGATGTTACTTACCAATGTCCGGATCTCAGCGCGGAGCCTCTCCAGCTCCACCTCCTGCTCCGCCAGTCGCCCCTCCAAGAGGCGTACCGCTTGCGACTCCGGCAACTGTCATTCACACTTCAAGGTTAGAATCAAGTCAAGCAATTCAAATGACAAAGGTTTAGAGTAAGAGGTTCACTCACCACTCACCGGTCGAGCCGGAGTCGTCCGGCGTAGCGTGCTCGGTACCCCTCCAGGTACGCCGCGCTGTCTTGGAGGTCCGCCTGCTGGAGCACCTGCTCGCCGCCCTCACGCCAGTAGGCGACGGTGCTCCCGTGCTCCTCGCCCCAGTCTCGGTCCTCGGCGAAGAACCGTCGGCAAGAGTGTCCCTCCCTACCTAGAGAGGGTACCTCTATGGCCGGCTGGTGCAAGCACAGAGTCCGTACGACCAACTCTAGGTAGAGGACCTCGTACGTCCCCAGGCACAGCAGGAGTAGGTGGCGGTCGAAGAGAGGGCGACCTGCTGCCACCGCCGGGTGGGAAGTGTCCACCTCCCCCCGATACGGGGTCCACACCACCTGCAAGGAAGAGAGCATTGGTCAGTCAAATCGAAAGGAACAATTGAAAGCAATAGAAAGAAGGAGATTTAGTTGAGTTTTGTACCTGGTCGTGGGGATAGTGGTCCAGTGCGGCGCGCATGTCCTCCAAGTGTCGATCCGCCACCCTCGGGTCAGGAGCTACCTCCCACCTCGCCATGAGAGGCACCATGTTTGGCACCCCTCTACATGTACCCCGCGTCCCATAGGGAAGCGGGTGTACCCCAGATCTGCAAGGCAATAAGAAAGACATGTCAATTCAATTCAAATAAATTCAATGATGAGCATTTAAAAGAAAGAGAGAGGCGTACCTGTAGAAAGGGGGTGAAGCCCCCGGTGCTCTGAGAGCGCCACGAGCTGCTAGGGAAAAGAGAGAAGAGATGACCCAGCATCGCGGCACCCCATGCATACCGGCCCGCCTGCTCAAGGTCCCTAAGCAGTAACACAAACTTGCAGTTCATCTGGGATGACTGCGTCGTGAACAGCAGGCGCCCGAAGAGGTAGGAAATGAAGATCCGCACAGACTGCTCCTCGCTCCTGTCCCCTAGCTCGAATGCCCCCCGCACTCCCATGTAGAACTCCTCCAACGTCTCCAGAGGCCCCCTCCTCCTACCTCTCAATCCCACCGCCTTTGATAGCGATCCGAGCAGGATGCTCCGGATCGGCCTCCTCCTCCCAGCAACGAACTCGGGCCCCAAAAGCTCTACTATGTCGTCATAGTAGTCACTCCTCTCCTGTCCCACCACCGGCTCTCCCTGAACCGGCAGTCCCGTCAGATACGCCACGTCCTCCAACGTGGGTATCATGTGACCCCAAGACATGATGAATGCCTTGCAGTCCTCCTCCCATCTCTCCCTCAGCGCCTCCAGGTACGATACGTCCACATGGAATGGACGCACCGACAAGAGGTGCCCAAACCCCATCCGGGAAATCCGGGTCTGTTGAGCCTCTGGCAACGCCCGGTACCATGCCCAGCACAAATCCCAAGTCACTCTGCTCCTCATTCGGCCTTTGCCCTGCAGAAAATACAAAAAGTAAACGTCAGTATCGATTGCCGCTAAATAATAATTGACGGCAAGGTGTATGCCGTTTACAAACAGTAGGCGTCAAGGCTATCGCCGTCTAGTTCTCTGTCGGCGTCCAACCCTGGCCGTCAAGTTCACATTAACGGCATAGGGGTGGACGTTGACAGGAACTCGACGTCCACCGATGTGGACGTCAAGTTCCTGTCAAAGCCGACAGAGCCTCCCCTGTTTCCCCCTCTTTTCACATTGTACAAACATACATCCACAAGGTTTTTTGAGGTTCGAATGGCCTACCTTGGGTCGCCGTGGGTGTCTCTCCTCCGCCTCTGTTTCTTCCCCCTCTCCATCACCCGCCATCTCTTCCCCCTCCGACGGGTCGCCGCCGGCCGCCGCCACCATTTCCTCCTCCGCCAAGCTCTCTTCCCCTGTGTTTTCCTCCTCCTCCGCCATGCTCTCTTCCCCCGTGTTTTCCTCCTCCTCCGCCATGCTCTCTTCCCCCATGTTTTCCTCCTCCTTCGCCGGTTGAAGGCGTGTCCGAAGCATTCGTTGCTCCCCCCTCGCCATCGGGTCTAGCCACCACAGTCAGTCAGAAAAAGAGATTTGAAGAGGAATATTTGAGGTGAATGAAGGATGAGATAGAGTGAGAATGAGTGTAGTAAGGAAAAGAAGAAGAAAAGCTCTCCGGAGGTTGAGCAACCAAATGGTGCCGGAATGAAGCGTCGGTTAAAAAAAAAGGCTGTTTTTTGAAGTTGACATCAAGGGCATGTCGTTCATCTTTTTGTGACGTCGATGGTCTGGCCATTGACATACTGTACACGTCCATATGGTTGACGCCAACGTCTCATCAGTGTCAGACCTCGAAATCCGGTCAACGGCCAGGTGGTCGACGCCTATTTTGAATTCGACGGTCGTCGCTCTGGACGTCTATGCTTCTCTTTGGTCATTGGAGGCCATACGCTGGACGTCTACCTGACAATGACGGCCATCAATGTGGATGCCAACCTTGCGCATCCAGTCCTCACAGAACACTCATTTGGTGCCCATCTGAACATCATTCAACCCCTTCAATGCTCAATTCCACAATTCAAGGAATTCAATACCATCAAACACAATGCAAATTATTCTTTATTCTCCAAATTGTGTTACACTTATTGGAAATGAGGAAAGTACATCACTTTGCCCTACGGGCCATGTAAAAATCACAAGAAATTGATGATCAGTCTGTCCCCATGTAATTTTAATTAATTACATATGTATTTTAGTGATTAACAAAACTTCATCAATAATCTCTAACATATTTCATAAGTCTTAAGTACAGGAAAATTACTAAGGTCAATCAAGTCAATGTTAGTAAGTATTGCCTTACTGAAGCTTAACTCCTTTCAACATGATATTTCTCTAAGTCCACATCGACTTCTGTTCAAAGTCATAATGATTTCTTTATGAGCATATCGATTTCAATATAGCTATAACAATTTGATATCACAACAATTTCATAAGTGTTTTAACGATTTCCTTGTAAGACTGGAAGGTCATGTTGTTTCAAACAAGTCGATCCTATAACGATTCTATAAGTCATCGTAACGATTCTATAAGTTCTCGTAAGGATTTCTTTAGAACTCGTAACGACTTGCCTGTCGCAACGATTCTATAAGTTCTCATAACGATTTCTTTAGAACTCGTAACGACTTGCCTGTCGCAACGATTCTATAAGTTCTCGTAACGATTTCTTTAGAGCTCGTAACGACTTGCCTGTCGCAACGATTCTATAAGTTCTCGTAACGATTTCTTTAGAACTCGTAACGACTTGCCTGTTGCAACGATTCTATAAGTTCTCGTAACGATTTCTTTAGAGCTCGTAACGACTTGCCTGTCGCAACGATTCTATAAGTTCTCGTAACGATTTCTTTAGAACTCGTAACGACTTGCCTGTCGTAACGATTCTATAAGTTCTCGTAACGATTTCTTTAGAGCTCGTAACGACTTGCCTGTCGTAACGATTCTATAAGTTATCATAACGATTTCTTTAGAACTCGCAACGACTTGCTCACCGCAATGATTTCTTCAGTGAACACAACGATTTGCTTTGAATAACGATTTGTTAAGTGTTTCACAACGATTTCTTCAGTGAACACAACGATTTGCTTTGAATAACGATTTGTTAAGTGTTTCACAACGATTTCTTTAGTGAACACAACGATTTGCTTTGTATAACGATTTATTAAGTGTTCATATTAAATCCTTCAGTCAATGTAACAATTTACTATGACTCATAACGACTTGGTCAAACTGACTTATTCATAATGATTTCATAAGTCATATAGTTATCGATTTTATGTCTTACATCGACTTGATACTCTCTTTCTCTAAGAAGCGTTGACTAGTCAAAGTCCACGTATATATCTCTCTGACACTCCTGCATTTATGAGATCTGAACGTACCTCTACATGCATGCAGACGATATCGTCCATTATCATGCTTACTCTGAATACATCTTTTAGATTCAACTATTTGGTTTTACTATTTTCATGACTATTTCTTTTTACGTTGACTGACATCAGAGATAGCTTAGCTGTCCGCTGTTCAAGATTGAAATTTGTGTAGATCTCTGATGTAGTTCCACTTTACAACGATTGGACAAATTAGAAGCCTAAAGATATCTCAGAAGATCTCATCTCTTTGCGTGCACAAGTGATCAAAAGGCTGTTGACTGAAAGCTTCCAAATGTCAAGCAGTCTAACGTCTACCAATCTAAGAGACAACGGTTACTTCAACGGCCATATTTCAAAAGGAGATATAAATACAAGACAGAAGTGAAGAATGAAAAAATAACTGCGTGGAAAACAAAATCTCGCATACGAGCATTCAAATCCTTCTGCAAGAAGTCTAGAGCCAAAAATCTCATTCCTCATCACCTTTAGCTCTTCGCTGTCTGTGCTGTAATAGAATCTCTAAGAGAGCCAGTGTAGCCCTGATAGTGTGCATTGTTTAGATCTTTTGCTCTCAGTGCTTGTTGCTTCAGATCTTGACTTGTAGAAGCTTGATCTAGGGGCTTGAATTCATTCTATTCTCTTTGTGGTGTTTCCCTTCGTGTGTGAAGGAAGACCTGGTGGGATCCAGGGTGCTGTTCCCTTCGGTTGTGAAGGAAGACCTGGTGAGGTATCCAGGGTGTGGTTATTCCCTTCTGGTGTGAAGGAAGACCAGTTGAGCTGGGTGTTGTAGTGTCCATAGGGGGACTGTACCCTAGTTAGTGAAAACCTGAGTTGTTGCTCAGGGACTGGATGTAGGACTCCTAAGGAAAGGAGGTCCGAACCAGGATAATTCCTTGCGTTGTGTGATTGATTCTTTGTGAGTTTGTTATTCATACTAACCGCTACTAAACAACATCGAAGATTAATTTTGTGTATACTTTTACGTACAGGTGTCACCTAAACAGAATTTTTAAAGACCCATTCACCCCCCCCCCTCTGGGCTTGTCAACTGAGCAACAAGTGGTATCAGAGCGAGTCTCTTCGAGAAAGAAAAGATCCAACGATCTGAAGAGTAAAGATCAATGGCAGCCCAAGGTCACAACGAAGGTCAGTCTGTCAACCGACCACCATTGTTCGATGGAGAGGATTACACATACTGGAAAACAAGAATGGAGTACTTTCTGCAAGGCCATAATTATTAGATATGGTCCATAGTAGAAGAAGGTGATCTTCTGGTCACAAATGAGAAAGCTCAGTGGACAGATGATGCTAGGAAGAAGATCTCGCAGAATTGTAAAGCAAAGAGTATTCTGTGCTGTGCCCTTAGTAAAAAGGAGTTCAACAGAGTCTCAGCCTGCAAATCCGCAATGGAAATGTGGGAAAAGCTCAGAATCACCTATGAAGGCACAGACAAAGTGAAGGAAACAAGAATAGACATTCTTGTAGCACAGTACCAGAGATTTCAAATGCAATCAGGTGAGTCCATTACCCAAATGTTCAGTAGATTTACAGATATTACAAATGGGTTAGCTGGACTAGGAAAGACCTATGAAATGGGAGATATGGTCAGAAAGATTCTTAGATCCTTACCATCCTCATGGACCCCAAAGGTCACAGCTATTGAAGTGGCTAATGATCTGAAAAGGATGTCTTTGGAAAATCTCATTGGTCCCTTATGGCCCATGAGATCAATATGGAAAGGCTAGGAGAGTCCTCTAGCAGAAAGAAACATTCAAATGCTCTTAAAGAAGAAGAAGACAAGTCAGATGAGTCATCAGCTGAAGATGAGAACTCAAGTGGCTGTGAAGATGAAGAAGCCATGCTATCAAAAAGGTTGCAACGCATTCTAGCAAAGAAGAAGAAGTTCCAATCTGGTAGAAGACACTTCAAGAGAAATAAAGACTTCAAGAAACCAGATGGAAAGGATCAAAAGAAGAATGAGCCTATATGCTACGAGTGCAAAAAGCCAGGACATATCAAAGCTGAATGTCCAAAGCTCAAGAAGCCTGAATTCAGGAAGAGACAGAGCTCCAAGAAGTTCAGGAAATATAAGAAGAAAGCTATGGCAGCTGCATGGAGCAATAGCAGCGACTCAGACAGTGAGTCAAGCTCAACCAGTGATGAGGAAGAAGCCAACTTGGCATTTATGGCAAATACCGAAGAAAGGTAACCTCTGACTCATCCTTTGATTCTTGTAATGGTTCAGATTCTGATAGTTTAGAAGAAACTTTCAATGAATTATACAGTAAATATAGAGAAGCAACAAAATTGTTAAGAGTAATCAAGAAAAATAATAGTTGTCTAGAAAACACAAACTCCGATCTAAAGTCAGAAAATGATCAATTAGAAAGCCAAATAACTGAAATTAAAAGGAGAAATGAACTGCTATGTGAGGATCTAAAAGATAAAAATGAACTAATAATTGAATTAGAAAAACAAGTAAGTTCAGATGAACTGAAAACTGAAATCAAGATACTAACAGAAGAAAATATACAGTTATCTAGCACATTAGAAAAATTCACAAATGGTAAAAACTCCCTCATATTAAAAGGTGCCAGAAGATCAGGTAAGAAGAAAAATGGATTAGGATATACACCCCCAGATAATGAAGAAACCATAGTTTATCCTAAAACATATCCAACACCAAAATTTGTACCCGAACAAGATATAGCATACAAAGCTAACTTCAAATATATGGAAAAGTAACCAAATTATCCTGCTGTAGTCACTGCAACAAGTTAGGACATATCATAACAACATGCCCAACAAAACATAAGAAATGGATAATCAAAGGTAAAATCAATGATACTAACCAATCAGGACCCAAAAGAATTTGGGTACCTAAAACTTGATGATTTTATTTCAGGGTAACACTCGAGCATCCAAATGGTATTTAGACAGTGGGTGCTCAAGGCACATGTCAAGAAATCAGAAGCTATTCACCAATCTCCAAGCTGAACAAGGAACAGTTACCTATGGAGACAATGGGAAAGGCACAGTAATTGGCAGTGGTTCTGTAGCAACAAAGGAAAAATAGTCATCGAAGATGTATTGCTTGTCAAAGGGCTGAAGCACAACCTCATCAGCATCAGCCAGCTTTGTGACAGAGGTCATCAGATTCAGTTTCAAGAGTCAAAGTGCAGCATACTAAAGGATGGAGCTGTAATCTTCCAAGCCAATAGGGAGAAGAACCTGTATGCACTTCATCTTGAAGAACTCAAGGATTAGGATGTTTTCCTGGAAGCAAATAGAAGCCAGTCAACTGAACTGTGGCACAGAAGACTGGGTCATTGCAGCATAGATGGCATGAGAAAATTGCTAAAGAAAAATCTTGTGGAAGGTCTACAAAAGGTCAGTGCAAAAATGGAAGGTGTCTGTAGATCTTGTGCTAAGGGAAAGCACACCAAGAGCTCCTTCAAGTCAAAAACCGTGGTAACCACCTCAAAACCCTTAGAGCTCCTTCATATGGATCTATTTGGGCCAATGAGGACTACCAGTCTCGGAGGAAAGAACTTTAGTTTTGTCATAGTCGATGATTACTCAAGATTCACATGGGTATCATTCCTAGAGCATAAAGATGACACTTTTGAAAACTTTGTTAGTTTCAGCAAGAAAGTCCAAAAGGATCAGAAGTTCAGCATTGTTTCTATCCGATCGGATCATGGTGGTGAATTTCAGAATGAAAATTTTGCTAAATTCTGTGATAATCAGGGGATTGAGCATAATTTCTCAGCACCAAGGACACCACAGTAAAATGGAATTGCTGAGAGAAAGAATAGAACTCTATTGGATATGGCAAGAACCATGCTGTCAAAATATGATCTGCCAAGGTATTTTTGGGCCGAAGCAGTCAACACAGCGAGCTACATCATCAACAGAGTAATGATCAGGCCAATCCTAAAGAAGACTGCATATGAACTGTTCAAAGGAAAGAAACCTAAGATCAGTCACTTCAGGACATTTGGATGTCCTTGCTTCATCCACAACAATGGAAAAAGGGACATTGGTAAGTTGGATGCCAAATCAGATGAAGGCATTTTCATGGGGTACACCTCTAAACCCAAAGGCTATAGAGTATTTAATAAACACACTTTATTAATTGAACAGTCTGTACATATTATTTTTGATGAAACTAACCCTTCCTTGAGAAAGGAAGAAGACAGTGACAATGATGATACAAATGAACTGTCCAAGAAACTAAAGAATACATCAATAGAGGACAAGGATGATCCACCTCTGGAAGACATGCAACAAAGGGAAATTACACATGAAAACTTTCCAAAGGAATGGAGATACAAGAAAGATCATCCACCTGAGAATACCATTGGTGATCCATCTGTTGGGGTAAGAACAAGAGGTAACAGGATACCCTATGATTATTTAGCATTTGTTTCTCAAATAGAGCCGAGGACAGTCAATGAAGCTCTTGGTGATGAATCTTGGATCTTGGCCATGCAAGATGAACTAAATCAGTTCAAGAGAAACCAAGTATGGTCACTTGTTCCTAGACCATCAGACCATCTAGTTATTGGCACCAAATGGGTGTTCAGGAATAAATTGGATGAGGCCGGTGTGATCTTAAGAAACAAGGCCAGACTGGTAGCTGAAGGCTATTCCCCAGAGGAAGGTGTAGATTTCGATGAAACTTATGCACCTGTAGCTAGACTTGAGGCTATTAGAATATTACTTGCATATGCATCAGCATTAGACTTAAAACTATTTCAAATGGATGTCAAATCTGCATTCTTAAATGATTTTATAAAAGAGGAAGTTTATGTGGAACAACCCCCAGGCTTTGATGACACAGAATTTCCTAATCATGTTTTTAAACTTCATAAGGCATTATATGCTTTAAAGCAAGCACCTAGGGCCTGGTATGAAAGGCTTAGTTCTTTTCTTCTAAATCATGGTTTCAGTAGAGGTCAAGTAGATAGCACTCTATTTGTAAAATCAAAAGTTAAAAGCATACTACTTGTACAGATTTATGTAGATGATATTATCTTTGGATCTACTGATGAATCCCTTTGCAAGTACTTTGAAAAGTTGATGCAGGGAGAATTTGAGATGAGCATGATGGGAGAGCTCAATTATTTCCTTGGATTGCAAATCAAGCAAGGAAAAGATGGCACCCATATCTGCCAAGCAAAGTACACCAAAGAACTCTTGAAGAAATTTAGATTCGATAACACCAAGCCACTGTCAACACCCATGAGTACATCAACAAGGATGGACAGTGACAAAGATGGTAAGAAAGTAGATCAAAAGATCTACAGAGGTATGATAGGTTCATTGCTTTATTTAACAGCTAGTAGACCCGATATTCTATTTAGTGTATGCATGTGTGCTAGGTATCAAGCAGATCCTAGAGAATCTCATTTAATCTCTGTAAAAAGAATATTTAGATACTTAGCTAAAACTCATGATTTGGGTCTGTGGTATCCAAATCCTGTGAAATTAGTTTAGTAGGATACTCTGATGCTGACTATGCTGGATGCAAAGTAGATAGAAAAAGCACCAGTGGTTGTTGTCAATTTCTTGCAGAGTGTTTGATATCCTGGTCATCAAAGAAACAAAATTCAGTGGCACTGTCTACAGCTGAAGCTGAGTACGTGGCTGCTGGAAGTTGTTGTACACAACTCCTATGGATAAAGCAACAACTTGAAGATTTTGGATTAAATATCAAATCGATTCCACTATTGTGTGACAACACCAGTGCTATCAATCTCACCAAAAATCCAGTCCAACATTCAAGGACCAAGCATATTGAGGTTAGATATCATTTCATTCGTGATCATGTTGCAAATGGTGATATTAAAATATTGTTTATTGATACAAATAGTCAGTTAGCAGACATTTTCACAAAAGCCTTACCTGAAGAGAGATTCACATCTCTTAGAAGGGAATTAGGCATGTGCAATTTGTGAAAAGAAGTTTGTTTAAAACTGGCACACAAAATTTCAGAATCAAGTAAATTTTCTCTCCATGGTATTAAGCAAAAGAAATTCAAATTATCCATATAACCATTCTTGTATTTAAAGTCGGTTTGAATAGTCAAACTCTTTTGTTGCTTTCTACCACCTTTTGGCGCCTCTCTTTCCAGTACATTTATTAATTTCCAAAAATCAATGCGAAAAACGATTCATCTCCCATCTTCAACCTTTTCCCTCTTTCGTCTGGTTGCCTGAGTCGATGCCGTAACGACTCCAACATCTCTCTCTGCTCATTTGAAGTTTCTCTCTTCTTCCCGCGAAGAAATTCTTGAGGACCTTTCTCTCCTCCTTCCTTCTCAACCCTCCAGAAAACCTCCTCACCTGATTCCATGGCCGCATCCATCGTTTCCGGGAGTCTGGGTGGCTACAGCGCCGAGTTCCTTACTCCTGAGCAGCAGGAGAGGTTCACTTACGTAAAGACGAAGCTGTGTGGGAATAAAGAGGTTGATATTGCAGATCTGGAGAAAAATGGGATGCACAGTGTAGTGGCCGCAATCATCAGGATGCAGTGGATGGGAATCTCAACCCTCTCAGAGGTAAGCTATCCAGACCTTGTAAAGGCCTTCTATGTTTGTCTGAAATCAGAGGCAAATGGATCCCTGACATCCTTTGTCAAGGGAACCCAAATCAGGATCGACCGTGATGTTTTGAAAACCCTATTTGGTGTATGTACATCTGGTCACAGTGGAATCCACTCAGTGGATATTCAAGCAAAGGGTCTAGGTATCATTGGTCCAGACTTCAGGCTGAACGATGGAAAGCTGGACATCAATCAGCTAAATGCCTTCAACAGGATTTTACATTTCATAGTGTGTCAGATACTGGCTCCGAGAAGTGCTACTTTCTCATCTTGTACCAAGGCCGACTCAGACTTAATGTTTTGGGCCATCCAAAACAGGGAAATCAATATGGCTGAGGTAATGATGGAAAGGATGAAGTTCGCCAGAGAACAGATTTGGGATACCAAGAGCAAGCTAAACGTCTCTCTGCCTTATGCTCACCTGCTCACCAAAGTATTCAAACACTTTGGTGTTGATCTATCAGGGGCAGTCACTGAGAAGATGGGCCAAGCAATTAGGTCCAGAAACCTGAAGAAAAGCGGATTTTCATTTCATAATGGTATCTGGTCTAAAGCTTCCGTAGCAGAGGGCGAAGCCATCATTGGCGACGCTCAAGTTGATCATCAGGTAGAAGTGCCAGTAACACCTGCAGCAGAACTAGCAGTAGCAGCTTCAGTAGCAGTTGAGCCAGCAGCACCGGCAGTTCCAGAATCAGCAGCAGACCATCAGAAAGAGCAGCAGAGTAAGCAGTGGTAGCAGGATCACCTGTAATTGCTGTTGAATGTCCACCTCCAGAAGCTCCAACAGAAGAAGCAATGGCAGGTGCAGCAGATCCTTTGCCCACCTCCATCGTTGCCTCTATCCTCAAAGAGGTATTGGATTCTATCCACTCCACTCCAGTCACTCTAGAGGCTGGCGGAGAATCAGTGGCAGAAGTTGTGGCATCAGGCCACATTGAGGAATCAATTGCAGCACTAGTTCAGGAGGAGCAATCAGATGCTCCAGCAGATGTTGTTTTGGAAGAGGCTCCCATTCAGGGGGAGCAAGAGCCAATGGAAAAGGATGCTCCTGTTCAGGGGGAGCAATCAAAGAAAGGACCAGCAGAAGCAGCTCACTGTGATGAGCCTATGGGCAGTGTACCAGCTGATGAAGACTTGCCTAATACTCAGAATGATGTCAGAGATGAGGAGACAGCCAGCTCCTCTGACTCAGATGATGATCAACAGCCTCCAACTTCAGAGGCCAGGCAGAAAGGAAAAGAAGTAGATTCTGGAGTCCCACTCTTATCAGATACTCCATTTGAAAGGCAGATGAGGCAGAAAATAGTGATCAATTTAAAGCCTGTGATTGAGAGACTTGATGTTCAAGGTACAATTTTGTGTTCTCTTCAATCTGATGTCAATTCCATTTTCATGAGCTAAGCTTTAGCTTCTAAGGAAATTTTCGGTATTAGAAATGTCATAAAATGGTTCAACAAAGAGATGGGGAATATGAAATCAATGCTATCTGAGATTCTGAAGGCAGTTGGAGCTCCAGCTCCTCCTCCTCCTGCACCTCCTGCAGATCAGAACTTGGGTGCTAATACTCCTAGGCCATCAGGTCCATCAGTTCAAGAGTCAGGCCATCAGGGCTAGCACCAGCACCAGCAAAGGCAGAAGTTAATGTGCAAGGGCCATCTGGGCCAGCTGAGCAGGTTGAAGGGCCTCCAGGGCCAGGTGAGCAAGTGTCAGGGTCATCAGGGCCATTGGAGAGTGGACCTGTGCAGACTGAGGTTGAAGAAGAGGTCTTGGCACCTAAGCCTCCAGCTCCTTCTCCTCCCTCTCTCACACCAGTTCCTCCATCTCCTCCCTCAGCTCCTACAGCACCCCCTGCTCCTTAGCCATTCAAAAAACCTCAATCCAGACCCATCTCCTCTCCAACACCATTTCCTTCTCAATCCACCTCATCTCCTGCATCTTCTACTCACATATTTCCACCTCCACCTATTTCTAAGGTGCCTTCAACATCCTCTGCTAGAGCCTCATCCTCCTCTGGTCCCTCCCCTGGACCAGTTGATGACATTCCCACTACTTCTCATTCATTTCTTCATCCTTCTCCTCCACCCTCTTTCATCACTATAATCTCTGAGGCAGCTCAACTTGACTCTCCCTTTATAGAAAAATTAAAGGATGAGTTTGAGGAAGGCATTCTCAGGTCTGTGCTGAAGGTTGGAGAGCACATCCACAGGGTAGACTCTTCCAGTCCTGCACCTAAGAAGAGGAAAATTTCTTCTACCTCCTCCATTTCCTCTGAGCCTAAATACCCTCCTTTGTAGTTTTCCCTCACAGTGAACAACAAAAATAAATCACTGTATAGAGAATATCTCTCAAAGGTCGTTCTTGCCACCATCATTAACCTTCCATTCCTCAATCTAACAGATCATCTAAACACCATTTTACCCTTCACTTCTCTTTCCAAATCTAAAAAATCCAAAATCTTCTCTATTGCCCACTCCAAAACCGAAGAGCAGTGGGGCAAAGGCCACAAAGATCTCTTCAAAAGATATATTCTTGCCAAATCTGCCAGATTCCCTCCAAGGGACCACTCCCTGACCTTATCAGAGTGGTTCAAAATTTATCATAGAGAAATTTGGGCATCCTTCATTCAGAAAGAGATCAAGATGGTCAGACACTATGTGTTGTTCAACAACTACAGATATGTCCATCGACTTCCAGAAGTTCAGCTGAGCCAATTCAAAAGGGCTATCTCAGCTCTCAATCCAGGCATCTCACAATCTTCAGATATTCAGATAGACTTTGCTACCCTTCCTGTGCCTGATGAGATAGCACTACCACATATTCATTTTCTTGTCATGGAATCCTCTGTAGGATCCATCATCTTTGAACGCTTTGCCAGAGTAATGGGCAGAATTAAAGTTCAGAAAGGCTGCCTAGTTGCATTTCCTAGATTTCTATTAAGAGAATATTACCAAGGGCATGTCAGTGCTGAAGTTCTAGCCCCAATTCTGTCTGAGTGTGAAAGGTTGACATCCTCAGAATGGAGTAGATTCTATCCTTTGTCTGCTCAGCAGCTGCTCACCCTGAATGAAGCTCAAGCCAGGGAAGGCAAACCTACTGTCTCTCCAGCCACATTCTTGGATATGAACTCCATTCACCTTGTAACTGACCCCTTCAAAGTTTGAGAGGAAAGGTACAAGGTGTATGTAGCTCTACATAAAGCTCTCAGAGATAATCACAATCACTATCTTGTGTCCATGGATCAGTTTCTTACCTGTGCCATCTTTGGGACTATTCATTTCCTGAAGATGACTATGGATAAGAATGCTTATGCTGATCTTCTCTATAAGCACCTAGATCTTCATCTCAAAAGATGGCTTCCTCCATGGGACCAACCTACTCTTTGTCTTTTGGAGTCTTTAAAACTCATTTTGAAAAGCAGGAAGCCCAGGCATGGGAAACCATTTCTCATTTTGCCTCTCTTATGTCTCCTGCTTATTATCTGTCTGTACCTCCTCAACATTAATGAAACTTTCTTGTTTGTGTGCTCCTATTTTTTTTTCTCTTCTCTCTTTGTCTCAGAATATTCATTATTGCCTAATGACAAAAAGGGGGAGAAAATTAGCATGTTTGAAATACATTCCAAAAATATTTAGGGAGAAATTTAGCATATTCTGACTGTTTTTAGATACCTTTCATCCTTGCTTATTGTTCAATTTTGTCATCACCAAAAAGGGGGAGATTGATGATCAGTCTGTCCCCATGTAATTTTAATTAATTACATATGTATTTTAGTGATTAACAAAACTTCATCAATAATCTCTAACATATTTCATAAGTCTTAAGTACAGGAAAATTACCAAGGTCAATCAAGTCAATGTTGGTAAGTATTGCCTTACTGAAGCTTAAATCCTTTCAACATGATATTTCTCTAAGTCCACATCGACTTATGTTCAAAGTCATAACGATTTCTTTATGAGCATATCGATTTCAATATAGCTATAACAATTTGATATCACAACGTTTTCATAAGTGTTTTAACGATTTCCTTGTAAGACTGGAAAGTCATGTTGTTTCAAACAAGTCGATCCTGTAACGATTCTATAAGTCATCGCAACGATTCTATAAGTTCTCGTAACGATTTCTTTAGAACTCGTAACGACTTGCCTGTCGCAACGATTCTATAAGTTCTCGTAACGATTTCTTTAGAACTCGTAACGACTTGCCTGTCGCAACGATTCTATAAGTTCTCGTAATGATTTCTTTAGAGCTCGTAACGACTTGCCTGTCGCAACGATTCTATAAGTTCTCGTAACGATTTCTTTAGAACTCGTAACGACTTGCCTATCGCAACGATTCTATAAGTTCTCGTAACGATTTCTTTAGAGTTCGTAACGACTTGCCTGTCGCAACGATTCTATAAGTTCTTGTAACGATTTCTTTAGAACTCGTAACAACTTGCTTGTCGCAACGATTCTATAAGTTCTCGTAACGATTTCTTTAGAGGTCATAACGACTTGCCTGCCGCAACGATTCTATAAGTTATCATAACGATTTCTTTAGAACTCGCAACGACTTGCTCACTGCAACGATTTCTTCAGTGAACACAATGATTTGCTTTGAATAACGATTTGTTAAGTGTTTCACAACGATTTCTTCAGTGAACACAACGATTTGCTTTGAATAACGATTTGTTAAGTGTTTCACAATGATTTCTTAGTGAGCATAACGATTTGCTTTGTATAACGATTTATTAAGTGTTCATATTAAATCCTTCAGTCAATGTAACGATTTGCTATGACTCATAACGACTTGGTCAAACTGACTTATTCATAACGATTTCATAAGTCATATAGTTATCGATTTTATGTCTTACATCGACTTGATACTCTCTTTCTCTAAGAAGCGTTGACTAGTCAAAGTCCACGTATATATCTCTCTGACACTCCTGCATTTATGAGATCTGAACGTACCTCTGCATGCATGCAGACGATATCGTCCATTATCATGCTTACTCTAAATACGTCTTTTAGATTCAGCTATTTGGTTTTACTATTTTCATGACTATTTCTTTTTACGTTGACTGACATCAGAGACAGCTTAGTTGTCCGCTGTTCAAGATTGAAATTTGTGTAGATCTCTGATCTAGTTCCACTTTACAACGATTGGACAAATTAGAAGCCAAAAGATATCTCAGAAGATCTCATCTCTTTGCCTGCACAAGTGATCAAAAGGCTGTTGACTGAAAGCTTCCAAATGTCAAGTAGTCTAACGTCTACCAATCTAAGAGACAACGGTTACTTCAACGGCCATATTTCAAAAGGAGATATAAATACAAGACAAAAATGAAGAATGAAAAAATAACTACGTGGAAAACAAAATCTCGCATACGAGCATTCAAATCCTTCTTCAAGAAGTCTAGAGCCAAAAATCTCATTCCTTATCACCTTTAGCTCTTCGCTTTCTGTGCTGTAATAGAATCTCTAAGAGAGCCAGTGTAGCCCTGAGAGTGTGCATTGTTTAGATCTTTTGCTCTCAGTGCTTGTTGCTTCAGATCTTGACTTGTAGAAGCTTGATCTAGGGGCTTGAATTCATTCTATTCTCTTTGTGGTGTTTCCCTTCGTGTGTGAAGGAAGACCTGGTGGGATCCAGGGTGTGGTTCCCTTTGGTTGTGAAGGAAGACCTGGTGAGGTATCCAGGGTGTGGTTATTCCCTTCTGGTGTGAAGGAAGACCAGCTGAGCTGGGTGTTGTAGTGTCCATAGGGGGACTGTACCCTACTTAGTGAAAACCTGAGTTGTTGCTCAGGGACTGGACGTAGGACTCCTAAGGAAAGGAGGTCCGAACCAGGATAATTCCTTGCGTTGTGTGATTGATTCTTTGTGAGTTTGTTATTCATACTAACCGCTACTAAACAACATCAAAGATTGTTTTTGTGTATACTTTTACGTACAGGTGTCACCTAAACAGAATTTTTAAAGACCCATTCACCCCCCCTCTGGGCTTGTCAACTGGGCAACAGAAATAGGGAGAATTGTGTCATTAAATTCTTCATATTTCCAAATGTCTTCCTGGTTCACCTGCACTGCCAGTCCCACCATCTTGCTCACAGTGTATTTTGCCCAAGTCTTCCTTGCTTTCTTCATCAGCTTCTTGTTTCTGCCCGGGATCATCATGTCGGTGCAGTTGGATGAAGTTGGAATTCCCCGTGGAATTCCGAGCTGACAATCGCACCGATGTGGCTGGTATACCACCATCTGATCAGCCACAATCAACCACAAATCTCTGTCCTCCCTGGTACAAACTTTGAATTCAATGGTCCTCATGAATAGTGGCCTCACTATGAAATCCTCCATCACCAGATAAGCCAAATGATCTCTCCAAGCATCTCTGCTCTTCAGGTGTGCTGTCACACACTTGATCTCGTCCTCTGGCTCATACCATGCCCTGCTGCAGTGCACCGAACTCCGAAGGAAGATTCTAGAGGGGGTAGGTTGTTTATCAGCGAAGTCAAACTTCAAATGAGCCTCCATCCATACCTGAAGCAGGAACAAACTCCCGCATGTGCGTCCGCTTAGGCTCATTGTGGTCAGAGAGCTGTAGAGGTGCGCCAGCACTGCAGGGGCAAGTGACTGCCCACGCCATAGCAGAGATAGGATTCCCACGTGCCCGTAAAGGAGGAAGTCGCCACTGGTGGGGAACAAGAAAACTCCAGCTAGGCAGAGTGTCAATCCTCGGATTGCTGGCTCTCCTCCAATCTCCTTCGCATGCTGGATCAGCCACCAGGCTAGTCGGTCTAGGAAGATCCCATGCTTGTTCGTCATTCTCAGCACCTTCTTCTTGTCCCGTATGATGTCTGCGAGGACCTCTTCCCACGGGAGAAGAGGGGTCATCACGTCGTACTTCACGCACCGCCTCCATCCCAAGAATAGTTCCACCTCCTCTAGCAGCACACTTGCTTCGAAGGCCTGGAACGCGAACGTGTGCGTATGCAGATGCCACCGCTCAACCAGTGCTCCCAGGGCGTCGAAGCCCCACCACATGTCCTTCATGTTCTTCTCCAGCACCACCATGAAACTCAAGTTCCACATCCCGATGAAGCTTCTCATGTCCAGCATGATGGCGTTCACTATGTTAACTAGCTAGGAGAAGGCCCGTACTTGGCCCTGGCTTGGGAAAGCAGGCACCTCCTGCATGAAGGAGTGCTGTGAGAAGGGAGCTTGGGCGTTTTCAGATTTTGATGAAGCATAAGTGAGCATTACTTACCTCCCCGTTGGCTAGTTTGGTGCTCAGATGCCCCGGAACCTCGCTCAGAATCCCCGGGTTCATGCACGTGGACTTTCCGGTCGATGAAGAGACCATGTTTTCTGCTGCAATTTGTCCCCAAACTCTCTGGTTCGTAGGAGGAACAGGGAGGGACGGAGGAACAAGAAGGAAGAGTCCTCATGGACTCCCATCACCTATATTTTCGGCCTGATCGGATGGCTAGTAGACGTCTAGATCGGTTGACGCCAGTGTCCAGTCAACGGCATCACAGGTTGATGCTAATTGCATATTGGCGGCCATCGGGGTGGACGTTTATTACCCATAAACTTTCAAACTTTCAAAATTTATATGGCCATTATATTCTATCTTGTGCTTCAAGCTGTTTTGTAGATATCTAAGCATAAGCTGCGCTTCAAATTCGGAACATCCATGCGACCTTGAGTGTTAAAGGTATGTCTAACGTAGGACCTCACCAGAGGTGAATAACTTGGAAACCGTGAACCCCGAGTTCCCCTTTACCAAAAACCATGACGGGTTTGTGATCTCTTAGTTATTTGTTGGCCTTTAGAATTTTCCTCTGGTTCTAACTTGCATTTTAGATAGGCAACCCACACCAGCATGCATTTAGGCCTTCACTGCTAACATTCTCTCACTGACTCAAAAGAAAATGGTGATTTTCCTCGATCATTCGTTTGCTCAATGGCTCCCCCAGCTCAGGTGGCCTACTGGGTCAGTCCCTCCTTGAATATCCAAGTTGATATCGGGAGTTTATTGTCCCCCCTTCGAGAACTTGTCCCACCGTGCTTATCACAAATAATCAAGCTACTCTTATTGAGTTCATTTGAACCTTCTCTAGTCGTGAGCTTAATTCCGGACTTCAGGCTTTCCAAACATTGATTCTAGTTAGAATCTTTTGATAGTCCTTTGAGAGATCAACCAACTCCTTTGTCTCCACGACCCCCTAAATTTGGGACAGACGTCCTAATTAGGCCAGCGAGCCCACGAGCTCCGGTTATGAGACTCTCTTGATTCAACCGTCATATTACAACTCCTTTGACTCAGATACGCCAGAAACTAGTCAAAGTCCGACACGGCCACGCCAGGGACCCTAACATTGGGTTGCAGTTGTAGTTACATGGGTAGATCACTCTTCCTCTTATCCACATTTGTCTCTCAGGTGATTCATCACTAGTTTCTAGCCTAACTCATTTGTTTGGCTTGCTATAATTCCTATCCTCGGAGATGGCCCTTCATCAAATCTCCGCGTCCTTTGTTTACCGAGACACCAACCTTTCAGTCCACTCGGCTCCCCTGCAAGACCGAATGTCTTGGAGGGGCATTTGTAGATGCGAGATTTGGCCCATCCCCGCGAGGTTCTATGGCCCAATAAAGCATGTTTGACCGTTTGTTGACTTGCCTCGGATGCCATATAGACGGCAGCATCGATTGCCGCTGACTACATGTTAACGACAAGAGTCCTGGACGTTTACTGATGTTGGCGTCCACATCGGTGGACGCCTGCATGGTATTGGCGGCAGGATCTGTTGACGTCAACATGGTTTACCAGGTCTGCGCAACTACCCCGAGAATCTAGCCCACTTGTGCCATTCCCTCGCCCATGCAGCGCATGGAGCCGTTCCCAACGGGCATATGGGCCACCTTGGCACCCCATTGACCCAGTAAAAATCCTACTTGGCCTCTCCTCATTAGTTGGAGCTTTAATACATGGATTGCCAAGTGTGCAAGTGTGTTTCTTCACAGTTGAGCATCCAAAGCCTCTGAACTCCGACCCCACTGTCTATTTAACCCCCCCCTTGGCCTTCTAAGTGAGGAAGAGGAGAGGCTGGACGTCCATATGCTGCCACTTTAAGAAAAGAGAGAGAAAGTTGCACCCCACCTTCTATCATTCCTCTTCTCCTTTCTCTCATCACTTGGGACGTCTAGGAGGCTTCATCCCGAGCTGGAAGAGCCCCACAAGGAGTTGGCAACGCCACAGCAACGAGGATCATCTCCCTCCTCTTCCTCTGTTTCCCTTCCTTTCCCTTTAGCTTTTGCATGTTACACGCACATTCCCACACACCCTAGGCACGTAGGGCACCTCCCTACACACCTAGAAAGGGGTTTCCCAACCAAAAACAGAGGGAAGAAGGGTAGTCATAACACTTGGCCACCCCTCTTCTCAAGCCCGTAACCGGTACGGGACTCTCCTTTTGAGTCTTTTTAGTTTTCGTTCTGAATGTTTTCTGCACTCCTCTTAGTCTAATAGAGTCTCTTATGTGGCAGGAATACTCTGAAGAAGACCGTGGAGCTCTCTTCCTTTGGCCGGCCGAAGGAGGAGAAGTCGGGATCCTACACTCATCCGCTGCGCGAGGCTACTGCACCGACGTGATCATAACCTCTCCTTGGGCACAGGTAAGGCCCTGGCGATCACAAACATCTCTCTCCGTTTCTAGTTTTCTTTGTTTTCCTCCTCAGTCAACCGGGGAGTCAACGAGGTCAACCAGCGACCCATCACCGACAACGAGAGCCCAGCGACGTTCGTGAACCACCGGAGGATGCCACAGTCCGATGGGGGTACGGGAAACGCTTCGTCCACATTAGGGTCGGAGATGAAATTGGGTAAGGTTGGGTTACCGTTGGGGAATGGTTTCCTAAACCAAGGGCAACATTTCTGGAGGCGTTTCCAGATCTGAAATCGCAACAGATCTAAGAGGTAAACGTCAACATCAATAGCCCTCAATTCTGAGTAGGCGTCCATCGATGTGGCAGCTGATTTATGGTCAACGTCAATTGATGTTGATGCCAACTAGCCGCCAGAACATTACTTAAAACTGCAGAAACTCTATGTACACCACACACACACACACACACACACACACACACATATATATATATATATATATATATATATATAATCTACAATGCACACATTAAAATAATACTTATTCACGCAATGTAAACAAGTAAGTACTATGCACAATAAAGTTTATACATCGATGGCATACATTTATACATACATAAGAAATCACCCAAAGATGGAAAATCAAGGGCCTTACAGCTCACGAGTCACGGCGAAGCCCTGCCGGATTGGAAGGAGCTAGAAGACCACGGTGAAGCCCTACCAGATTGGAGACTCCCATTCCGAAGTCAAGAAAGACCCCTCCCCCCCCCCCCCAACTCAAGTCATTTCATGCTCCTCCCTTGGATCTCGGAGCCGACGTCTCACTCACGTGCATTGGAGCGAGGCGGGAGGAGCGTTCTCTCCATCCACTTCGTCCATCCTCAAGCAGCGGGCTACACCACCACCCTTTTTCTCCCTTCACTTCTTTAGTTTTTCCTTACTCTTTTAGTGCATGCATCACACAATTTACACACATACACACATATTTTCTCCCTTCCCACGCTTTTAGGGGTTTAACACCACCCCACGAGGTGTGTTAACGCCCAATTAATGCTTTCATTTCCATCTCTTTTCAGATTTTTATTGCCCCTCCATAGTATAATCATCCATCACTTGTTTTATTGTTGTCTTTTTCTTGCATGGTAACCGTTGGAGCTAAATCTTCTTCGTCGGCTGGCTGGTGGAAGGAGAAAGAAGAGCCCGCACAATCAACACTCCCGCGATCTTCGGGTGAAGGTAAGTACCGCACTTCCCATCTTCATCCCCACGAGCACCTGGCGATCACACACTCCATATTTGTGCACACATACATACTTGTTCTCCCTTGCTATTTTCTCCCCCCTTCTCGCCACTTCTTTTCCTCGTGAAATTTCTCTTTTTAAATCATTTCTTTGTGGGATTGTGTCTTGAAGAAAAGACACGTCTACAAATTGGCGATCACGGTGGGACTCTTTCTTTTTTAGCTCGGTTACCTTCCTTCGGCACCTGCGTGTGCCCCTCCTTCGACACCCACGTGTGTCCCTCCCTTCGTACCCCACGTGGTACACCCCCTCCTCTCGCACCCCCCGCGGTGTTATTTGAGATTTCCCATCACCATTACCAAATTGTAGTCATGTTATTTTCTCTACATTTCTTGGATAGAATTTGATTTTAAAAAAAAATCATCATCATCATCTTGTTCCCCTCCCCCATTTACTTGCCTTTATTTGAAGAAAGCTTCCTCATTTGTCTTACTTCATCTCCATGTAATTGGGTGAAAGCATGCTCCTTTGATTACTGCTCTGATTTTTTTGCCTTCGGTCACTGCTTTGATACGCGTCGGGTACAGAGGATGCATTTTTCTGAGTTGTTGTGCGGCGGACATATCTGACGCGGTTCTGTGATAGAGTTCAGAGGGAGTCGCCGCGGCACTTACAGCTTCTGTGAGCTATCAGATCCGCTGCCAACCGAACAGACGCGATTTAACTGAACCGCATCCACTGTACTAGACGCAATTCAGTCTGTCACAGAGAGCTCCATTTTTTGTCACCCATTGCATTGTGCATCTCTTGCAGGGCATATCTTCGGCCGAGGGACCTCCTTCCCTCCTGTTCCTAGGATCCACACACCTCTCTCGGTGAGGGCTATCTCCCCATTGGGCATTCCGTCTCATTGGGCTATAGAATCCTCATCGGGACCTCCGTAAGTCTCCGCACCCTGTGGATTCCCTCACGGCGGACTGAGCAGGTTGTACCACCCCGGAGACCTGAGCTAGATCACCCATTGCGTGAGAGAGTTTTGCTTAGTGGGCCCGAAGTTCTCATCTTACCCACTTAGGCCCACACCCACTTGGAGTGACATACTTCACTTAAAATCCACATTGAAGTTTATTGAACAATTAAGTGAACGTAAGCATCTCCAATTGTGTGATTTTAAAAGCTTTTAACTTCTTCTCTAAAACTTGTTTGAGTAGTTGTTTGCTAGTTCCTTATTATATCACATTTGTTTGTGCGAATTTATGCGGCTTCATTCAGGCCGATCTCTTCTAATGGCCGAATACGAAGATATGGCCTACCATGATGACACCTATGAGGATATGTTGGAACCCTTTCCACGCCTTCCTAATACACCTTATTCTGGTCCTGCTACCTCGCATGTCAATGCGATGGATGCTCAGGCCCCTCACATGTCACCGAGGCACGACCCTGCAAATGCCTCCACCCCGATTGATCTGTCCCAACTTGTGGACATCCTTCAAAGCCCCCAAGCTTCTCAGCTTCATGAGGTCCAGGCTGCCCTCAAGGGGAAATTCGTCCCCGATCCAATTCAAGCTCTCCACCCAAATGCGGGTGTTCACACTCAACCTGCTTGCGACCCGACTGTCCGAGCCTCTCCTGCCCCCTCGCGGGCTAATTATGTTATCCACTCTCGCCCCCACAGCCCCGTTGGAGGGCCTTCTCATGTCCAGCCGAGCCCCAACGTAGAAAGGCCCACTTACCTTCCTCGGGCCCCGATTGGAGCAAGATCTAAAAAGGGTGTCCACGCCCAAGGACTCATTTGAACTGGCTATCCCTTCTATGCCAGTCTTCCATCTCCCTCCCTCCGAATTGCCGGTCTACCGCCGTTACAACGGCACCGGAAACCCATTCATACACATTAAAGAATTCATGTACGAATCCTCATTCTGAAAAAATGATAAATGTGCCCTTGCTTTCCTTTTTCGCCAGTCTTTGGATGGGCCCGCCCTCGAGTGGTTCTATTCTCTAGAGCCCGCAGATGCTGAAGACTTCGAGGCGATTCAAAAGAAATTTCTGCAAAGGTACCGAGACAGGTTGGTCCAGCCTTACCCATTACTGATCTGATGGCTGAGAGGATGAAGGCCGATGAGGATTTTCTGCATTATGCCGATATATGGAGAGCATTGGCTGAAAGACTGAGGGATCCATTGTCTGAGCCAGAGGAAGTGAAGATGATCACGGTGAATGCTACGCCACAATTCAGGCATATTTTGGTTATGAATAAATTGACCACAATGGAGGAACTATATGAGAGAGCCCGATACGTTCAGACCCAGTTGAAGGACTCTCCGGTCATGGCCATGTTCGAGCCGAAGGCTCGGACCTTCAAGAAAAGTAGTGGTGCTCCCCCTACTGGCGGTCCCACGACCGAGGGGGTCATACAGAATGAGAAGGTGAGTGCTATGGGCAACCCTAGTCCTTCCACCTACCGCCCCAACAACAACACCAATACCAGGGCCCAACATGCCCAGCAACCGGCCCCCAAACCAAACAACCCTCCAATGTTCAAGGCACCACCCCAGCAACACCTATAGCCTCCACAATACCAGCAGCCTCAGCAACCCTGCTACCAACAGCCTCCCACCAACCAATATTATCAGTGATCCCAACAGCCCCAGTATCGCCAGCCTCAGCAGCCCCAGTACCGACAACCTACCCCTCCCCAATACCAACAACAACAGCCTACTCTTGCACCTCCCCAATACAACCAGGTCCCTCCTCCAGGTGCCTATGAGCCCCAGCAGCCTCGACATCTCCCTGGCCCAAGGAGAACCCACTATCCCCCATTGCCAGAAACCATACCGGACATCTTCAATGCTCTCATGGCCGCCGGCGCGCTCACCCTACCGAGGGAAAGGCTACAATGGCCTTCCAATGTTGATACCTCCCGGTATTGTGCATTTCATCGGGGACCGAGCCATACCTTAGAGGCGTGCTTCCATTTCAAGGATTACATCTACAACCTAAGTGACAATGGAGGCATAGACTGGGAGGAGATGAGGAAATATATTATCGAGATGAAGGCAAGGGGGCCACCCAGGCAGGACCAGCAGCAACAACAGCAACAGCAGCAGCCGCCCCAGGCACCCCAGCAGCAGCCCAACATGGGCATTGTCCAGAATCCCCTCCCGGAGCATCGAGCTCTAAATCAGCAAGTGAACGCCTTCACGGCGTCTCCCAGCAGTGAAAGAACACCCAGCCAGCCTACGGAAATATCCGCCGCGTCCACCCCATAATCCTCTTTCACCTTACCCCCCTTCATCCGTACACCTACCCCTGCCAACCCACTACCCTCCTTTCTACATATCCCTACCCACCATCTCACACCATCCAGTCAACCATCTACCCCCCCCCCCCACTCATCTACCAACACCCCATCACCACAACGCCACCACCCACCAACACACAAGCCCCCTTCTTACGCAACCCCTCCACCATACCACCACAACTAAACCGCCCATCTCCTACCACCGCTTCCCCGCAACCACCGTCATCCAACCCACCTCTCCTCCACATGCCATCAACCACCCCCCTTATTACCCCCAATCACCAAGCCCCCTTTCTCCATATCTCCACTCCACCCCTGAGTGCGGCGAGTATCCAATTTCCACACCAAATATTCACTCCTCAACCTTCTACCCCCCTTCCACCTTACATTATGCCGGCCGTGGCATCGACAGGGAGAGATAGCTTAGAAGAAACGATGGTGCTCCGGAGTGGGCGCATCTTCAATAGAATCTTTCCCCAACATCAGGAACAGATATCAGTGCCCCAGGAAGAAGAAGCCCAGCAAGAGGAGTCCATGATGGGGGCTCA
This sequence comes from Colocasia esculenta, assembly GCA_014218235.1. Taxonomy (NCBI): domain Eukaryota; kingdom Viridiplantae; phylum Streptophyta; class Magnoliopsida; order Alismatales; family Araceae; genus Colocasia; species Colocasia esculenta. Next base: position 161,969,656 of record CM024755.1, on the reverse strand, counting down.
ATATGTTCTGCTAAAGCACCTGGACAAGACTCTGACCAGGATATCCATTCTAGAATTGATCAAGAGGTCACTGGTGCACCAAGAAGCCCTCATGCAGTATCTACAAAAGGTGATGGTCAATGAAGATCTGCCAGTAAATCAGGTTAGTGCTATCTTGACTCCCAAGAGCTCACACCCGGCCATCGAATTTCATGAAGATGAGTTAGCACCAGCCGAGTCTCAGCGGTACGCCCTATGCTTGACAGTCAACATTAATGGGATCCGCGTGTCTCGATGCTTAGTGGACTCCGAGGCATCAATTAATGTTGTGTCCTCCGACACATTAGATTTCTGCGGAGTAGCGTTACAGTCAATCCGACCCTCTCCTATCACTGTCATGGCTTATGATAACACTAGTAGGCCGCCAAAAGGGGTCGTTACTTTGAGAATAGGGCTGGGTCCATCCGTTACTGAAATGGACTTTCACATCTTGGACATGGACCCGAGTTTCCGCATGATTTTGGGTAGGCCTGTCATTCAAGCACTTGGCGCCGTTATATCTACTGTTCATTAATGCCTCAAGTTTCCTTACAAGGGGTGAGTCGTCAAGGTTTCCAGTAAGCCTGCAATTGTGGAAGTGGATGCATGACTGATAATTCAGTCCCTTCCATCTGGCCAAGCAATCAGCCACTGATGTCAGTGCTGGACGCGCCCATCATCTATCCAGGCCTAGTTAGTTCATTTGTCAACACTACTGGGAGAAGTAAGATCATCACCAAGAAAGGGTGGCACATCATGATGTGCATGGGGTACCAGCCAGGCAAAGGACTTGGGGCAAAACTACAGGGGAGGACAGAAGCTGTTAAAGATAGCAAAATGTGACCCAAAGCAGGATTGGGGTATAGGCCAGGCAGGGCAAAGCAACAACCAAGGCGGCCTCTCACATGGACCTTATATGAGCATTTCAAGAGGGGTCCACTACAGCCAGGGAGTGAGCAGACATCCACAATCACTACTGAACCTATTTGCCGCCCAACCCTGACTACATATCGAGCCGTAGACAATTCCATGCCACTGAAGCATATCAAGAGGGGTGAATCTGAGTCAGAATGGAGCAAGTGGTTCTATATGAGTGACATTGCCATTACTTTGGACCATCTTTTCACGCCAGCAGACGCTGAGTAGCTAGCAATGGCCACCAGCAAGAGCATACAGGAAGACAAGGCAGATCAAAGCACACAGGCAGAAGGAGCTTCCGCAAGAACCAGGCTCAGAGCAGGCCTCGTCTCTCAAGGCATCGCGCCCATTTCCCTTTCCCCTATGGGAATCACGCCCACTTTAGTTTCCTCTCTGGGCAACGCGCCCATTCCCTCCCTTTCTCTAGGCAACGCGCCTACCCTCCTCTCCTCTCTGGGCAACGCGCCCATTTCCCTTTCCCCTCTGGGCATCGCGCCCACTTTAGTTTCTGTGACGGTTCTCTCCAATCAGACCCGCTAACCTGATAGCAAGCCTGATTCGAGTCCGCCTCTCGCGAACGGGCCGAAGCCTCGCAAGGGATATCAAACCACGAGTCCATAGAAATATAGAGGAAACAACTCAACATTCATATGATCTGCCAATCCCACAAATATTTACATGAAATATACATAGCCATAACACAACTGTAGCCAAACTACAACAGAACCTGGGGCATACCCCGAGGTACACAACAGTAAAGTAGAATTACACTGCTGCTGGTGCAGACCCTCCACTGGACGACGATGCGAAATCTCCGGATCTCCCTCACCTGGTAGGAGGTAGGGGTGAGCCTCACGTGTCACTGGCTCAGTAGGGAAACTCCCTAGAAACCGAGCAAACCAACACAAGTAGCAAAGCAGGAAGTGCTACACTAACAATTTATAATAATAACAAGCAGGATATAAAACTGTAAGTATAACTTACCACTTGCCGTTTAACAGGAACAACGTAATTAAATAAACGGCAACACCGAACAAGTGTACGAGCTACTGTAGAGAAAACGCCACACTCGAGCCACGTCAACTGGTTCGCGACACCAGTTACTGACCCGGACAAACCACACAGGACCACCTCTAAGTCTCGCAGCCACGGATGAAAGGTCCAGCTGCCGCTCCACTAAACAAGTACAAGAACTGTGGAGTCCAACTAAACCACCACAACCTGCAGGTCACACACCACGCATGCCCATGCCTAACACCCTTAGGGACTCTGGCCCGAGCTTCCTAAAGTGAGGCACTGGAAAACAGGACTAGCTGGGGTCCAGTACGTCTACTGGTGTCCGTCTCCCCCAACTACGAGCGCGCTACAAGCGACAACACAACCAACTCTCTAGTCGTTGTCCCACTGCCGTCTTTCCCTCAGCCGGACGTACTACTCAACACAAGAGTGAGGGTGTCCAAGAAGACGACAAGACCTCGTCGGTACCCAGTACCGGGACAAGCCCCGAGCACTCACGTGCCTGGCTCACAGAAAACCTAGGGCTCCCAACTGAAGAGGTATCCACAGAAGGCGTCAAACTACACACTACGTACACAGAAACCACGTGCGCAATGCTCAAGCCACGTGAAACCTTCTTGTAAACCGTGAACAACAAGTAAACCATACACCACACGCTCCCCGAGCGTAGAGAGTGCCAATGCACCTCTTTCTATCACCATATAACATAAACTGTGCTAAACAGATAATCTTACACAAACATTTATGTTCGAAAGACAACATTCGGCTGTTATCGCGGCGGCACGATAGACCGCCTTCTGAACGCGACGGCTCGCGGTGTCGCGACCTTATCGCGGCTCTCAGAGCGACCGCGATAGCAGGTGCGAACCCTGATCAGAACCCTTCAATCTGATCATCCCAAACTTTTTATAATCAATAGTTTACAGTCCATTTTCATGCTTTAATGTGTTCTTACACATGCTATCTATGTTTTAGAAAGCAGGAAACACATTAACCACTTCACACGGGAAATCCACGGTTCAAAACTCATGAAATCTCCCTACCTTCGCGAAGAACGCGAAGAACGAAGCCCGTACGAGGTTCCCTCCGCTCCACGCAACGTCCTCGCGGTGGAAACTCGTCGAACCGAGCTCTAGCAAGCCAAATCACCCAAAATCCCACAGCAAAACCCTCTGGCCGAACAGAGCTTTCATCTGCTCTGTTCTGCTAGGGTTACTTAAAAACACAACGCAGGTAAGAACGCGACACTCTACACGACCGCGATCTAATCGCGACGCTCAAGACTGTCGCCTTAATCCGCTGACGACACCCGATCACTTAAAATGGCAGTTTCCTTAACGCAGTGCTACAGACTGTCGCGATCATATCGCGACACTCCTCACTGTCGCGATCCCATCGCGACCCTCCAAACGACCGCGTTAGCAACCGAGAAACAGAGAATGCTTTGGGCAAAACTTCAAAACCTGCGGAAATCACCTGTCACACACATGTCATCGGCCATACACTGGCCTCCACGTCCACACAAGAACGATCCGAACGGTTAGAACGTTACATTACTATCACCTAAAAAGAAATTTCATCCTCGAAATTAAAATCAAAAGCCAACTATCAAAATTTCAATTTAATTCATATGATACTATCACCTAAAAAGAATAAAACTTACTCAAACAAATATGGATATGCCTTTCTCATTTCTTCTGCTAATTCCCAAGTATCTTCACCACCTTGTCTATTCTCCCATCTGACCTTTACTAACTCAATTTCCTTATTCCTGAGCTTTTGAGTTCTATGGCCTGAAATTTGCACTGGATACTCTGGCATTGTCATATCCGGCTTCAAATCATCTCTTTGATAGCTGACAACTTGGGATGGATCCTTGATATATTTCCTTAACATTGAGACATGAAAATATCATGCGCATCCATGAAATCTACTGGCAAGTCTAATCTATAGGCTGTTTCACCCAATCTTTCCTTGATTTGAAATGGTCCAACATATCTCGGGCTCAACTTACCTTTCTTACTGAATCTTAATACACCTTTAGTAGGAGATACCTTTAGAAATACATAATCACCTACTTCAAATTGTAATGGTCTGCGTCTAACATCTGCATAACTCTTTTGACGACTCTGAGCTATTTTCAATTTCTCTTGGATGAATCTTACTGTTTCTGCACATTGACGAACTAATTCTGGGCCCAAAACCTGCCTTTCACCTACTTCATGCCAATTTAACGGTGATCTGCACGGTCTACCATACAATGCTTCATAAGGTGCCATTTCAATACTTGAATGATAACTGTTATTATATGCAAACTCTACTAGACCCAAATGACGCTCCCAAATACCTCCCCACACAAGACAGCAAGCTCTCAACATATCTTCAATAGTCTGAATTGTTCTTTCCGTCTGCCCATCTGTTTGTGGATGATATGCTGAACTATACCTTAGCTCTATGCCGACAACTCTTTGTAAACTCCTCCAAAAACCTGAAGTAAATCGAGGATCTCGATCTGAAACTATAGTAACTGGTATTCCATGCAAAGGTATAATCCTTTCCAAATACAACTTAGCTAATCTATCAACTGACCAAGTCATACTAACTGGTAGTAGTCTGCAAACCTTGGTCAATCTATCCACAAAAAACCATATTGCATTATGACCTGATGAACTGGGCAAACCAACTATGAAATCCATTGCTATATCATCCCACTTCCACTGCGGAATGGGTAATGGTTGTAGCAATCCTCCTGGTTTCTGATGTTCTGCTTTTATTTGCTGACATACTGCACATTTGGTTATAAATTCTGCAATTTCTCTTTTCATATGCGGCCACCAAAAATGCTTTTTCATATCTTGATACATTTTAGTGCTACCTGGATGAATAGTGTACCTTGATCTGTGAGCTTCCTCCAAAACTTTCTATCTAATTTCAGCATCTTCTGGGACATACAATCTTCCTTTCAATCTTGCCACATTATCACGCCCCAAATTCACTTCATCCATTCTAAGAATGTCTGCTAAATTAGCATCAGCTCTTTGTGCCTCTACTATCTGCCAATAAAGAGAAGACTCTACTGCATTAGTTGCTAATATTGCTCTGCGCTGACTGCTTGGTACATATAAAGAATTCTCTGCCACATTCTCATAAAGTTTCCATTCTCTGATCATAAGTTGATTCATAACACTTTTCTGCTCAATGCATCTGCCACCACATTTGCTCTGCCTGGATGATATGCCAAATTGAAGTCATAATCCTTTAAATATTCCATCCATCTGCGTTGCCTTAGATTCAAATCTTTCTGAGAGAAAATATATTTCAAACTCTTATGATCAGTGAAAATTTCAAATCTTTCACCATACAAATAATGCCGCCAAATCTTCAATGCAAAGACAACCGCTGCCAGCTCTAAATCATGAGTTGGGTAGTTCTCCTCAAGCTTCTTCAATTGCATGGAGGCATAAGCAATCACTTTACTATGCTGCATCAATACTGCACCCAAACCTCTCTTGGATGCATCTGCATATAGAACAAATCCACCACTTCCCGATGGAATCTCTAAAACTGGTGCTGATGTCAACCATTTCTTCAACTCTGCAAAACTGCGCCTGCACTTCGAAGACCACACAAAAGGAACACCTTTCCTTGTTAACCTCGTCATTGGTGCCGCTATCTTGGAAAAGTCTTGGATAAATCTTCTGTAATAACTTGCCAAACCCAGAAAACTTCTAATCTCAAACACTGTCCTCGGCTCTTCCCATTTCATTACTACCTCAACTTTAGCTGGATCCACTGCAATACCTTCACCTGATATCACATGACCCAAAAACTGAATCTCTTTCAACCAGAATTCACATTTATTAAACTTAGCAAATAACTGATGATCTCTCAATATTTGCAAAGTAATCCGCAAATGATATGCATGCTCTTTTTCTGATGCTAAGTAAACTAATATATCATCAATAAAAACCACTATGAACTGATCCAAGTACTGATGAAATATTCTATTCATTAAATTCATAAATGTTGCAGGTGCATTTGTCAATCCGAAAGGCATCACAACAAATTCATAATGCCCATACCTGGTCCGAAAAGCTGATTTCTCAATATCCTCTTCTCTGATCCGCAATTGATGATATCCTGATCTCAAATCTATCTTGGAAAACACTTTAGCTGATTGCAGTTGATCAAACAAATCATCAATCCTAGGAAGTGGATACTTATTCTTAATTGTAACTTTATTCAGCTGCTTGTAGTCTATACACATTCTTAGACTACCATCTTTTTTTTTAACAAATAACACTGGCGCTCTCCAAGGTGATTGACTAGGCCTGATAAAACCTTTTTCCAACAATTCCTTCAATTGCTTCTTCAATTCCTTCAATTCTGCTGGAGCCATTCTATATGGTGCCTTAGAAATAGGTAAACTGCCTGGTTGCAATTCCACTGTAAAATCCACTTCTCTACGCGGAGCTAAACCTGGCAACTCATCTGGGAACACATCTGCATATTCTCTAACCACTGGCACTGAATCTACAGACTTATCAGATTCAACTAGACTAACAGAGGCAAGATACGCTACACATCCCGCATTAATTAACTTTATAGCTCTAAGTGCAGAAATAATGAATTTGGGAGTGTAAAAAGGCATACCTTGAAATTCAAACACTTCGCCACCAGGTCTGCAAAATCTGACTCTCTTCTTTCTACAATCAACCAATGCCCCGTAGGCCTCTAACCAATCCATTCCCAAAATCACATCATATTCTTTCAATGTTAAAGCATATAATGTTGCAGGCATTTGATTTCTATGAATCACTATTGGAACATCTTCTAAAAAGCAAGAAGTCAACAAATACCCTCCTGAGGGAATTTCCACTACCAACTCACAAAATTTCTCTTCTAAAGGATGTACCATGCTATACAGAAAATCTTCAGAAATAAATGAATGAGAAGCACCCGGATCAATTAATACTTTAGCAGTGAAATCAAAGAAAGGTAGAATACCTTCAACAAGATTGGATGCTTCCGCTTGAGCTCTAGTAATAGCCATTACTCGACCTCGTCCTCCTCTTTGATATGGTGACCCTCTACCCTGCTCTGCTGACCGCTGAAAAGGCTGCTGCTGCTGCGGTTGAATACCTCTACCATAAGTCTGCTCTCGAGGATATGGGCAATTTCTTGCTAAATGTCCTGGCTGTCCACAATTATAACATCGGAAAGATGGAGGTACCGATGGCTGCCCTACCGAACTCTGCTGGAACTCTTCCAGAACAGGTGGCCTATAACCACGACCCTGCTGAAAACCTCCCTGCGGAAAACCCTAATGCCTGCCTCTACCTCGACCTCCTTAAAAGAATTTCTTAATCTGCTTACCCCATTTTCCTATTCCAGATGATGAAGAAGCTCCGGAAGGTGCTTTTCCCTTACTACTTCCTCCTGACGATTGCGGATACCGGAAACTACCTGAACCTAATCCACCTGCCTGAGACTGCCCTTGCCTGGCCCGAACAGTCCTCTCAAGTACTGCTGCTCGCTGAGCTGCCTCTTCCACTGTTCTACACATCAATGGAATCACTGCATCTTGCAATTCCGGCCTCAGACCTCGAATAAAGTATTCCACCATCATTGTGTTATCTGTCACAACATATGGGGCATACCTACTCAAAGCTATAAATCTCATCTGATATTCAAGCACTGAAAGATTCCCTTGCTGGAATGTTCTGAATTGCTCTCTCTTCATTTGCTGAATTTGCATGGGGAAAAAGGAATCATTAAAGACTGACAAGAATTCCAACCATAGGATAGTGTCCTCCACCCTGCCTGTAAAGACTGTCTGCATCTTCAGCCGCCACCATTCCTGCGCAAACCCTCGTAACTGATATGCCGCAAGTAATACTCTGTCTTCCTGAGGACACCTCATTATTGCAAAAACCCTCTCAATCTCATGTATCCAATGTTCCTCTGTATCCGGGTTGGGGCCTCCCGAGTACGTAGGGGGTTGCAATCTCAAAAATTGCTCCACAAGCACCGTAGTCTCCTCTCTATTAACTGGTCTTACTGGAACTACCGGTTGTACAGGTACTACAGGAGGTACCTCTACTCCGGGTGGAAATGGAACTGGAGCTACTGGTACTACCTCCTCTGGTAATGGTGGTACTACTGCCGCTGGTTGTACCGATGGTTGCTGATCCAATCTCACTCGAATTTCTGTCAAACTCTCCCAAATCCTCTCCATCATCCTCTGGGTAGGATCCCCTCCTGATCCTTCTCCATCACCTCCCACATCTCTCCTTTCGGCCATTACTAAACCTACACAAACATTATTCCAACAACACAATACACAAGAAATCAATACAAAATCAGGGTTACTACCAGCAATGGGTTACAATAAAGACATGGCTATGTATTTCCAATTCCTTTATATTCTTACGAACATCTGCTCTGATACCAACTGTGACGGTTCTCGCCAATCAGACCCGCTAACCTGATAGCAAGCCTGATTCGAGTCTGCCTCCCGCGAACGGGCCGAAGCCTCGCAAGGGATATCAAACCACGAGTCCGTAGAAATATAGAGGAAACAACTCAACATTCATATGATCTGCCAATCCCACAAATATTTACATGAAATATACATAGCCATAACACAACTGTAGCCAAACTACAACAGAACCTGGGGCATACCCCGAGGTACACAACAGTAAAGTAGAATTACACTGCTGGTGGTGCAGACCCTCCACTGGACGACGGACGCGAAATCTCCGGATCTCCCTCACCTGGTAGGAGGTAGGGGTGAGCCTCACGTGTCACTGGCTCAGTAGGGAAACTCCCTAGAAACCGAGCAAACCAACACAAGTAGCAAAGCAGGAAGTGCTACACTAACAATTTATAATAATAACAAGCAGGATATAAAACTGTAAGTATAACTTACCACTTGCCGTTAACAGGAACAACGTAATTAAATAAACGGCAACACCGAACAAGTGTACGAGCTACTGTAGAGAAAACGCCACACTCGAGCCACGTCAACTGGTTCGCGACACCAGTTACTGACCCGGACAAACCACACAGGACCACCTCTCAGTCTCGCAGCCACGGACGAAAGGTCCAGCTGCCGCTCCATTAAACAAGTACAAGAACTGTGGAGTCCAACTAAACCACCACAACCTGCAGGTCACACACCACGCATGCCCATGCCTAACACCCTTAGGGACTCTAGCCCGAGCTCCCTAAAGTGAGGCACTGGAAAACAGGACTAGCTGGGGTCCAGTACGTCTACTGGTGTCCGTCTCCCCCAACTACGAGCGCGCTACAAGCGACAACACAACCAACTCTCTAGTCGTTGTCCCACTACCGTCTTTCTCTCAACCGGACGTACTACTCAACACAAGAGTGAGGGTGTCCAGGAAGACGACAAGACCTCATCGGTACCCAGTACCGGGACAAGCCCTGAGCACTCACGTGCCTGGCTCACACAAAACCTGGGGCTCCCGACTGAAGAGGTATCCACGGAAGGCGTCAAACTACACACTACGTACACAGAAACCACGTGCGCAACGCTCAAACCACATGAAACCTTCTTGTAAACCGTGAACAACAAGTAAACCATACACCACACGCTCCCCGAGCGTAGAGAGTGCCAATACACCTCTTTCTATCACCATATAACATAAACTGTGCTGAACAGATAATCTTACACAAACATTTATGTTCGAAAGACAACATTCGGCTGTTATCGCGGCGGCACGATAGACCGCCTTCTGAATGCGACGGCTCGCGGTGTCGCGACCTTATCGTGGCTCTCAGAGCGACCGCGATAGCAGGTGAGAACCCTGATCAGAACCCTTCAATCTGATCATCCCAAACTTTTTATAATCAATAGTTTACAGTCCGTTATCATGCTTTAATGTGTTCTTACACATGCTATCTATGTTTTAGAAAGCAGGAAACACATTAACCACTTCACACGGGAAATCCATGGTTCAAAACTCAGGAAATCTCCCTACCTTCATGAAGAACGCGAAGAACGAAGCCCGTACGAGGTTCCCTCCGCTCCACGCAACGTCCTCGCGGTGGAAACTCGTCGAACCGAGCTCTAGCAAGCCAAATCACCCAAAATCCCACAGCAAAACCCTCTGGCCGAACAGAGATTTCATCTGCTCTGTTCTGCTAGGGTTACTTAAAAACACAACGCAGGTAAGAACGCGACACTCTACACGACCGCGATCTAATCGCGATGCTCAAGACTGTCGCCTTAATCCGTTGACGACACCCGATCACTTAAAATGGCGGTTTCCTTAACGCGGCGCTACAGACTGTCGCGATCATATCGCGACACTCCTCACTGTCGCGATCCCATCGCGACCCTCCAAACGACCGCGTTAGCAACCGAGAAACAGAGAATGCTTTGGGCAAAACTTCAAAACCTGCGGAAATCACCTGTCACACACATGTCATCGGCCATACACTGGCCTCCACGTCCACACAAGAACGATCCGAACGGTTAGAACGTTACAGTTTCCTCTCCGGGCAACGCGCCCACTCCCTCCCTTTCTCCAGGCAATGCGCCTACCCTCCTCTCCTCTCCAGGCATTGCGCCCATTTCCCTTTCCCCTCTGGGCATCGCGCCCACTTTAGTTTCCTCTCTAGGAAATGCGCCCACCTCCCTCTCTTCTCCGGGCAACGCACCCGCTCTCCTTTTCTCACTAGGCATCACGCCATCCCTCCTGCAAGCCACCGCATGGCCATCCTTCCTCTCCTTGAGCATTCCTTGGATGTCGACGCCCCATTTGGCCATCGTTGTGCATTCTCCCGAGCAGGCATTCACTCTCCCTTGCTCAGATTCCTTTTCCACTGAATCTACACTCATTTCTCACTTGCTCAGGTTGGCAATCTCACCTCGCCCGCTCTCTCTGTGCACGTTAAGCACTGAGGGGGGCGCCAAGAACATCAGCTGTCCAATGGCTGACACCGTCATCACCATCGAGAAGACTTCTTTCCTCACCTCCGAGTGTGCCCCAACCAACGGGCCACCCCTTTTCGGTCCCACGACCAACCTCCTGTTTCCCCCCACGTAGGGGAATTTTACTGCTTTTCATCCTCCCTCTCCTCCCCCCACATAGGGAAATTCTTTTACTGCTTTAAATTCTCCTCCATCTTCCCCCACGCGGGATTCTGCTTTTGCTGCTTTTCCTTCTCCTCACCCCCCTGCTGTAGATTCCAATGGTTGTTTTGAAAGTCTAGGCCAGGGTAGCAATAAACTAGGGGTAGTCTCTCAGAAGAAGCCTAAGGATAGGAGGGGTCCACACTGATTCCTCGCTGATCTAGCCCGTAGGTACAAGGCATGTCTAGCAATCCCTGAATTCGTAGAAGAGCCTTTGCAGTTGCCAGAAATAGAATATGAGCAGTCGCTGTGCTTGATTGATGATGGGTTCGGAGTCTATGAGATCATGGATGATGACGACCTAATTGAGGAAGGTGATGAAGAATTTGAGGACGAAGCTGACGCGTTCGCAAGAGGATTGAAGAGGTTTGATGAACCGTCGGTTTTCGTAGAAGAAACCACCAAGGAAGTCAACCTGGGAACCAAGGAAGACCCTAAGACCGTCCTCATAAGCAGTAATTTATCTCCGACTGAAGAGGAGGCGATCATTGAGGTTCTCAGGGAGTACAAGGACACGTTTGCATGGAGCTATGAGGATATGACAGGCTTGGACACCGCGCTTGTTGAACATCGTCTTACCCTTAAGCCGGGGTCCATTGCCATTAAGCAGCGGTTGAGGCGTTTCCACCCACAAATGGTTTTGAAAATGAAAGATGAGGTCGATAAGCTCCACAAAGCCAAGTTCATTAGAGTCGTATTAAATCCGAATTAGGTGGCAAACATTGTCCCGGTTATGAAAAAGGATGGAAGAGTCAGAATATGTATCGATTTCCGGGACCTTAACCACGTGTGTCCTAAAGACGATTTCCCATTGCCTCACCTCGACGTGCTCATAGATAACACGGCCGGGTTTGAAACCCTCACTTTTATGGATGGCTTCTCAGGGTACAATCAGATCAAGCTGGCTGAGGAAGACCAGGAGAAAACTTCGTTCACTACACCATGTTGCACTTATTGTTATATGGTCATGGCTTTTAGACTTAAGAATGCTGGAGCTACTTACCAAAGAGCTATGATGGCTATTTTTCATGACATGATCCACATTTTCATCGAGGTATATATGGATAACCTGGTAGTAAAATCCAAGACAATGGCCGAGCATCCTGGGGTTCTAACAAAAGTCTTGTAGAGGTTAAGGGAATATCAATTGAAAATGAACCCCAAGAGGTGTGTGTTTGGTGTTTCATCGGGTAAGCTGTTAGGGTTCATTGTGAGCAAGAGGGGTATAGAAATAGATCCCAATAAGGCAAAGGCAATAAGAGAGATGCCCCCTCTGTAAGACCCGGCCCCCTTGGGCCCTTGGCCCCGTCCTCAGGGTCGCGACAGACGCCCTGGCCACGGCATGGTCACGGCAGAGCGGCCTGCCGCGACAGGATTGGCGGTTCGTGTCGCGACGGGGTGAGCGTCGCGTCCTTGTCACGTCACTCCTGGCTGTCGCGACTGTGCTCTGACAGGACTTGACCGCTGTCCTGTCTGTCAGAACAGTTGTGTTAGGTGGCAGGGTCGTGCAGCGTTGACGCGACCTGCCAAGCCGTCGCATTTGCTTTTTCGGTCTTCGAGGTTTGACCGTGCTTTTGGTGTCGCGACTTGGCAGGAGGTCGCGACATGGTCGCGACGCTTTTGGGCATCGCGACAACGTCTGAGGGGCCTTCGGTTTAAAACCGACAGCGCGCCCCATTTTCCCCCTCTTCTTCCTCTTCCTCTTCTTCTCCCTCTCGAGCTCTCTCGTGGTTTCTCAGTGTTGTTCCTTACTCGTGGTGCTCGTGCTGAGGTGTCGTGCTTGTGGCGTGCGGTGCGAGGAGGAGACGGCCATTCCTATGAGAAGGCCCCAACGGGTGCGTTCTTCGTGTGGAGGTAGGGACGTCCGACCCTCTCGCCCTAAGCATGATCCCCTCCCCTCTAAACCGTGGTTTCCTTGTGGTTTGGGGCTTGGGAGTGTGAGAGCTCCATGCTCGAGTTGAGTGAGGTTTCCTTCGAGCGTAGATCCATGCTTTTAAGGGATTGTGGGTGGTTTGGTGGATTTATAGCTTTTAATACACATTGTGCATGATCCCCTTCCCCCTTGTGAATGTATTTCGTGTTTTGGGGAGGGTTCCTGGAGGGACTGCTCCGGAACCCTGCTCGGCTGGAAACGCGGCAGCCTCGGAGGCCGCAATCATGTCGCGACAGCGCGCCCGGTCGCGACTGTAACGTCACGTGCTTTTCGGATCCATGCGGATCATGTGTGTTGTGGTTGTGGCGGCCGTTGTGAGGCTAGTGTGAGTTGGTTGTGTGGAATGTATGGTGTGGATGTGTGGTTTGTTCAGGTGAGATGCAGGTTTGGTCCTGAAATGAGATAGGACCTGCTGCAGTTGAGTTGGAGTTGGCGGCCAGGGGTGGTCACTGACTTGTTGGCGTCCAGATAAGTGGCCATTAATATCATGAACTTGGCGGCACAAGATGTGGACGTTTCTTGTGGCGGTTGCTATTGGCGGCAGAGGGGTTGACGCCAACCTGAGAATTCTGCAGGTTATAGGGTCACCCAAGAGCAAGTTCTTCACCTGGTTCTCATTCTCCCTTGCCCCAGCTTCATGCCCCCGTGTTCCTAAAGCTTCCAACAGGTACTGAAGGGTGCTTGGAGGATAGTGGGACGTGAGGCGTTGCCTAATTGCGCGAGGAAACGTCGTGGCGTGGTGCAATTCCCGTGGGAGCTCGCGGAGGGTTCGGTGTGAACCAGGAGATTGCGGGAGGTTTTAGCACGTTCTGAGGTAGGGAATGACCCTTGTAGTTCCTGTAGGTCGTGTTAATGTAATTAGATAACATGAATCTGCATGAAAATGGTGATTTCGGGTCATGGTATCCATGCGGGGATAATGGGTGGTTTGATGATTTTATGTAGTAAAGCATGCTGTTTTAGTTTAATTATAATGCATGGGAGTTAGAGGAACTGTTTCCTCCTATTTCCTTAATGGTTTCGGGATCAGGAATGCATGTGGGATCGGTTAGGGTTTCTGCAAGAGTAGAAGCTAAAGATCTTGGCCTCAACATCGTTGGTCGCCAGGTTCATCAGCTGGGATATAGACGGCCAGATCACTTGACGTCTACTTCTTGTAAGCGGTAGTCGATGTTGCCGCCGACTTGTGTATAAGCAGAAATGGCTATTTAAGGTATTTATCGTTAATGAATGGTGCGTTGGCACCTGTGGTGCACTGAGTGCACATAGTTCCCGTGTTTAGCATACAATGTATGCAGTTAGTTACATACTTTTGGCTGCGTGTTGTTCACGCGAGTCCAGTTGGGTTCACGTGTGGTGGACCATTGTTACTTGAGGTTTACGTGTGGTTTCACATGGTTTTATGTACGTGGAAAGTAGTACGATGTCTACCGTGGTTACCTCTCCAGTTGGGTGCCCCAGGTTCTTTGTGAGCCAGGCTGTTAGCTCGGGGCTTTGTCCCGGTACTTGTGTTGTACCGTCGAGGTCTGTGTCGTCTGACCTGGACACCCTCACTCTTGTGTTTGAGTAGCACGTCCGGCTGAGGGAAAGACGACAGTGGGACAGTGACACTTGTGTTTGTCTTTAGTCACTTGTAGCGCACTCGTAGTTGGGGGTACGGACACCAGTAGACGTACTGGACCCCAGGTAGTCCTTTTCCAGTGCCTCACTCTAGAGAGTTCTGGGCTAGGATCTCTAGAGGTGTCAGGCATGGGCCTGTGACCGTGTGGTCCGCAGGTGGTGGTGTTTAGTTAGTCTCCACAGTTGCTTGACCTTTTCACGTGGAGCGGCAGCTGGACCCTTCGTCCGTGGCTGCGAGACTGAGAGGTAGACCTGTGTTAGCTTGTTCGAGTCAGTTTCTGGTGTCGCGAACCAGTTCACGTGGCTCATGTTTGGCTGTCTCTACTTTAGCTTGTACACCTGTACTGGTTTGCCGTTTAATTATTACAGTTGTTTTTCGTAGTCGGCAGACGGTGAGTACTTTTACAGCTTTCATATCCTGCTTAGCTGTTTTATAAATTGTTGGTACTGTTTACTGCTTTCGTACCTGTGGTTTTTGGTTTGCTCGGTTTTGGGGGAGTTCCCTACTGAGCCAGTGACTAGAGAGGCTCACCCCAACCCCCCACAGGTGAGAGCGAGGAGGACGTTTCACGACCGACGTCCAGTTCAGAGCCGCACCGTAGCGGTGCAGGGTCGGTACCTCCAACTGTGTAGTAGTAGCTCCAGCAGTGTAGTGTAGTTAGTTGTTTATTTTCTTCAGTTGTACCTCGGGGTATGCCCCAGGCTCTTGTACTTCTTTTTAGTTTTGTGGAAATTTGGCTATGTAACTTGTGAAATATATATATAATGTGGTATGTTCCTTTATGTTTACACGGACTGTGGTTTGGTTTCCCTTGCGAGGCTTCGGCCCGTTCGCGGGAGGCGGACTCGGATCAAGTATGTTATCGGTTTAACGGGCTTGGCCGAGGTGTTCCGCCACAGCGACGCTCCTGAGCGTCGCGTTAAGGTCGCGACACGCGAGGGCGTCACGACATGGTCGCGACGGCCCGCCCTGTCGCGTCACTGACCGAGAGACAGGTTTCGCCTGACACCGTTTCTGCTTCGCTTTGCTGTACCATGGCACCTGTGCTAGTTCCCTAGTGTGGTCTATGCTAGTCTTTCGCCCAGTGCTCGGCTCTTAAGGGCTTGTTCCATGGTAGAGGTTGTTACCGTTGCCTGGGACCCCCGTCCTCGGGAGCCTGTTGAGGGAGTACTCTGGGCTACGAGTGCGCTTGAGTTGGCAGCCACCAGGCAGACTCTGGAGCTTAGGGGAAAATGGTGGTTAGGACATGGCGTGTGAGTCACTTGCAGAGCTCTCGTGGGTGGTCTGGGACGCCGAGGATAGTTAGGAGTTCTACCCGGCGTAGGCCAGCCAATCCTTCTTCTCACTGCCTCGCTCCTTACGGCCCCGGAACCGTTTGGGGAGGTCAGGCGTGGGACCGTAGTCCGGCCAGACTACGGCGGTTACTGTTGTGTGCTTTAGGTTCCTACCTCGCTCTGACGAGATGTGGGGGTTAGGACCCGGGTCGAGGATAAGACGTCGGTGGGCGCACCTGACCGTGACTAGTGGTAGAGTTTCCGTAGCTAGTGTTCTTTGTCCAGGCGGAGTTCCCTCCGTCTGTGTTTACTAGCCGTGTGGTGGTCACGACGAACAGTCGTACGGAGTTTCCGACCGTGAGTACTTTCCCTATCGTGCTAGCTGTAGTCCTGCTTCCGCACTTCCGTTGGTAGGTAGAAGATATAAACTGTTGTCATTTACTTTATATATATATTCTTCTGCATGTTTAGAGCCAGTAGGAGAATGGTAGTCCCTACTGAGCTTCTGTTGTGAAGCTCATCCCTCCTTTTCCCAGGTGAGACTTCTCAGCAGTGGCAGGGCGCACGCCGGCGGAGGAGACGGGGCGGTAGTCGGAGTCCCCGTAGCTAGTAGTGCTTCCCCCTTTCCTTCAGTGTACGTCACCCTTGGGGTATGCCCCTAAGGGACTTGTTCTTCCCTTGCCTTTTACTTGTACTAGCGTGTATGCGTTGGGACTGTACTTGGAGCGGTACACAGCGGTCTCGCTCTCCTTTCTGTTTCTGCCTGTATGCTTCTAGTTTAGCAGTTGACGTTTACTTCCGTTACATATCCTGTTAGATGCATATTATAGCCCTTATGGGTCCCCGGATCCGTGGGCGGTGACCACGAAAATCGGGTCCTCGGTGTGTGCGTGAGACAGGTTGTTACTGTTACTTGGGACCCCCAGCCCCGCACATCTGTTAGAGAGAGTTCTCCGGACTGCGAGCATGCTCAAGTCTCGGACTTGGAGCAGAAGGGGAAAACGGTGGGGACAACGGCGTAGAGTCGTTTGTAGAGCTCTCTTAGCTGGGTCCTGGTCTCCGAGGTAGTTGTGGAGCTCTTTTGGTGCGGACCAGCTAGTCCTTCTCACTGCCTTGCTATGCGTTTGTTCCAGAGCCGCGTAGGGAGGTTAGGCGTGAGGCCGCAGCTTGGCCAGGCTGCGGTGGTTGTGGTTGTTTTTACTGTGACTCGCTAGCCTCACTCTACCTGGGAGGTTGTAGGCAGAAGTCAGCGGCTGGCGAGCTGGAGGAGTGGACTGTGTGTCCTCCTCTTAGCCGCCTGTGGCGGTGGCTTGGTTGCTCTTGCATGACGGTGTTTTTGACGCTGTTTCTGAGAATGTGTTTCTCGTTGCCCTAGCTTGCACGGGGGTTGTAGCCTAGCCATGTCTGGTGCCGTGGGCTTGGTTGGTTTGGCCTCGTGGGCCATGTTTAGTGGCTTCCATTCTGCGGGTTCTCTCGGGGTGTCCAGTGCTGACACCCGACTGCTGTTTCGGTAACCCGTTCCTTGGTGCCGTCCATGGTGGCATTAGATTGTGTAGTTTCCTGACCTTGTGGCGTGTCCGAGGTCAAGGGTGGTTCTGCTTGTGGGCCCTCGACCTGGTGGAGGTCTGAGGTGGCCGTGCCTGTGGTGATACATTGCTTCTCACGTGGTTGCTCGATGTCTCTCATGGTGACGCCTGGTTGTTCCTTCCCGACCTCGTGGAGGTCTGGGTGTTGGTGCTTGTGTCATGAGACTCAGGTCTCACGTGGTTTCTCTGGTGTTCCGTGAGCTTCTTGTCTCGGCGGGTGTGTGCCGAGGGTTTGCTTCCGCTTTGTGCTTGACTCTGCTGGTTCTGCGGGAGTCGTGTTTGGCCCGACCTTGGTTGTGGTCATGGTTCTTCTCTGTTCCGCTGCTTTGTAGTACTCTGCAGTAGGTGTTTCCCGCTTTACTTCTTCATAGAGTAGTTTACTTCTGCTTTGTTGGAGTTCCTGCTGCTCTGGCTGGTAAGGGACTGGTTATCCCTACTGAGCCTTGTTCGCGAGGCTCACCCCCCTACTCTCTCTGGGTAGGGACTCGCTGTCGCAGGAGTTCATTGTCAAATGGTCGTGGTGGCGGTTTGTTGCGACGTGCGTTGCCAGCAGTGTGAGTTGTGAGCATGAGTGCTCTTGTACTGTGAGTTGAGAGTGGCCTTTTTGTAAATCCTCGGGGTATGCCCCTTAAGGACTGCACCTTTCTTTCTGTATCTGTACTTTTATTTGGGACATGTTGTAACACCCCATATAAGAATATGTTAAATGGACTAAATCAGCAAACTACCAACAACTCGGACTAGTTATTTTCAGAGCTCGAGTAGGAAAAGAACTTTGAAGTTTTGCGTGCTCAGTTGGGAGTAGTCCCAGGATGGGTGACCTTCCTGGGAACTCTACCAACTAGCACGATTGTTGGGCCAGTTTGTTGGTTGGGTCATCACAAATGGTATCAGAGCCTTGCCCAGCTGGAAGTGCAGGAACTAAGTGCCACACAGGGCAAAGTGCTACGCTATGGGAGCCACCTCTTGAGGCCATAATGGCGCAAAGTGCTACATAGTGGGAGCCACCTCTTGAGCCTGTAGGGGCCACCTCTAGAATCCTACCTGCCTGGGGTTTCATTGTGTGCTATATGTGAGCAGCGACGAGGACGTCGCTTATATAAGAGGGGCAGATTGTAACACCTCATATAATAATATGTTAAATGGACTAAATCAGCAAACAACCAACAACTCGGACTAGTTATTTTCAGAGCTCGAGTAGGAAAAGAACTCTAAAGTTAAGCGTGCTCAGTTGGGAGTAGTCCCAGGATGGGTGACCTTCTTGGGAACTCTACCAACTAGCATGGTTGTTGGGCCAGTTTGTTGGTTGGGTCATCACACATGTTGTACATAATTTCTTTATTAAATGTACGAACTTTATTGTTATAATTATTTGAATTCATTGCTTATCTCACTGGACTAAATCCTAACCCTTTTGGGTCTTCGGATCCGTGGGTGGCGGCGCGACCTTCGGGGGTCCCTGGCGGGGGTTCGGGAGGTCGGGTCGTTATAGTGGTATCAGAGCTCAAGGGTCCAACGAGATTTGTAATGAGTTAATAACTATGGCTGTCCCAAAGAAAGGTACTAGTACACTGTTGGCCCATCTGTGTATAGTTGATGTTAGGTGAGCTTTTGGTTCTTTTGTTGCAGGTGGCTAGCCTTCCAACAGGGTCCGAGTGTGAGCTGTAGGAGGGTGTTACTGCTGTTGCTGGGTGCGCATGCGACGAGTGTGGTTGCTGGTTCGCTCGTGTTGCGGTTGGGTTCGTCATTGGCCTGCGCGTCTGTGTGGGTGTGTTGCAAAGGCTAAGAGAGCCTACATGTGGTGTGGCCTTCACCGACGCAGAGTTGTGGTCTGCAGAACCGGTCGAAGGTGTCCTTGCCTTGTTGGTTGTCCCCTCATTGTTGGGATGTGTCCTTGTTGGATGTCCCCTCGTTGTTGGGGTGTGTCCTTGTTAGATGTCCCCTTGTTGTTGGGGTGTGTGTTGTGCTGGCTGTGTGTTTGGCATTATGTGCCTGTGCGCCATTGGGCACTGTGCTCTGCTCAGTCGGCGTCTTTGCTCGAGCTAAGCAGATGCTTTGTGTGCTGTGTTGCACCGCTGGTTGAGCGCTGCAACAATTGTCTGTAGTTGCTGTTGACCTGGTGCTGACTAGTTGTGAACTCTAGTGAGGTGTTCCTGGAGTCCTTCTCTGCTGGTTCTGGTGGAAGTAAGTTTTTCTCCAGAACTGTGTTGTGCTCGTTTCTGGTTGATGCGACATTGCCCTCTGGGTGAGGAGCATCGCTTAGCTGCTTGTGTTCTGGTGATGTTTTCCCATAACTATTTTGTGTTGTCCTAGTGAGGGTTCCTCCCCCTCTGGGACTGCTTCTGTGCTCTTTGAAGTCTTCCGCTGTGTTACCTCTTTGGTTGAGGTCTCTATTGTGTGGTTGGTTGCCGTTGCGTTGCCCTCGAGGTTGAGGTGCATCGCTTGTTTGCCCTATGTTCTGGTAAGGTTTCCCAGAACGGTTTGCTGTTGTCCTGGTGAGGCTTGCTCTCAGGACTATTCTGGGCTTATTTCTGCCGGTTGTTGCGCTACCTCAGGGTATGAGGTATGCTATTGTTGTGTTGGCCGGTGCGTTCTGGTGGGTTTCCCAGAACAGTGCCTTGGTGGTTCTGGTGGAGGTTCTCCCAGAACTGCTTTGTGTTGCTTCCGATGGCTGCTGTGTTTTTCTCTCGGTTGGCCATGTGTTTTGGCCGTTTGCTTGGGCCGCGTCCTCGCATAAGTTCTCCCAGGACTGGCTCGCATTATTTCTGTAGTTCTGCTTGCTGTGGAGTGGTTTGTGTTCGTTTTGGGCTACCGTTGTGTTTCCCCTGTGGTTTGAAGTGCGTTGTTTGGTTGAGCTGCATTCTGGTGATATTTTTCCCAGAACGGCTCTTGGCGCTTTTGGTGTTCTCCACAAAGCTGCCTTGTGTTGTTTTGGCTGTCGCTGCTCTCTCTCTATGTGGAGATGAGCTGTCGCTGTTGCCCGTTGGACTGTCCACGTTCAGTCTGCCTGGGCGTTGTCGGTCAAGGTGTGGTGTCTTTGACCGTGTGTCTGGCCCTTGTGATGGCCAGATTGTCTTCTTGTTCATTTTCAAGTTTCTCGACTGCACTGGTGGGACTTCGTGTGTCCCTGTGGTCGAGTGGTTTGCTTCGCTTCTCGCGTCCTGCGTGCTCTCTCAGATGGTGGTCTGGTGAGTGTAGTGAATGTTTGGCTAGCTGTGCCTCTTGGGTGAGAGCCAGCCTAGTGTGATGTTTTCTCCTTTGTGTGAGGGAGAGGCCGGTTGTGTGCCTTCTTCCTCTACTTTCCGTGGGTTGCTCGGGGTGGTGGTGCTTTCACGTGGCATTTGGTGCCGTGTCGCGCACCATGGTGACCTTTGTGGCGAAGGTCCCTCCCCTTGTGCTATCTTGAGGTTGAGCTGGTCGCTCCCCTCGTGCGCGTTGTTTCCTTGTAGTACGATAGTTCGTGATGTACCTATTGTGCCGTTCTGCACTGTGCTGGTTTCTTGTTGTCTGACTGGATGATGTAGGGCAGCGTGCCCTGTGTTCAGTGTGAGGTAGCACCGGGTTTTCTTTTGTTTGGCTTGCTGGTACAGGCATTGTTCGGTGCGTGTTTTGCTTGTACCTCGGCTATGCTTGGGAGGCACTTGTCGTTGTTTGGTGTGTGGCCCTCTCTGCCTGCATAGTGGGAGCGGTACCTTGTGTTTGTGTGCTTCAAAGAGCCAACGTGGTTGTTGCGCTCTTGAAGTTGTTGGTTTTCATCGTGTTTCTCTGGTGGATCTTTGGTGGAGAGTCCCTTCCGTTTGGCCTTGAGTCGTTTCAGGCCATTGGTGCGGTTGTGTACTGCACCTTGAGCATGTTTCTTTTTCAATGTTTTGGGTCCTTGTGCCTTAAGGGTTCGAGGCCGGTGTGGCATGTTCTGCCCTTTTTGGCTTGCGGTTCCTTGCGTGTGGCTTTTGGTAGGTCTCTTGTGGAGAGAATCCTTCCTGTTAGCCATGTTGTTTCGGCCTCGGGTGCAACTGTGTTGCATCTTGCCTAGTTTTGGTGCTTGTGGTGGCGCCATGTGCTCGTGCTCGAGTGTTTTGTTTTGTGCCTTTTGGAACCTTGGTGCACTATTTTGTACCTTGGGTGGCTCCTAGTGCTAGTGTTGGCACCGTGTGTTGTGCCGTATGCCCTGATCGTGAGCTTTGTGCGTCGTTTCCCGAGTTTGCTCGGTGTTCGAGGCGTTGAGCTTTCCGCCTCTGGGACACTTTGTGCTGGCCTGTGCCTTATGGCTGTACCGTTACCGCTGTGGGGTGGTTGCTTTGCTTTGTCTAGGTAGCCCTATTGGTGGTACGCCAGGCCTTGGCCGTAGCCTGTGTTCGAGTTTTTCCTCTCGCTTTGGGAAGCGAGTGTGATCGGTTGGGGTACCCTACTTCGGTTTGGGTCCCTTTGAGGTCGACGTGTTGCTTTCGACCTTTGTATTTGTTTCGTTTCCCCGTGCAGGTTTTCCGACGTCTTGGGATGCTTGGCTTTGCCAACCTCAGACGTCTTTCCTGGTTTTGTCTCTACGCGTGTGCCTGTGGAGCATTGGGTTTAGTTTTTTGTGGCTCCACTGTTGTTGTGTGTCCTTGTCAGACCACGAGGATGATCTGGGTAAGATCGAGTGGTGCCAGTGGACACTGTTCCGCGTGCCGTGGTGTTTCCTCATGCATGCTATCGCTTGGTTTTGGGTCGCCTCTAAGAAACTCTCGTTTGGCCTTGTTGTAGGTGCTAGCAGTTGCTAGTTGTGCGGAGCCATTCAGCGGAGTCTTGTGGATGACCTCTTAGCGATTTCCTCTGTTGTCGTCAGTCACTAGGACCTCTGTCTAGTCGCTGGTGACAGAGTGAGTTACTGACCGGTTGGTCTTAGCAGTGTGGTCTGTTGAGGGTTCAGTCGCGTGGTTTCTGACTGGCGGTTTCAGTGTTTCTGGTCTGCTTGGTGCGCGCCGCGCCTGTGGAGTTGTCGACATCCGATTGTGTGCTCCGCGCCGGTTGGTGTGCGCTCTGTGAGCTGTCGGATGTTTGGTTAGGCACTCCGTTTGTGGCGAGGTCATGGTGTTGACCACCGGGAAGTCGTGGTATGACTTAGTGGTCCCTTTGCACCTATTGTTTCTCCTACTAGGTTTCGCCCGTAATTTCGAGGATGAAATTATTTTTTTGTTGGATGTATTGTAACATCTCGGGCTTCCGGTTTCTCCGTTTGTGTGTTTGGATGACTGGCCACTAACGCGTCTAGCTTGGGCGACGCATTAGTGTCGCGATGGAGCTGCCCATCACGACAATCATTCATGTTGCGACCGCTAGGTTCGTCGAGTTCCTGTCGCGCCCGGTCAACAGGTCGCGAAAGGGTTCTGCTTTTTGGTCGCCTGGGCACCTGTCAGAAGGGCAGGCATGTTAGAGTGGGCTGTCTGATTGTCGCGGCGCCCTGGATGGGCACATTCTGGTCGCGGTATGGGCGGCCGTCACGTTACGGTTGGTAACGCGATGCCCCGCCCTGTCGTGTTCTAGGGGCCGAAGGCTAAATGCCTTGGTCGGCTCTCCCTTTACCCTTTCTTTCCCTTCTCCTTCTGGTGGAGCTTGGCGGAGCGGCGGCGGCTTGTGCGGAGCGGTGGCGCGGCATCGTGGAAGGGAGGAGGTGGCGGCCATCGTGTCGTGAAGACCCCTTTGGGGGTTTGGTTCGTCATTCCTGTAGGGATTTCTTGTGCCCATACTTGTTGGTTGGATTGTGAGTCTTTTTAGGTTAATCCATGCTTTTACAGCTTTCACCATGCTCCCCTCCCCATGGTTGTGTGTTTTGTAATGTGTGGGCGACCTCGGGATGTAGCTTCCCGGCGGTTTGCCTTCCATTTGATGTCGCCACCGCAGAGCACGTCGCGACACCAGAGGAGGCGTCGCCCCAGTCAGAGGCGACCTTATTGCGGCACGGGTGGCCGTTACGATAAGGGTCGTGTCATGACCCGGTTGCCCGTCGCGACAAGGTTGTTTTCGTGACACGCTGCCTTGTCGCGACAAGGTTGTCGCGACCTGGTTTCCTATCGCGACAAGAGTATTGTCGCGACGCGCTTCCCCGACGTGACGCGGCGTGTGCCCCAAGGCAGGGTTGCCCTTAGGACTTTCTGGTAGGGAACGCGGCAGGTTGGCTCGCTGCGTTCAGTGACCGAAGGTGACACCTTCGTGGCCGTGTCCTAGCAGTGGTGCTAGGAGGCTCGTGTCTGTCTAATAATAGATTGTCTGACTGTCAATCAATGATTAAAAGAGCGATGGTTTCTATTCTGTTTGGTGGTTTTCCGGTTTCTCAGGTTGTGCCGTACGTGCCGGCGTGGGCCGACGACCCTTCTGGGGGTTCCCGAAGGGAAGTGTCATGCGTGCCTATGCCTGCTGGGCTTGTCTTGGTTACAAGCCAGCTGTGCCAGTTTCTGTAGGTGGTTGCCCCACCTGTTCTCTTTTGCCCGGTGCTAGGCACTTGAGGGCTTGTCCGTGAGACAGGTTGTTACCGTTACCTGAGACCCCCAGCCCCACGCATCTGTTAGAGGGAGTTCTCCGGGTGGCGGGCGTGAAAAGTCTCAGACTTGGAGTAGAAGGGGAAAACGGTGGGGACAACGGCGTAGAGTCGTTTGTAGAGCTCTCTTAGCTGGGTCTGGGTCTCCGAGGTAGTTGTGGAGCTCTTTCAGTGTAGATCAACTAGTCCTTCTCACTGCCTCACTCTGCGTTGGTTCCGGAGCCGCGTAGGGAGGTCAGGCGTGGGGCCGCAGCTTAGCCAGGCTGCAGTGGTTTATGGTTGTTCTTGCTGTGACTCGCTAGCCTCACTCTACCTGGGAGGTTGTAGGCAGGAGTCAGCGGCTGGAGAGCTGGAGGAGTGGACTATGTGTCCTCCTCCTAGCTGCCTGTGGCGGTGGCTTGGTTGCTCTTGCATGACGGTGTTTCTGACGTTGTTTCTGAGAATGTGTTTCTCGTTGCCCTAGTTTGCACGGGGGTTGTAGCCTAGCCGTGTCTGGTGCCGTGGGCTTGGTTGGTTTGGCCTCGTGGGCCGTGTTTAGTGGCTTCCGTTTTGTGGCTTCTCTCGGGGTGTCAAGTGCTGACACCTGGCTGCTGTTTTGGTAACCCGTTCCTTGGTGCCGTCCATGGTGGCATTAGAGTGTGTAGTTCCCTGACCTTGTGGCGTGTCCGAGGTCTAGGGTGGTTCTGCTTATGGGCCCTCAACCTTGTGGAGGTCTGAGGTGGCCGTGCCTGTGGTGAGACATTGCTTCTCATGTGGTTGCTGAATGTCTCTTGTGGTGACACCTGGTTGTTCATTCCCGACCTCGTGGAGTTCTGGGATGTTGGTGCTTGTGTCGTGAGACTTGGGTCTCACGTGGTTGCTCCGGTGTTCCATGAGCTTCTTGTCTCAGTGGGTGTGTGCTGAGGGTTTGCTTCCTCTTTGTGCTTGACTCCGCTGGTTCTGCGGGAGTCGTGTTTGGCCCGACCTTGGTTGTGGTCGTGGTTCTTCTCTGTTCTGTTGCTTTGTAGTACTCTGCAGTAGGTGTTTCCCGCTTTACTGCTTGGTAGAGTAGTTTGTTTTTACTTTGTTGGAGTTCCTATTGCTATGGCTGGTAAGGGACTGGTTATCCCTACTGAGACTTGTTCGCGAGGCTCACCCCCCTACTCTCTCCAGGTAGGGACTCGCTGTCGCAGGAGTTCGTTGTCGGACGGTCGTGGTGGCATTTTGTTGCGCCGTATGTTGCCAGCAGTGTGAGTTGTGAGCGTGAGTGCTCTTGTACCGTGAGTTGAGAGTGGCCTTTTTGCAAGTCCTCGGGTTATGCCCCTTAAGGACTGCACCTTTCTTTCTGTACCTGTACTTTTATTTAGGACATGTTGTACATAATTTCTTTATTAAATGTACGAACTTTCTTGTTATAGTTATTTGAATTCATTGCTTATCTCACTGGACTAAATCCTAACCCTTCCGGGTCTTCGGATCCGTGGGTGGCGGCGCAACCTTCGGGGGTCCCTAGAGGGGGTCCAGGAGCTCGGGTCGTTACAGGAGAAGACATGTGCCGCACTCGTATGGGTAGTGCAAAAATTGAAGTACTACTTTCTTGCTCATGAGGTCTATCTCATAGCCTGTATGAATCCTATCAAGTTCCTTCTTGAGAAATCTGTCCTAACCGATAGGCTAGCACGTTGGCAGAGCTTCCTCTCTCAGTTTGAAATCACCTACATTCAGCAGAAATCCATCAATGGCTATGCCATAGCAGAACATCTCGCTCACCACCCTATTCCTCAGTTCGATCCTGTTTGTTCAGAGTTCCCATATAAGGAATTAATGTCCCTCAGCCAATCTGATCTTATGTGGATGTTATATTTTGATGGAGCCTTGAATTCTCATGGAAAGGGTATCGGGATTGCTCTACTATCACCTGAGGGTGTCACCTTCCCATGGGCTTACAAGTTGGATTTTCCTGCCACCAACAACATAGCTGAATATGAAGCTTTGTTGGCAGGTCTCGAATATGCCCATTTCTATGGTGTTACCCATTTGCGGATTGTAGGTGATAGTCAACTGGTCTTGCGCCAAGTGCTCACCAAACAGCACACTCGGGACCCAAAGCTCAAGCCTTACTAAGAACTCACCTCAGCTTATGCCAAGCTATTCTCCAAGCTGATCTTTGTCCATATCCCTCGTCATCAGAATCTTCTAGCCGACGCTCTTGCTACCATCGCTTTGACTCTCAATACATGCTATCCCGGGGATTTTGATAGCATTCAAATTGCACGCCGCAATACCCCTGCCATTCAGGACCCCGTCTTTCTCTGGATCAAGGAGGAGATGTTGAAGAAGTTGGAAAAGAAGGATAAAACCGAGATTATGTTATTGGAGCTAGAAGAGGTGTAACGACCCACTTCCACCCGGTACGGTTATACCAACCCACATCGGATGAGAGCAAGCCGCTACAGGGGAGAAAACCCCAACAAGTAACAAATGGGCTGAGATATATATAAATCGAGAACACTATTGCAATGGAAAGTAACCAATTTCTTATTCCATCAACTTTATCAACCACATTCCACAGTCCATGTAGTCCAAGAAAGAAAACGACATAACATAATAAACATTAACATGTAGCCAGTTCCAATTACATATCCAAGTTCAAATTACAAATTTCATACTGGAAAATAAATTATAAGTCTTCAATTATTCTTCACGCTCCTCGTCGGATCTTGCTATCTCCTCGGCTTCTAAACTTTCTGAAATGTTTAGAAAGGGTGAGTCTACATAATAGACTCAGCAAGTAACTTAAAATTCAAACTATATACCTATCACACATGCTTTCTAACAATTTAACGCTATTAAAATTCAGCAATTAAAGTCATACATGCTCATGCCATAACATAAATGAATTAACATGGAATCGCATTAAATAACCATTCTAACACATGTAAAAGAATAATCTAAACATGATTGCTAATAACATGGTATCATTTACATAAGTACAAACATAAAATCACATGCTTTCATACTTTATTCAAATCATTGCGCAGTTCTACAAATCTAATCATTGAAACATGTACAAGATAGGTAGCACTTCTAGCATGATTTCTAACTCACTTCACATGTAATTATAACACTTTACTATACATCCAGCTTGCTGTTTTTATACAAAATTTATCACATTCACATGACACTTGCATAGGGGTCACATTAAGCTACACAACATGATACTAAAAGTGTAATCACAATTAATCTAACTCATATTACCACATGCAATTTTCAATTTTCCTTTCTCATGTCATATTCATAGGCACTTACTTTCACACTATCACATTTTCATTTACATACGATTTCCCATCGTTTTCACTGTCATATTCACATATTTCTTATCACTTCACTTTGCACATAACATGCGCCACGTTCACATATATCATGCACATACCTTGTGCCACAATCACATGTCATTTTTCACATTATACTTATGTTCATTTTTACACAATGCCAAGACACCGCTCAAACCACCACTAGACGATCATATATCACATACACATTCACATTCATGTACTTAATCACTGGCCATAGTGATCAAGTCTTGGTTCCTACAGAAACCGGGAGAAGCCCTCTCCACCATTACCAGTGGAACTTGTCCACCTCCAGGATTTTCAAGACCCTTGCCACGGGTATCATGGTTTAACAAGACCCTTCTCTAGGGTATCACAATTTATCAAGACTCTTGTCTAGGGTACCACAATTTATCAAGACCCTTGTCCAGGGCATCACATAACATGTTTGAGCTTTCCCGTACGTGCACTACTACAGTACAGCTCCAAGCATCTAGGGTGGCAGTGTGTTATGGGCACATTTGGTTATCTTGTCATCTTTACATGTTTCACACACACATACTCTTTATTTCCTCACTTCTCATGCATAGGCATACACATATATTATGGAACATCAATTTAACATGCTCAAGTTCTCAATCAGTCATAAACAATAATTGATAGAAATTAAAACATGAGGCTAATCACCCTTTTATACCTGCTTGACTTATGTCACGCCCCGACGAGGAATATCGGAGCGCGAAGGCAGTTGCAAGAAAAAGGTATAGAGCAAATACTAGACATCAAACCATTGCACTTTGAATAACACTAAGTCAAATCTTTCTCATTAATAACTTTTCAAATGTCTAGTTACAACCACTAATATCAGAGCCATTCTATAGGGCCCAATTACATTGCAAAAAAAGGAAATAACTAACTACAACTCTAAGATAACATAATGACTCGAGGGTACTCCTGGCTTCACTCTTGGTCATTCCCTTCCTCGTGAGTGTATGTGTCATCCTCGATCTCACCTGAGAACACAACATCAAATAACGTAGGGTGAGTGATAATGCCCAGTAGGACATAAATCTCAGGCTCAAGCAGGCTTTAAATAATTAACGCATTTAATGGCAGAGTATCTAAAGATAGCAGGTACGAGAGAGTCAAAATATAGCAAGAGATAGCACAACAGGTAACAGGATAGCACAATAGCACGAGATCGAGTATAGTTTCCAAAAATAGCACACATATCGAGTATAGCACGAATAGCAGGATGGTCATAGCACAACTAGCACAAGTATAATAATAGCACGATGAGTATAGCACTTGTTTGTCATTCTAGACATCGAGGAGTATAGCATGTTTTATGTTTTGATTGTCATATAGATAGTCGAGATAGATAGCACTTGAGTGTAATGCCAAACACTCTGATCATTTAACTCCCATGGGCACTAGCACTTTTGGGCGCACATCCCAGGACCAGATCGGGCCCTTTATATATTGCCAAGCATTGGTTATTTTGTATCTTTAGACAATCAGTCAATGGCCAATATAGAGTACCAAGAATAGTTCAGAGCACTAGATGAATAGACGAGATAGTAGAGAGAACGTGAATAGACGAGCGAGTAGAGTATAGATGAGAGCTAAGGTACATCATGTAAAACAACGAGTAAACAAGCGATAGTAACAGTTGCACAACACGCGCACATCGTATTGGCAGTCAGGTGGAATTCACGATCTTCCTGCTGGCCATGTTATGCACAAGTCCAGAGGTCCGACGTGATTCAAGGTAAGAGCGAACTTCTAATAGCCGTGTGGATCATATCGATCCCTAAAGGTGTAATGGGTGTTAGGGTACAACCGGCTCGTCGACCATGTGGGAATCCATGATCAGAGGAGACTTACGGAGGCCTTGTGCAAGGGTTCACTAGTCCGGAGAAAAGAATATCTGACGAAGAGTTCACCACAAGCCAAGTAAAGTGTGTATAATAAAACAGGTGCTCGACGTTTTAGAGGAATTCTAGAACAGTGGAGCGTCGATATCGGTATATAAACAACGCAAGAAACGAATACAAGTCCTTTAAAATAGGGCAATTAATATACTTTATTGCAATAAATTATCAGATACATTATGAGATGTTTTATGCCAGATTTCAGTCATATATGGATGGTTCATGTGTGTGCATGTGTAAGAGAAATCATAGATAGAAAAGAAGTCGTGAATATATATTTTAAAGTATTCAATATAGCTCCATTAAAAACAGGTGTTTTACTGCATGTATGACTGCAAAAAAGGCGTAAGAATATTGTAGAAAGTGAGAGTAAC
The DNA here is from genome assembly GCA_014218235.1 of Colocasia esculenta. Classification (NCBI taxonomy): domain Eukaryota; kingdom Viridiplantae; phylum Streptophyta; class Magnoliopsida; order Alismatales; family Araceae; genus Colocasia; species Colocasia esculenta. Next base: position 161,939,993 of record CM024755.1, on the reverse strand, counting down.
AAATTTTATGGGTTTTCATGCAAAATCCTGTGAACGCGACGTACCCATGTAAGGGTCGCGACAGGGTCCTGTACTGGTCGCAACAGGGATATCTGCTCAGGCGGCCAGAACGCGACGGGGTCTCCTGTCGCATTCAGAACGCGACAAGATGTTGGTCGCGACGGCTTTGAGAACGCGACATGTCGAGCCGTCGCGTTCTCAGGTACTTCACCTGAGTTCGAGCGGGAAAAATGTTCTACATCGGATTGCGTGCCAACTTGACTTGTTTGGACACAGGGTACTTCGAAAAATCATAACTAGTTACATAGTTGATTAAAAATCACGAAACAAGTTGCAAATTAAACTAGACATGTAAGGGTACTTCCAATAAATCGGAATTAGAGAGAGAACATGGTTCATACAGGGTTTGAACATGAGCAAGAACGAGTTATTTAGAACATGGCACAGAGAGAAAGATCGATTAAATTCGATCAGCAGGCTCGATGAAATTTAGGGCTTTTAGGGGCAAAAGATCCCTAACAACATGAAGTATCTACAGCAAGAATTTTGTAGCATGGGATCAAGTATTCATAGAGATTTGAATTAAACATGATGTCTTGGAGTTATCATGTTTGCAGATCTTCTAAAATCAAGAACAAAAGATTGGCTCGATGAAAAAGAGGGAATCAAGAGGGCTTTTATTCCTGGTGATTGGAACTACCTATAGACAAGTTTAATTTAATTTTGCTCATGAGAATGCCTACCTTTGACTCGATTTATCTTCTAGGGCTTAGAACTCCAAGAACGAAGGAAGAAGCTTGATGGATCTTCCTCTCCTCGATTTGCCCTCCTCCTTGGCCTCGTCTCCACGTCCAAGAACCCCTTTGCACGAGCTAGGGCCAGCCATGAGGGTTTAAGAGGTGTATTCATATAAATAAAAGTTCTTATTCCTACTACTACTCAAATTCCTCTTAATTACGAGATTTCCTAACTCCACCTTTCCTCTCTTGCTTTCCAATCTCTAATTGGGTTAGGATAGTATCTAAATTCGTGCTAGACTATATGGAGTAGGTTAGGAATCCAATTCCAACTCTAATTGCCACTTTTATTGCTTTAATAACCCCTTTCCAATTAGGAGACAATTAAACTCCGAATTTAGGATATTTTCTTATTATTCTCCCTTTGTAAATTCATATTTTTGACCCAATAAGTTCTAGAGGATCCATTAAGCAAAGCCCATTACTCTTTTCCATTTAATGAGTTTTATTTAATACTCTTTTCATTGAATATACCTTTACCTGAGTTTTTAATTTATTATTTAAATTTTTATTTTTCTCAAAAATTCAGGTTGCTACAACTTAACATTCACTTTATGGTGTAGAAATCTTCTGAATTTCACAATTCATTCCACAATGATCAGAACAAACTAAAAATTTAACCACATGGTATATATATATCACATAATACATCACTATTTTTTCATAAATTTCGGAGCAGTAAACTATTTTTAATATTAAACATAGATTTCAAGCAATTTACAAGATATTTCAATTTGAACATAGTAGACACTGAATCACCCATTCTAACAGATATAAAACATGCATACAGTGGTTCTAACTTCATTAAAATTTTCTGAAACAATAACAGTTAACATATATAATTAGTTTGTGTTTAAATCTATCATATCATGGTGTAGAAAAATTCAGAAACTAATGGTATTCTGCACAGTACTTAGAATCCCACAAAAGTTTACCCACGGTTCACATACAGTACAGGGGACACATTTGAAATTTTCCACAATTTTCAGGTCTGTACCCTAATTATGATAATTGAAACAGGTTTTCAGCATAATTAGCATCAAAATCACTTTAACAGGTTTCATACTATTACAGCTACACCCAGCAGTGGTAACACCTGAATATGGTCATTATATAGTCAAAGGAAATTTCCAAAACCCTACCGCAACATGGATCTAATTAAACAGAATTCATCAATGCTAAATCATGCTCAATACCTCATTACAAAATTTCTGATAAATAGGATAATTTATGAAAATTCAACCTAACCATATGGTATGTTCTACTGAATGTACTTGGCCATTCACAAAATTTACAACATGTATTCATGTTCAGAAATCCGGAAATGTGTCACAAGATCAAAATATATATTCTGTACAATCTGTTGAACTTGGCGGCACAAAGGCTACCGCCAACATGAGTTAACGGCACCATAGTGGCCGCCAACCTTGGATCTTAATGGCACCATATGTTGTCGTTAAGTTCATGTCCGTTCAAACACAGACAGGACACAAAAACAATGGTGAATGGGGGGTTCCAGGCATGGAATAAAATCCATAAAAATGATAAAAACCTAAAGGATAGGTCTATGGCTTGAACCATCAACCTACTTGCCTGGAAATAAATCAGTAGAGAGATGTTTTGGTCGGAGAAGCCCTCCTCGGCCAGTGCCAAGAAGGTGATCTAAATCCGCTGTGATCCGATCCTCCTATTGATGTAGGCCGCACTCCAGCGTCGGGGATGATACTTCTATCCAAGATCTAGCTCACAGTCGAAGAAGAACGCCCAGAGATGCACACAAACACCAAATCAAAGCTCTCCAAGTTGGGTTTTTTGCACAGAACTTCTAGGGTTTTGATCAGAGCCAAAAAGGATCTAATCCGGCCAAAAGGGGTGTTTTTATAGAGTCTAAGGGTTGGATACGCATTATGGGTAGGTTACCCTGCCGATGGGAAGGTTTCCTAAACATGAACCCAGCAAAACCGCTACCGTTTTCAGATCTGAAAACGCACACAACTGAAAAAGTAGGCGTCCAATTCTAGTGCCGCCAACATGGTGGTTGGCGTCCATTGATCTGGATGCCAACTTCACATGGCCATGCAGTCAGCGGCACAGGATGCTGCCGCCAACTGTGCATCTCGGCCAAAACACAAATGTACATCCAAACAGATGTACTAAAACATCATAAACAGTTTAATGGGTACAGAAATAAGTATATATCATATGCACATAGTTAAACACACATATATATTAATAGGTACACAGTATAATTACATACCACATGCATAGATTTAAATAACTATACCATGTACTTCAACAATTTGATAATGCATGCATATTTAAATATATTACATGTACAAAATAACTTCATGAGTACTTACAAGATATACAACAATAATTACATACTATATGCACTACATTATTTACATACACTATGTTCAGAATAAATAAATATAATATGCACACCCAAGAATAACATATATTATACACACACATACACACACAAGTGAGTAAATATTTATAATATGCACCAAATCAACAATATTAAATGCACAAAATTCGGGGGCCTTACAAGAGGAGTTAGAAGATGAGGAGAAGCCATGGTACTATGAGATAGCAAGGTATTGCAGGAATCAGTCATACCCTGAGGAAGCCACAATTGATGAGAAGAAAGCCATAAGGAGATTGTCCCAGAAGTACACCCTGGTTGGGAATACTCTCTACAGAAGGCGACTCACTGGAGTTTCGCTCAGATGCCTCGATGAGGATGAAGTATGGAAGGTTGTTGAGGAGGCCCATTCGGGTGTTTGTGGCAGCCATGTGAATAGCCAAATGCTTGCCAAGAAGATCCTTACACAAGATTTTTACTGGCCCACTCTAGAAGAGGATTGTTCCATCTTTGTCCGTCGGTGTGTCAAGTACCAGTTGCACGCCGACAAAATCCATTCTCCATCCTCTGCACTCCACCCAATATCCTCCCCATGGCCTTTCGCTATGTGGGCTTTGGACATTATTGGTCCCCTTGGTGATCCCAACTCCCAGAACAAAACCAAGTCATACATCCTCACTGCAACAGAGTACTTCACCAAGTGTGTGGAAGCCGAAGCATATGCGGACGTCAAGGCAACAACCATCTGCAAATTCATCATGAGAAACATCATCACCAGGTTCAGCATCTCGAGTACCATCATCATCCACAATGGACCTCAGTTTATCTCTCAAGAACTGCATGACCTCTGCAATAGGTATAAAATTGCATTGCATCATTCATCTCCTTATTATCCGCAAGGCAATGGCCAAGCAGAGGCCACAAATAAAACTTTAATCAAAATTGTTAAAAAAACCTGTGAGGCTAACAAATTCTCAGATTGACCAGAGAAGCTCGTGGAAGCTATATGGGCCTATCGCACTTCAATCCGTACTCCCAAGGGGCAGACACCGTTCGCCCTCACTTATGGGATGGAGGCTGTAGTACCATACAAGATTCTTATTCCCTCATTAAGGATCCAGTTTGACAAGGACTTGTCAATCGACGAGCGGCGTGAATCGCTCCTAGCACAATTGGAACTCCTAGATGAGAAGCGTCTGGTCGCCGCAGAACACACGAAAGCGTATCAAAATAGTCTCACACATTTTTATCAAAAGAAGGTAATTCAGAGAAAATTCAAAGTTGGTGAAATGGTGGCAAAAAGGATCTTTGTAAAACCAGGTGGTCCCCATTCTAAACTCCAACCAAACTGGGAAGGGTCGTACGTAGTTAGAGAAGTGTATCCAGGCAACACATACAGGCTAGTGAACGCGGAGGGTGAGGAGCTCTCTCATTCTTGGAATGGGCTTCATCTCAAAAACTACTACCCCTAGTTAGGTGTTTGGATTTACGTGGTACACGGACCCTAAAATGAAAGGATGTCATTTTTATTTCATTTCCTATTATTGGTGAGTTAGCCCAAGGTGCCGATACTCACACACTCACACGCCCACACCTGGAAGCCAGAGGTACAAAATCTAAGGAAGATCAATGCCAAGCCAAGAGTCTAGGACATTACTCATTTCTCTTCCATTCGGTTGGCCAATAGAAAGGGAAACCTGAGGGGTCGACCTCTTGAATCTATCCAAAGCTCAGGCGGGTGTAGGTCAAGGCATAATAAGGGGAAAGAAAAGAAAATCAATGAAAACCCAAAGAAAAAGAGCCAAAATCAAGCAAATCAAATGCAAAAGCACATCAAGAGCGGCAAAGTCCCCGTAGAGATCCAAATGGACCTGGTCGTAAGCCTGCCAAAATCCCACAAGCCAAAAAAGACCGAACCCCACTAAGTGTAAGGGTAGAGGAATGAGTGTCTCCCCGGTTCCCAGAATATTGGTAGACTTCCTAAACATTTCTTCCCTTCTTCCCCATAGGTATGTCCTAGGGTCAAGGCAAGGCAACGATCAACTGAAGAGGACGTTGCCAAAAGCCACCTCGGGTGAAGGCACCACTCAAGCACGTCCAACCTCTGTCTAGCATACCCAAGAATGGTTAATGAACTCTTGATGATGGACGAGCAATTAAAGGGCCCAAGTACCACATTTTTCCAATTAGAGCAGATCCCCTTTGTTCCGTGCGTCTTCTTAGAAGGGACTATGCCGGGTTGCGGCCTTTATTTTCAAAATCACAAAAATTGAATATTCTCAAAACAAAAAAAAAATTGAATATTTTCAAAACCAAAAAAATTGAATATTCTCAAAACCCAAAAAATTAAATATTCTCAAAACCCAAGAAAAATTGAATATTTTCAAAACAAAAAAAAAATTGAATATCTCAAAACCAAAAAAATTGAATATTTTTCAAAAGCAGAAAAAAAACAAAATATTCTAAAAACTCCAAAAAAAATTCATTTGCCTGAGCGCATTAAATGCATGTTCATCTATTAAATTCCTGCTAGCATCTGCTTGCCTACATGTCGCATGTAAATTCTGTTGTTCTTTTATTCTCGCCTTATTTAAATAAAGGCTCAGCCCCTTGACAAAAATCATGATGTCAAATACTGTCAATATGCAAGGGACTGAGCCAGAACGGACATTTAACTTGTTTGTTCAAAAGTATTTCAGGCACAACACAAAGGAAGAGGGCGAAGAACACATGCACACATATATGTGGCCAGAAGGGGGGACAACCCCAAGTACATCATGAAGTACCCCACCGGGTACACATCATCATAAAAAGGGCAACAGTACAAGTCATAAGGTGGCCTAACTCTCGCCACCACTCTCAGCCGGTCGGTGCTATCGGCTGTTCTCTGCCTCTTCGGGGTCAGCAGTCGAGCGTGGGGCAGGAGGCCTCATGGAGGCATGAAAACCGGTGGACCTCTGGGCAGCACGCTCCTCTTGGACATTCCTCTAATACTGAGAGGAAGTCACTAGGTAGCTACTGGAGTAGGCACTGTCTCGCCCCTCCCTCACGGCGGGCTCTCGCCCACGCCGGTAACGGTCCTCCGCCTCCCGCAGCAAGCGCTCGGAGGAAACTAAACTCACGCGAGCCTCCAACGTCTGCTGGGTCAGCCGCTCCCGCTTATGGTCCCAGCGGGCCCACTCCTGCTCCCACCTGGCCTGCTCCCTCTCGCGGTCCCGACGCTCCAAGGAAAGCGTCACGCGCAGCTCCACCGTCTCCTGGGGCAAGTCCGCATCCTACTGAGTAACCTGAGTCTGCAGCTCAGTCAGCTGCTGCGACAGCTCGGTCATCTCAGCACTCGTGCATGTCTCCCGCGTGAGTGCTCTCTGAAGCTCGTCCGACTGCAAGTAAAACAGGCACAGGTAAGTTTAAGCATAGTTCAATTTATACGTAAATCTGATCAAGTTACTTACCCGTGCAGACAGGTCGCGCTCCACTGCCTCCGCCCTGGCCACCGCCGCCGTTAGCTGCTCCCAGAGTGAGGTCATCTCTGGGTCTGGAACACCATGACTCGTGGAGGCACTCAATGTGTCAGTGCGCTCCACAGTCATCTGCACCGCACGCTGCACAAATCAAAAGACCAGTCAGCATATGGTAAGGTAAAATAAGGCAAAGGTATGATTTTCTAAACTTACCAGTGCATCCAATGCATCCCGTGCCTCAGCCAACTGGGCCTCAGTGCCCGCTAACTGGGCCCGCAGGGTGTCAATGAGGTCGTCCCGAGCATCCTGCACATGCACATGTTTGTTAGATCATCATGCATATCATATTGAAAGGTCAAAGGTTATAAGTGCATATCCTCGCCGGCCTCATGAAATCCCGGCCCCCATACTCCTCTTGGAAGCGCTGGAGGTATGCGTGGTTGTCGGGGGCATTCGACTCAATGGGCTGGCCGCCTCACTGCCAGTCGGCGTACTGGTCAGGGAAGCGGAGATGCCAATCCACCCGCTTCACCTTTCCTCGCGTCCTCCTCCCGATCCCTCGGGGCTCTGTCTCGCCGTGCCACTCCTGGTGCAACCCCAGGGTGCGGGCGGCAATCCGGAGGCGGAGTGGCTCGATCTCGTTCAGGCAGTGAACCCAAAGGTCACGCTCGAACCATGGTCGGCCGCTCTCCACCCACAGCTGACCGCCATCACCCATGCCCACGTAGGCCTGCCACACGATCTGCCCACATGCATGGGTTAGTTATATATAATCATTCATATCAAATGCATGAAATAAAGGCAATCATGTACCAGGAGTGCCGGGAAATCCCAGATGTCTCGACGTAGCATGTCAAGCTGCAGTGAGAAGGTGGCTGACGTCACCACCGGAATCCACCTCCGGGCGAGGGGCAGTGCATCGGGGCGCACCTCAGTCGCCCTCCCTAAGGGGATGTAATAGTAACTCCACACTTGCATGCACACACTGATTGGTTTAACTAATAATTCCAAAATGCAGGAAAGTAAAGAAGTGCAAAGGCAAGAGGTGTACCTGTAAGAAGGGCGCAAATCTGCCCACTGTGGTCTCTCGTCCGGTGCCGCTGGAGAGGTCAGCGAAAGTGTGCGCCAGGAAGGCCGCACCCCACGCATACCGACCTACCCTCTCTAGGTCCTCCAAAATCTCCAAAAATCGGCAATGGATGTCATCTCCCTTCGTGGTCAGCAGCATCTTCCCCAAGAAAAACACTAAAAATCTCCTCAAGTCCCTGTCCACCCTCTCCTCGTCATCGGGGTCCTGGCCGTACACCGCTCTGGCCAGACCCACCGCCCGCTGCACGAACTCTTGCAACGTCTCCTCCCCTCTCTGCCTGACCCCCCTTAGGCCCAGGCTGTCCAGCAACTCCACTCGGTCGACCATCCTTCGGTCACCGAGCTCATCCTCACCCTTGGGCTCCAGCCCTAACAGATCATGTGTGTGCTGCATGTAGTCAGCGTAGGTGACCTCTGTCACCGCCTCTCCATCCACTCTCAATCTCGTGATCCGCATCATGTCTTCAGGCTGGGCACCATGTAGGGTTGTTCACTATTTGGTCCAAACCGAAAAACCGAACCGACCGGTTCGGTTTGGTTCGGTTCGGTTTCATGAGCTGGGTGGTTCGGTTCGGTTTTTGGTTGGAAAACCGAAATGAATCGAATACCTATATATAATTATATAAATTATAGAATTAAACAAAAAAAAGTAGCGCAGTGGAGGGCGCCTTCGCGCGCCCTCCACGCGCATGGCGGTCGCGAGTTCGAAACTCGCGACCGCCAAAAAAACTGTCTTTTTAACAATTTTGCCAAAAAAATACCATAAAAACGCCAAACATACCATAAAAATATTTAAAAAATGTCAGAAATGTAATATTTCGATTTGAACCAAACCGAACCGGTTCGGTTCGGTTCGGTTCAAACAGTAAATTCGGTTCGGTTCGGTTTCTCCCAAAAATGGAGAAAACCGAACCGAACCGTGAACACCCCTAGCACCATGTGCCCCCAGGGAAAGAGAAAAGCTCTACTCACCTGATCCCACCTCTCTCTAAGTGCCTATATCAAGGGGTTGTCTACGTAAAATGGCTCGATCTCCAAGATCGGCCCAAACCCCATTCCCTGGACTCACTCCCTCTGGAAGTTCAGGAGCCCCTGATATGCCGCCAAAACAAGTGGCCACTATGTTCTCAGCTTCATTATTCCCTGCAAAAAACACACAGAAGTCAGCAAGTTGAAAACAATTAAAAGATCAAAACTATGCAAATCAGGCATGAAATCCTCCCCCTCAGGTAGACTTTTGAATCGCGTCCAACACAGTGGCCGCGGTTCAAATTTGAAATGCATCCACTGTGTTGCCCACGTTTCATGCTGAAACTCAGTGGATTTAGCCGCCGCGATTCAACTTGATGAACCGCGTCGACTAGAGTCGGCGCGATTCATTTCTCTTCCTCTCCGGCGCCGATGGTGCTTCTCCTCTCCCTTCCACCTCGAATCAAGGGCTAAGATTTTCGCACTTACCGAATCGGGCCGAGGAGGAGCTTCCCGTCTGAGCTGGCCTCTCCTCCACCACCTTGCCTCTTCCCCGAAATCTGCCGCCCCTTCCTCCTCTTCCATCGCCGGCGCCGTCTCCTCCTCCACCAAGATCGTGATCTCCCCGGGGGCGGCCACGAGCTCCGCTACCATGGAACTCGCACCCGTTCCCAGAGTTTCCGCCATCGTCGGTGTCGCCGTCTCCTCTATTTCCGACGAACCCTCCCCTCATCGCCGCTTGCTCGCCATCGCCTTCTTCATCATCGGGACAAAAAAAGAGAGTCGAGAGTAAGAGAGAGAGAGAGAGAGTCGAGAGTGAGAGAGAGATGAGGGTGTGAGAGTGAGAGAGGCGAAAAGAGTGGGCAGCCGGCGCCCTCGGGCATTTTGTAGCCTCCGGCGGACTTGGAAATCACGTCCGGTGCAGTGGACGTGAATTTGGACCACCTACTTTAATTGCGTCCGGCTTACCCGACGCAATTTAGAAGTCATCATTACTCGGTGCAGACTTTAAGGCACATAATTTTTCAAAATCTTGAAGTGCAATTGAAAGGCGTCGGGGTTGGTGGATGCGATTAAGTTGAAAGGCGGCGGCTTTAATGGACGTTGATTAGTTGGATATCCGCGGCGTTTGTAGTGGAAGCGATTCCAAATATTCACCCGAGGCCCAATTTTGAGGAGAAAAATCAAAGTGTTTGGATGATATAATCACATACAAAGGGGCGATTTGGTTGTGTTAAGGATGCGATAATTCTTATTAAGGAATCAATCCCGGCGTTTACAAACGGCCACTTTGGGCCAAAGTTTCCCAAGCTCCCTTGCATAAGCCATCCATTCATCCTCGATCTCCTCCACGTGAGAGACTAGCCTCCTATAAGAGCAGAACTTCCAGAGTGCCTTAATGGTGTCCGCCTCCTCACAATCATTGTTTGTCCCGATGTCCCGCTGTTTGATGGGCAAGAGGTGAGACGGACCCTCGAAGTTGCGCTATGGAAGCTCGAGTTGAGGAAGACAACGGTGTGGATTGTAAAGCACAAGCTTGGACGCCCCGATCAATCGCAAGTCCACACCAGGTGCTAGCCGAGTCCGCAAGTCCCTGGTGAGAAGTGGCGCCGAAGTACAAGTAAAGGCGTTCCTGGGCATGCTTCGGAAGTGATCACACCAATCAGCCCACATCTTAAGTTGTGGCACTCGGTTAGCCACGTGCCCTTCTAAGCCCACTAGTTGTCTAAGTGCTTAAGCGGACTTTTGGAGAAAATGCGGGACGAGATAGAGACTTCATCGTTGACATCAAACTTAAAGTGTAGGTCAGTCCAACAAGTAAGCAATAACATTGAACCATAGGGAGGCCTACCCAAGCTTGCTGCTGTCAGTCCACTGTAGAGAAAAGCTAGCACCGCCGGTCCTAACCTCTCGCCCTCCCAAATGCCGCACACTGCGCTCAGTTGATCCTCCTCCAGCACATTGTCGATTGAGGGGAAGAAACGTGCACCCACCACGCAGATGGAGAATCCCCTCATCACTTGCTCCAGCCTCTCGTCATTTTTTGCCTTCGGTATCTCTTTCAGGGTCCAAGCCGCCAGCCGTAGCAAGTTAATTCCTTTCTCGGTCCTGAGATCTTGGGCCGCCCTTGCACCCATAAAGCTTTCCAGTACCGCTCTACTAGTAAAACTCCTCGGCATAATCGCCGTGTCATCTTCCTCACCTTGCTTCATCCGCTTCAAGCCTAGCAATAACTCGACTTCTTCCAATAGGATGGTGGCCTCAAAGGTCTTAAAGAGGAAGGTGTGGGTTTGAGGATGCCAAAGTTCAACCAATGCACCCAAGGCCGCCCAATCAAGATGGATTTCATGGTACCTCTTGGGATGGACAGTGAGGTTGTTAATTCCCCATTTCTTAAGGATATTGGTCATGTCAAGGCTAATGGTAGAAGTGAGTTGTTGAAGCCATGGGAGGCACATGTAACGCCGGTTGCCCGAGAAGAGGGGATAGTTCTGAGGTATAGGCATGGATGGTGTGATCATGTGCATGGAAGATAGTGGCCATGAGAGAGGGCACATGGGTATGATTGCATGGTCATAGTATGTTTGCATAGGAGGTGTGTATGGTCATAGAATTGCATGGGAAGTGTGTGCATGGTCATGGAGATGAGGGGTTCGGCCATATTGGAGAGAGGAAGAGAGAAGAAAGAAAGAAGAAAAGAGAGAGAGAGAGAGAGAAAGAAGAACACCAAGAGCACGTAAGAACATGAAGAAAACATCAAAACAATGCTTAAAGATCAAATCTACTCACCAATTTTGCTTGAACTAACTTGCATATGTGTCCTTCTACTTGGTTCAATCTCTGAAATCCTTCCACTCTTGGCCTCTTGGGTTGGGAAACATCACCATGCTCTATTGATCCAAGCTTCTTCTTCTCCAAAGCTTCTTTCTTGCTTCAATGCCTGATTCCTACACTTGGGAGGGAAAGGGCATGAAGAGGGCATGAAAGGGGTGTTTTATAACCTCCCCCAATCCCACAAACCCGGAGGCAAGCCCCCCAAAAGAGAGAAAAGACAAAAACAGTGCACGAAATCAAGTCTCGGATGAACGTCCTAAATTGCGTCCGATGCAGTGGACGCGATTCATGAATGAAAGGCATCCAGTATTCCCGCCACAATTTACAAGTAGCGTTATTTTCATATTTCATCATATTATTTTTTCCTTGTCAAACGTTGATGAATCTTTGAGCGCAGGGTCTAGATATCTTTCTCGCCGCATAATTCACGATCATCTTCGGCGAACGCCATCTCTGGTATTGTACATATTGCATTTACTATAAGGTATACTCTATTATAGCATATCAAAGACCTTGAGGCTCTGATGAATCTAGAATTTGAGTTCCCCTCCTCCGCCAAAAATGATGATGATTCCAAAGAAGTTTATGGCTTGAGGATAGGCCGTTACATTGTAGAAGGACGATGGTTTCATCCGGTATCTTGACTTCGGCATCACAGCAATATTATCCTTGATTATCTTATATTTTCTTTTGTTTTAAACCCTTCTCTTTTAGCCCAGCATGCATCATGTAGGATTTTGAGCATAATTCCAGATAATTACTCTCGTGCGCAATTAAAGAGAGCCACTTATTCTCGATTCTAAATAACATGAAATATTCCACCCCGAGTCAAGTACTTGGTTCATCTTGATGATGTTTGAAGACTATCTTCCGAGAAACTCACTATTTTGGATTCCTTTATTAGTTCATCTATTTTTCCTAAGATCCACCTGCGGCAGTGGCAGACGCCCCCAAAGGTGAAACCTAATGGATTATGTCCTTAGGTACTTCCCCGACGCTGGAAGTTGATCTTCATCCCTTTCGTGCCCACGTGCACACTCCTTCTCCTTCCCTCTAGGACTCTGAGTTTTCTCTGAAGATTTTCTGAAAGCCGCTTCACCTTGGACTGACGAACAGCTCCCAACATATGTTGTTGAGGCGTGTCTCATCACACCTTGGCGTCTACTTTTCAGTCACTCCACTCCATTCCACTCAATTCACACCATTCCATTGCTTTCATTTCATGTCACTTCGCTCCACTTCCTTGCAAAGTAGACACCAAGGCGAGGCAGCTGTAGACACGCCATTTTGGCAACATATCGAACAAATTTTATGTTACACCCCAATGCCTCAAAGTGGCTCTCTTCAATTAACCTCTTGCGTAATTCTCCTATTTTTCCGGATTTTCCTAAAAGGGTCTGAAGGGATCTGATTGAACTTAAGTAATTCGCGTCCGACATAGTGGACGCCTTTTAGGGTTTCGATTCATGGCAGGTAAAGCCGATGCGCATCATTTGCTTTTGTCACATGTTCTATTTTAATTCACGTCCGATTAAGCCACCGCGATTCAAATTCAAAACCTAAGGCCTAAAACCTTAAGGCGCCGCATTTAATAGCATTTAAGAGCTCCCACATTTCGAATCATGACCAATAGAATCGTGTCCGCTTAAGTCGCCGCATTTCAAAACCTTCCGTCAAATCATGGACCGATCTTGTCAGAAGGTCGATTCTGTTAGAAAACGCGGCGGCTATACTCGACACGATTCTCAATCCTAGCTATAAGCTATGATTGGCAAATCAAGCAGATCTTTTAAATCACAGTGTTTTAGTCGGACGTGAATCAAAATAGAGCATGTGACAAAATAGGCGTCCACTATTTCCAACGCTTTTCAAAGAACTTTGCCTATAAATGAACCCCCGAGGCCATTGTTTTGAGGGGAGATTAAGGCGTCATAGTGAAGCCCTGCCGAATTGAAGAGAGCTCACGTGTCACGGCGAAGCCCTGCCGGATTGGAAGGAGCTAGAAAACCACGGCGAAGCCCTACTGGATTGGAGACTTCCATTCTGAAGTCAAGAAAGCCCCCCCACTCAAGTCATCTCACGCTCTTCTTTCTTGGATCTCGGAGCCGACGTCTCACTCACGTGCATTGGAGTGAGGCGAGAGGAGCGTTCTCTCTGTCCACTTCATCCATCCTCAAGCAGCGGGCTACACCGCCACCCTTTTTCTCCCTTCACTTCTTTAGTTTTTCCTAACTTTTTTAGTGCTTTCATCACACAATTTACTCACACACACACATAATTTCTCCCTTCCCACGCTTTTAGGGGTTTAACACCACCCCACGAGGTGTGTTAACGCCCAATTAATGCTTTCATTTCTATCTCTTTTGAGCTTTTTACTGCACCTTTATAGTCTAATCATCCTTCACTTATTTTCTTGTTGTCCTTTTCTTGCAAGGTAATCGTTGGAGCTAAATCTTCTTCGCAGGCCAACCGATGGAAGGAGAAAGAAGAGCCCGCACAATCAACACTCTCACGATCTTCGGGTGAAGGTAAGTACCGCACTTCCCATCTTCGCCCGTCTCCTTCGATGCCCACGAGCACCTGGCGATCACACACTCCGTATTTGTGCACACACGCACGCTTGTTCTCCCTTGCTAATTTCTCCCCCCTTCTTGCCACTTCTTTTCCTCATGAAATTTCTCTTTTTAAATCATTTCTTTGTGGGATTGTGTCTTGAAGAAAAGACACGTCTACAAATTAGCGATCACGGTAGTACTAGGATGGGTGACCTCCTGGGAAGTCCTCGTGTTGTACCCCTTTTTTGCCCCCTCCGCTCCCCCTTTTTGCCTGACCTCCGATCTCCCCCTCCCCATCTGCCTCCCTTTTTATTCTCATGTTCGCCTCTTCTCTACGGGTGCGATCATACTAGCACTAATGCACTGGATCCCATCAGAACTCCGAAGTTAAGTTTGTTTGGGCGAGAATAGTACTAGGATGGGTGACCTCCTGGGAAGTCCTCATGTTGCACCCCTTTTTTGCCAGACCTCTGATCTCTCCCTCACCATCCACCTCCCTTTTTATTCTCCCGTTCGCCTCTTCTCCACGGGTGTGATCATATCAGCACTAATGCACCGGATCCCATCAGAACTCCGAAGTTAAGCGTGCTTGGGCGAGAGTAGTACTAGGATGGGTGACCTCCTAGGAAGTCCTCGTGTTGCACCCCTTTTTTGCCCCCTCCGCTCCCCCTTTTTGCCCGACCTCCGATCTCCCCCTCCCCATTCGCCTCCCTTTTTATTCTCTCGTTCGCCTCTTCTCCACGGGTGCGATCATACCAACACTAATGCACCGGATCCCATCAGAACTCTGAAGTTAAGGGTGCTTGGGCGAGAGTAGTACTAGGATGGGTGACCTCTTGGAAAGTCCTCGTGTTGCACCCCTTTTTTGTCATGTTTCTCCCCCTTTTTGCCCGACCTCCGATCCACCCCTCCCCATCTGCCTCCCTTTTTGTTCTCCTGTTCGCCTCTTCTCTACGGGTGCGATCATACCAGCACTAATGCACCGGATCCCATCAGAACTCCGAAGTTAAGTGTGCTTGGGCGAGAGTAGTACTAGGATGGGTGACCTCCCTGGAAGTCCTTGTGTTGCACCACTTTTTTCTTTGTTGCACCCCCTTTTTGCTCGACCTCCAATCCCCCCTCCCCATCCGCCTCCCTTATTTATTCTCCCGTTCGCCTCTTCTCTACGGGTGAGATCATACCAGCACTAATGCACCATATCCCATCAGAACTCCGAAGTTAAGCGTGCTTGGGCGAGAGTAGTACTAGGATTGGTTACCTCCTGGGAAGTCCTCGTGTTGCACCCCTTTTTAGCCGTATTGCTCCCCCTTTTTGCCCGACTTCCGATCTCCCCCTCCCCATCCGCCTCCCTTTTTATTCTCCCAATCCCCTAGTAAAAGGTTGTGAATCAAGAAGGGGAGATCCTAAAACGTGTGGGGAGGGTAGAACAGAAGAGAAATGAGACCCCCTCGTGACTGAGGACCGTTAGGGATCAAACAGGAAGCAAATAGAAAAGAAAATCAATCAAAACAGTCCAAAAACAAGCTTCTGGGAAATAAACGGCAACACAAGCGATGCCAAGTTCCTCAGAAACATGTAGATGGCATGATCGACTGACGCTAATCTGAGATAAACGACAAGAGATATGGACGCTGACTAGCAATGAACGACAGGAGCGATAGACGTTTACCCGGGCAGGCGGCGAGATCTCTTGATGTCTACCTGGGTGAAGACTGAAATCGTGGCAGCAGTGTTGGTCCCATCGCGATCACCAAAGAAGAGATGTGGATGCTCCGTTCCGCGTAACCCCGCGAGCACTTGCAGTCTCCGGAGGTTCCCGAACATTGCTGCTCCCTCGTTGGTGTGGGATGATGGCTAGTTGACTTCTTTGACCCCGGTTTGACCAAGTTGACCAAAGAGAGAAAGAAGAAAACCAACAAGATAATGAGCAGGATGTGATCGCCAGGGCCTTACCTGTGCCCAAGGAGGTACTATGATCGCGCCGATGACGTGCCTCGCACTGCGGTAGACGGTGGAAACCCAACTTTCCTCTCTTCGGCCGGCCAAAGAGAAGAAGCTCCACAGTCTTGCTTGGGTGTTCCTGCCACAAAGAAAAGACTCTATTAGACATAGATGCAGTGTAGTAAATGCCCAAAACGAAAAGAGAAGGCCCAAAGGGAGAGCCCCGTACCGGTTGCGGACTTGAGAAGAGGGGTGGACAAATGCTATGACCACCCTTCTTCCCTCCGTTTTTTGGTTGGAAAACCCCTTTTGGGTGTGTTGGGAATGTGCACTACATACCTAGGGTGTGTGTGTGTGTGTGTAACATGCAAGGACTAAGGAGAGAGGAAGAGAAAGAGAAAGAGAGGAGGGAGATGATCCTCATTTGTGGTCGTTGATGGCTGCTTTGTGGACTCCTCCAGCACTTGGTGAAGCCTCCTGGACGTCCCAAAGGTTGAGAAGAAGTAGAGGAAGCAAAGGTGGAAGCTCTCTATCACTTTTCTCTCTCTTCTCTCAAGGCATCAAAGCTTGGGCGTCCAACATCTCTTCCCCTCACCTAGAAGGTCAAGGAGTGACCTATATAGGCAGTGGGGTCAGAGCTAGGAAACCTAGGATGCTCAAGTGTGAGAAAACACACTTAAACATGTGGCAATCCATGTGTTAGGGCTTGAAACAATGGGAGGGGGCCAAGTAGGACTTTTACTGGGTCAAGGGGGTGCCAAGGTGGACCATTTGCCCATTGGGAACGGCCCCATGCGCTGCATGGCCGAGGAGAGGGCGCTTAGTGGGCTAGAATCTCGGGCAGTTGCGTAGACCAAGTAAACCAGATTGACGTCCAACGATGTTGCCGCCAACCCCATGCAGACGTCAATATGTGTGGCCGCCAACATGAGTCAACGTCTAGGGATCTTGCCGCCGACTGGGAGTCAGTGGCAATCGATGTTGCCGTTTACATGGGATCCGAGGCAAGTCAACAAACGGTCAAACAAGCCTTATTGGGCCATGAACCACGTGGGGATGGGCCAAATATCGCGTCTACATTCTCCACGGGTGTGATCATACCATAACTAATGCGTCGGATCCTATCAGAACTCTGAAGTTAAGCATGCTTAGGCGAGAGTAGTACTAGGATGGGTGACCTTCTGGGAAGTCCTCGTGTTGCATCATTTTTTTGCCGTGTTGCTCCCCCTTTTTGTCCGACCTCCGATCTCCACCTCCCCATCCGCCTCCCTTTTTATTCTTTCGTTCGCCTCTTCTCCACGGGTGCGATCATACCAGCACAAATGCACCGGATCCCATCAGTACTCTGAAATTAAGCGTGCTTGGGCGAAAGTAGTACTAGGATGGGTGACCTCCTGGGAAGTCCTCGTGTTGCACCCCTTTTTGTCCCCCCCCCCCCCGCTCCCACTTTTCGCCCGACCTTCGATCTCCCCCTCCCCACCCACCTCCCTTTTTATTCTCCATGTTCGCCTCTTCTCCATGGGTGTGATCATATCAGCACTAATCCACCGGATCCCATCAGAACTTTGAAGTTAAGCGTGCTTGGGCGAGAGTAGTACTAGGATGGGTGATCTCCTAGGAAGTCCTCATGTTGCACCCCTTTTTTGTCCCCCCCCCCCCTCTCCCCTTTTTGCCCGACCACCGATCTCCCCCTCTCCATCC
This sequence comes from Colocasia esculenta, assembly GCA_014218235.1. Lineage (NCBI taxonomy): Eukaryota > Viridiplantae > Streptophyta > Magnoliopsida > Alismatales > Araceae > Colocasia > Colocasia esculenta. The sequence goes on along the minus strand of CM024755.1, from coordinate 161,922,277 downwards.
ACCTCCATTTTTATTCTTCCATTCGCCTCTTCTCCACAGGTGCAATCATACCAGCATTAATGCACCGGATCCCATCAAAACTCCGAAGTTAAGCCTGCTTGGGCGAGAGTAGTACTAGGATAGGTGACCTTCTGCAAAGTCCTCATGTTGCACCCCTTTTTTGCCGTGTTGCTCCCCCTTTTTTCCCGACCTCCGATCTCCCCCTCCCCATCTGCTTCCCTTTTTATTCTCTCGTTCGTCTCTTCTCCATGGGTGTGATCATACCAGCACTAATACACTGGATCCCATCTGAACTCCAAAGTTAAATGTGCTTGGGCGAGAGTAGTACTAGGATGGGTGACCTCCTGGGAAGTCCTCGTGTTGCACATCTTTTTTGCCGTGTTGCACCCCCTTTTTGCCAAACCTTTGATCCCCCCCCTCCCCATCCGCCTCTATTTTTATTCTCCCGTTCGCCTCTTCTTCACAGGTGCGATCATACTAGCATTAATGCATCAGATCACATCAGAACTCCGAAGTTAAGCCACCTGGGTGAGAGTAGTAGTAGAATGGGTGACCTCCTGGGGAGTTCTCATGTTGCACCCCTTTTTTGCCGTGTTGCTCCCTCTTTTTGCCCGATATCCGATCTCCCCCTCCCCATCTGCCTCCCTTTTATTCTCTTGTTCGCCTTTTCTCCACGGATGCGATCATATTAGCACTAATGCACCGGATCCCATCAGAACTCCGAAGTTAAGCATGCTTGGGCGAGAGTAGTACTAGGATGGGTGACCACCTGGGAAGTTCTCGTGTTGCAACCTTTTTTGGCCCCCTACGCAACCCCTTTTTGCCCGACCTCCGATCTCCCCTTCCCCATCCGCCTCCCTTTTTATTTTCTCATTCGCCTCTTCTATACGGGTGCGATCATACCAACACTAATGCACCGGATCCCATTAGAACTCTGAAGATAAGCGTGCTTGGGTGAGAGTAGTACTAGGATGAGTGACCTCGTGGGAAGTCCTCGTGTTGCACCACTTTTTTGCCCCCGGCGCAATCCCTTTTTGCCCAATCTCTGATCTCCCCCGCCCCATCCGCCTCCCTTTTTATTCTCCAGTTCACCTCTTCTCCATGGGTGTGATCATACCAGCACTAATGCACCGATTCCCATCAGAACTCCGAAGTTAAGCGTGCTTTGGCGAGAGTAGTACTAAGATGGGTGACCTCCATGGAAGTCCTTGTGTTGCACCCCTTTTTTGTCGTGTTGCTCCCCCTTTTTGCCAGACCTCCGATCTCCCCCTCCCATCCGCCTCTATTTTTATTCTCCCCTTCGCCTCTACTCCACAGGTACGATTATATCAGCACTAATGCACCAGATCCCATCAGAACTTCGAAGTTAAGCATGCTTGGGAGAGAGTAATACTGGGATGGGTGACCTCCTGGGAAGTCCTCATGTTGCACCTCTTTTTTACCCCCTCCGCAACCCCTTTTTGCCCGACCTCCGATCTCCCCTTCCCCATCTGCCTCCCTTTTTATACTCTCGTTCGTTTATTCTACACGGGTGCGATCATACCAGCACTAATGCACCGGATCCCATCAGAACTCTAAAGTTAAGCGTGCTTGTGTGAGAGTTGTACTAGGATAGGTGACCTCCTGGGAAGTCCTCTTGTTGCATCCCTTTTTTGCCCCCTCTGCTCCCCCTTTTTGCCCAACCTCTGTGTTGCCCAGTTGACAAGCCCAGAGGGGGGGTGAATGGGTCTTTAAAAAAATCTATCTAGGTGACACCTGTACGTAAAAATATTCACAAAAACAATCTTCGATGTTGGTTAGTAACGGTTAGTATGAACAACAAACCCACAAAGAATCAATCACACAACGCAAGGAATTATCCTGGTTCAGACCTCCTTTTCCTTAGGAGTCCTACGTCCAGTCCCTGAGCAACAACTCAGGATTTCACTAACTAGGGTACAGTCCCCCTATGGACACTACAACACCCAGCTCAGCTGGTCTTCCTTCACCCCGGAAGGGAACAACAACACCCTGGATATCCCACCAGGTCCTCCTTCACAACCGAAGGGAAATAGCACCCTGGATTCCACCAGGTCTTCCTTCACACACGAAGGGAAACACTATAAGGCCCTCGAATTTCCGTCGCATTATTTGTATTTGCGTGTGTATATTTGTGCTTGTGTATGTATATACATATTTACGTACGTATTGATTAGTATAATTACGTGTGCATATGTTTATATTAGATGTAAATAATGCATGTATTGAATGGTGATAGTATGGATACACTACCATATACATATTGCATGTATATATGCATGGTATGCATAGTTTTCTGCATATTTTAGAGTTCTGGCCGAAGGCCACCTTGGCGTCAACCCCTAGCTGTTGAGGTAGTGTCAGCGTCCAGACATGGACGCCAACACTAATCCTGGCGTCGAGTGATATGGACGCCTATTTCTTTGGCCTGCATGCGCAGCAGAGCCAGAAACTCTGAAACAAGAAAGCTCAACCATTGGGGGGCTGTCCCCAATGGCTCTGAGAGCTGTCATGTCACCTTGTGAGTGGGAGAGAGGCCTCCCCTTATGTCTGAACCCGGATTTGCCTCTTCCCACTCCTCTCTTCACCCTTGCAAGAGGAGAAAAGAGAGAAAGAAAACCCTAGAAGAAAAACTGAGAAACCCCACTCTTTGCACCCAAAGATCCGGCTTCCTGGAGCTAGATCCGGCCATCTCCCACGACAAGAGGATAGCTGGAGCAAAGGAGGAGGCTTCCCCGACATCCCCCTGCTGTGGAGATCATCCAGGAGCCCGGAGGAAGAAGATCTAGGAGGCGTTTCTGCACCTTCTTGGGACTGCCCAAGGAGGGTTTCACCAACACCCTAGACCCTTTGGAGCAATTTTTAAAAGGCAAGTGACCTAACCATAATGTCCCCGTATGTGTCTAGGTCGTTTCTACTATTTTTATGAATTTTCCCTCGAGTCCTAGACCCTCCCATTCACCCAAACTTGAGAGCTCGGGTCTGTGTTTCTGCACAGACCTGCATTGACGGCAAGGTCAATGGACGCTGATATCATGCTTGGCGTCCATCGACCATGCTGCTGACCCTGAGTCAGCGGCCAGAGACCGCCGTCAAGTTCCTCTGGACAGAACAGTGACCTGTTCTGCCCTTCCTATATAACTATTTTCGGTATGGTTTCCGTGATGAGGATATATGGTAACCCTATACACTATGTATATTGTGAAATGTGGTGTGTAGATGAGTGTGATGTGTGGTGATGGATGTTAAAAGATTGTATTCCATGAATTGTAAGCATGACTTATTGATGATCTTGCCAATTTATGCTTTATGATTAGGACTAGTCTGAATGCCTCAGTTTTGTCAGATCATGAGGATTAGTGGGTCAGTGTATGTATACTCAAATTTTGATGATTTGTCCATGCTTGCATGAGTTGCTAATAAATTCGGTTCGGTAAATAAAAAGGCATGCAAGAAAGATTGTGATGATTGATCTATGGCCGTATGATTTAGGGTAATTTTGTATTCTCAAATCATGCATATAATAGTAATCTCTGTTCAAACAGTAGCTTGCTAGAATTTTGACTTGTGTGTATAAGTCCATATCAACTTAAATTATGAATGGCATGCTAAATAGGTGTTTTATTTACTGTAAATCCCAATTAGCTCAGAAAAATCTGAAAAATTGAATGTATGATCTAGAACCCGAAAATAGCATGTGGTTAAAATTTCAGGTCATTTGGACCAGTACATAAGAAGTTATGTATTTTCCATGTGAAATATAGTAATCTATGTATGTTATCGTAATGTGATTAGATATTGCTTAAACCCAACTTGATTGGTGAAATTGACTGTGTGTTAAACTCCTGAAATCTGTAGTGCCATGTCAGGAAAAATAGAGAAATGCATATGAGTGAGAAAGTGAATGAGATGAAAAGTGCTATGTGTAAAACCATGTGCAAACCGGTAAAATGTGTAAATGTGTAACTGTGCCAATGTGACACTGCTTCCGTAGAGGGCAGTGGAGCTGTATCAGGGAAAAGTCCCCCTGAGAAAGTTCAGTGTGTAAGTGACCCTAAGGGCATTAGGGGGAAATCCTGGAGGTGGACAAGTACCACTGGTTAGGGTGGAGACTTGTTCTCCCGGTCTGCGCAGTCCAAGAGTCGCCATTGGAATGCCTAGACGGCGTCTATGTGTAATGTGATGTGTATATATCCTTCTTTGGTGGTTTGGACTATGTGTCACGGCACCTAAAATGTGTAATGTGTAATGTGTATGTGTTCATGTGTAAATGTGTAAGTGAACAGTGTAAAATGTGTATGTGTAAAGTGCAACCATGCGAAATGGGAAACTTGTGTAAAGAAAATGTGAAACTAAAATGTGAAAGTATGTTGTTGAAATCCATGTGAGACAAATCTGAAACCATGTGAAATCAGTAAATTCATGTCGTTATCATCATGTTTATATGTGCAAAAATGTCTAGAATCTATGTTAGGGATAACTGATGAGCACGTATGCAAGTAGCATGATTGGTTGTTCACATGATTTGTTTTAAGCAATATTGTAGCTCTCATGTGTAGGTTTACAGCCATTAAACCATGTGAAACCACCAACTTAAAGCATGCGAAAATGTCTATGTATGTGTTTAAAAACATGTAAGATCCATGCTAGTCGTGTTTTCCTTTCATATATGCACAATGTTCATGTTGGTAGCTCTCATGTCTTGGTCCTTTAAAGACAAAATTTCATGAGTAAATTGAATAGAGAGCATGTGATAGGTAAAGTTTTATTCTTAGAAATCTGAAAGCATGATCCATGTATCAATTTGTAAAACCTTCATGATAGGTTGAAACCTTCAAATGATTAGCATGCCATGTGTTGTAAATTTTGAATGTGCATGTAGAAACCCCTATGACTTATACGTGTATGTTATGAGTAGTGTTGCTTGCTGAGTCTTTGGACTCACTCCTTGCTTCGGCGTACAGGTGTAGTTGGTGACGTGGCACCGTTGGAGGAGACAGTGGAGACGGACTCCGAGCGGGGAGATTAGACTTTGGAGTTCTTTGTGACTTGTGTATTTCATAGTATGTAATTTGAACATTGTATTAGAGTATCATGAAAAGAATGTATAAGTGTGGACATTATGTATTTTTATTTCAGCAATTTAAATTATGTGAACTTTTAGTTCTTTATTGTTAATTACAAACTTCATGTATGTTAAATGTGGATGATGAATGAATGGAGACAGTTGTCTTTTACTTCCACTACTCTGTTGTATATTCGCATGTATCTTAGCTGTATGTATCGTTTGGGTAAATGTCCCACTGTGAGGACTCTCGCTATACCGACGTGGGTTGGTATAACCGTACCAGTATAATGAGGGCCGTCACAAATACCACAAAGAGAAAAGAATGAATTCAAGCCCCTAGATCAAGCTTTTACAAGCCAAGATCTGAAGCAACAAGCACTGAGAGCAAGAGATCTAAACAAGGCACACTCTCAGAACTACAAGAGCTCTCTTAGAAATTCTATTACAGCACAGAGAGCGAAGAGCTAAAGATGATGATGAATGAGATCCTTGGCTCTAGACTTCTTGCAGAAGAATTTTAATGCTTGTATCTTCCTGCTTGTTCTCCACACAGTTTTGCGTTATTCTTCTCTTCTATCTTGTATTTAAAACTCCAATTTGAAATATTGTCGTTGGAGTATCCGTTTTCTCTTGTCCAAGTAAACGTTAGACTGCTTGACATTTTGGAAGCTTCAACAATCTTTTATTCAGTTGAGCACGCAAAGAGATAAGGTATTCTGGCGTCTATATGGTCCAACGTTGTATGACAGAATGTCTTTAGGACCCTGCACATATTAAATGATAGAACAGTAGACAGCTAGGCTGTCTCGTAGTGTCAGTAAACGTTGATATGAATATTCACCAAAATAGCAAAGCCAAGTAGCTTGTTCTAAAAGATGTTGACAGAATATGCACGATAATGAAAAGATATCGTCTGTATGCATGCAGAGATACGTTCTGTCTTCATTAAATACACAGCAGTCAGACAGATAAAAGAAGACTTTGACTATTCAACGCTTTAAGATAAATGTCAATTCGATATAAACCATAAAGTCATTGTCTATATGACTTATGAAATCATTATGATCAAGTCAGTTTGACCAAGTCGTTATGAGTCATAGCAAATTGTTACATTTACTGAAGGATTCAATATGAACACTTAATAAATCGTTATAGAAGGTAAGTCGTTGTGTTTACTGAAGAAGTCGTTGTGAAACACTTAACAAATCGTTGTAGAAAGCAAGTCATTGTGTTCACTGAAGAAATCGTTATGAATCACTTAACAAATCGTTATAGAAAGCAAATCATTATGTTTAATGAAGAAATCGTTATGAATCACTTAACAAATCGTTATAGAAAGCAAATCATTGTGTTCAATGAAGAAATCGTTACGATGACTTAAGGAATCGTTACGACGGGCAAGTCGTTGCGAATTCTAAAGAAATCGTTACGATGACTTAAGGAATCATTACGACGGGCAAGTCGTTGCGAATTCTAAAGAAATCGCTATGATAACTTAAGAAATCGTTACGGCGAGCAAGTCGTTGCGAATTCTAAAAAAATCGTTATGACGACTTAAGAAATCGTTACGGCGAGCAAGTCGTTGCGAGTTCTAAAGAAATCGTTATGATAACTTAAGAAATCATTACGGCGAGTAGGTCGTTGCGAATTCTAAAGAAATCATTATGATGACTTAAGAAATCATTACGGGGAGCAAGTCGTTGCGAGTTCTAAATAAATCGTTGCGATAACTTAAGGAATCGTTGTGACGGGCAAGTCGTTACGAGTTCTAAAGAAATCGTTGCGATAACTTAAGAAATCGTTACGACGGACAAGTCGTTACGAGTTCTGAACAAATCGTTGCGATGTCTTATAGAATCGTTGTGAGAACGATTTGTTTGTAATCAAACGATGTCACAGTAAAGAAGTCATTCAGACACTTAAGAAATCATTATGAATTCAAATCGTTATAGCACTAAAGGAAGTCGTTGTGACTTTCAATGCGGACTTAGAGAAATATGATCTTGAGATGATTAAAGCTTCAGATAGGTAGTACTTACCAATATTGGCTTGTTTAACCTTGGTATATTTCCTGTACTTAAGGCTTATGAAGAATGTGTTAGAACTTTTTGATAGGGTTTGTTTGGTTTTGTTAATCACCAAAATAAATATATAATTAATTAAAATTACATGGGGATAGACTGAGCATCACTCCGATCTCCCCCTCCCCATCCGCCTCCCTTTTTGTTCTCCCGTTCGCCTCATCTCCACGGGTGCGATGATACCAGCATAAATGCACAAAATCCAATTAGAACTCCGAAGTTAAGGGTGTTTGGGCGAGAGTAGTACTTAGGATGGGTGACATCCTGAGAAGTCCTCGTTTTGCATCCCTTTTTTGCCGTATTACTCCCCTTTTGTCCGACCTCCGATCTACGCCTCCCCATCTGCCTCCCTTTTTATTCTCCCGTTCGCCTCTTCTTCATGGGTGTGATCATATCAGCACTAATGCACCGGATCCAATCAAAACTCCGAAGTTAAGCGTGCTTGAGAGAGAGTAGTACTAGGATGGGTGACCTCTTGGGAAGTCCTCGTGTTGCACCTCTTTTTTGCCCCCTCCGCAACCCCTTTTTGCACGACCTCCGATCTCCCCTTCCCTATCTGCCTCCCTTTTTATTCTCTCGTTCGCCTCTTCTCCACGGGTGCGATCATACCAGCACTAATGCACTGGATCCCATCAAAACTCCGAAGTTAAGCGTGCAGTACTAGAATGGCTGACCTCCTGGGAAGTCCTCGTGTTGCACCCATTTTTTGCCCCCTCCACTCCCTTTTTTGCCCGACCTCCGATCTCCCCCTCCTCATCCGCCTCCCTTTTTATTCTCTTGTTTGCCTCTTCTCCACGGGTGCGATGATACCAGCACTAATGCACCGGATCCCATCAGAACTCCGAAGTTAAGCGTGCTTGGGCGAGAGTAGTACTAGAATGGGTGACCTCCTGGGAAGTCCTCGTGTTGCACCCTTTTTTTGCCCCCTCCGCATCTCCTTTTTACCCGACCTCCGATCTCTTCCTCCCCATCCACCTCCCTTTTTATTCTCCTGTTCGCATCTTCTCCACGGGTGCGATCATACCAGCACTAATGCATCGGATCCCATCAGAACTTCGAAGTTAAGCGTGCTTGGGTGATAATAGTACTAGGATGGGTGACCTCTTGGGAAGTCCTCGTGTTGCACCCCTTTTTTGCCCCCTCCGCTCTCCCTTTTTGCCCGACCTCCGATCTCCCCCTCCCCATCCACCTCCTTTTTATTCTCCCGTTCGCCTATTCTCCACGGGTGCGATCATACTAGCACTAATGCATCGGATCTCATCAGAACTCCGAAGTTAAGTGTGCTTGGGCGAGAGTAGTACTAGGATGGGTGACCGCCTGGGTGTAGATGTAAGGCCCTTGATTTTCATCTTTGGGTGATTGCTTATGTATATATGCATATATGATGTATACTTGTATTGTACACATTATTTATTTAATTACATTGCATGAATAAGTATTATTTAAGGTATGCATTGTAAAATTACATGTATAGTTGTATGGTATATGTCTTGAAGGGTCCAGGTCCAACAGAATAATCTGATCCCTTAGAGGGAGCCATTCTTTTTAGGTGAAGGACCAACTGAGCTTCAAGGAAATCATTGTACGGATCTCTGTCCAAGGATACCTTGTAGTAGATGACTTTTCCAAAGCTAGCACAAGCAAGAAACTGATTAAGGGAAACAGGATAGAAGATCTGCCTATGCTTCAATTCCTGGCGCATGGCGGCATAGACTTTGTACCTTTCCACCCAAATTTGAAGAGGATCATTTACAAGGTGGAGGGAATTCATGTCCAGAAAGGTTGCAGCTGAGATTGGAGGGCGGCCTTCCCGGGCTAAGGTTACATTTGTATCCGACAATTACTGAGCAGATAAGGGATAGAACTTGGCCCACCCTGCAAGTGTCAGTCTTTCACATTCTGACAAGGCAGGGGCTAGAATCTCAGCAACGATGTGGCCTAGGTGGTACTCCCTAAAGATAAATCTGGGGAAAGCTACCACACTGCCCTTTTGAACTTTGATTCTGCCCATCACTCGCGCAAAACGATCAAAAATAACTGAGCCCACTGGTGTATCCATGAGCAAAGAGTGAAGGGGAGGAAGATATGTAGCTTCTGGCAGCTGAAGAGTAGCAAAGTCTACTTGAATTGCTGCAGTGCCAAGCTTAGGTCCAAGATTTTGGATGGCTTGCCTGAACTGACTGAGCTGGACTTCAGGTAAACGATGAAGATACCTATAATCATTAAACATCTTGAATTGCCTGATCATCTTAATCTCTTTCTGGATGAAGGGAGCCCAGGAGTTGTTATGGTGGAGCAGAAACCATTCTGACAAGGTGAGAGAGTGATCCCTGGGAGGAAACACTTCAGATCAGGCAGAGAGAAACTTGTTGTAGAGGACCTTATTTGAGCGTGCCCATTATTCTTCATATAGGGATTGAGAAGAAGAGAAGATCTTGGCCTTGACAACCTTGGTAAGAGAGGTGTAAGGTAGGATGGTTTGAAGATGGTCAGAAAGGTTTAGGAAAGGTAGATTGAAGAGGGTGGCAAAGACAACCTTGTGAGGTATTCCCTGTAGAGAGGCCTGTTTTTAGTGACCTCTGTGAGAAAAAACCACAAGGGAGGATACAACGGATTAAAAGATGAAGAGGTTTTTCTTTTCTTAGAGGGAGGACAGGAGGGATCAGAGACATGAATATGCTGGCCAACTTTGAGAATAGAGCCAAGAATGGTGTCCTCAAATTCGTCTTTGATGGGGCTCAGATAGGGACCATCAATTTGAGCTCCTTCTGGAATGATGGTGATTAAGGAGGGAGGAGAATGAGGATGAAGAAGGGATGGTGGAGGAGAAGAGGTGTGAGGAGATGGTCCAGCTGATGATGAGGGACCAGAGGAGGAGGCTCCAGCTGATGATGAGGCTGGAGGAACCTCAAAGATAGGAGGAGGTGGAGGAAAGGGAGTTGAAGATGCAGGAGGTGAGGTGGATTGAGAGGAAAAAGGTGCTGGTGAGGAGATGATTCTAGGGTGTGGTTGCTTAAAGGTTGGAGGTGCAGGTGGAGCAGTGGAGGCTGAAGGAGGAGATGGAGGAGCAGGGGTTTTAGAGGGAGAAGAAGTTGGGGGCACTGGATCTACAACAGGTTCTTCTGCTGGAATCTGCTTGCTCCCTGCCTGCTCGGATGGTTCTGACCCTTCAGTTGGAGGCCCTGATGGCCCTTGCTCCTGAACTGAGGGCCCGGATGGCCCTGACTCCAAAGGAACTTCTTCTGACACCACAGATGGCCCTTCCATTTCTACTGCTGATGAAGGAGGCTCAGAGGAGGGAGGTGCTTGAGCTTTTATGGCTTGCAGAACTTCTGAAAGTAAGGCCTTCATGGATCCCATTTCCTTATTGAACCATTTCATTGCATTCCTTACTTGTAACATCTCTTTTGAGGTGGAGGCCTGGCTCATGAAAATTGAATTGACATCGGACTGCAAAGAGCACAGGATTTCTCCTTGAACATCTAGTCTTTCTATGACGGGCTTCAGCTATATCACAATCCTCTGCCTCTGGGTCCTTTGATATGGAGCATCTGCAAGAAGAGGAAGTTCTGGAGCAACTTCCTTCTCTTTCTCCTTGGCTTGATGCACAGGAACCTGTACTTCATCATCATTGGCATCCTCATCAGAGTCTAAGGAGCTAGCCATTTCCCCATCTCGGAAATGTTCTTCTGGGGGGTTTTCAGTGCTCTCCCTCTGAGGTATGCCTTCATTTCCTTCCAATGAAGTGCCTAAACCTGAGGTTTCTGCCATTGGTACAGAGGTTTCTTCTGGGACATTTGGGCTGACAGACTGCTCCCCCTCAATAGGAGCATCTTCTGCAACATTTCCTTACTCCCCCTGAATGGGAGCTTCATCCACAGATACTTCAACATTTTGGCCCATGGCCACGGATTCTGACATTTGGGGCTCACTAACATTTTGCTCCTCATGGCTGGGAGCATCTTCTCAGTTGCTTCTTCAAGGTGGCCGGATGCCACAGCTTCTTCCACTACAGCTCCTGCTGGTGCCACTGAGGCTTCCTCTGCACTTTCTCTTTCTAATTCAACTACAACTGATGATTCTGGTGCCTCTTCTGTTGCGGATGCAACTTCAGCTGGTGCTCCTGCTGCTGGTTCTGCTGAAAATTCTGTCTCAAAAACTGCTTCTTGAGTTGAAGTTGATTCTAGTGCATCTGGTGTCACTTCTGCTGCTGTTGCAACTTCTGCTTCTGATGTGGTCACAGGTACTACTACTGCCACTGCTGCTGGTGCTACCACTTCTTCTGGCTGGACTTTAGGGGTTTCGCCAATTATAGCCTCGCCCTCAACCATTGAGGTCTTGGTCCATACACCATTAAAGATTGAGAACCCACTTTTTCTAAGATTTCTAGACCTAATACTCTGGCCCATCTTCTCAACTACTGCCCCAGACAGGTCAACACCAAAGTGTTTGAAAACCTTGTTGAGCAAGTGAGCATAAGGCAGAGATACATTGAGCTTACTCTTGGTGTCCCAAATCTGATCGCGAGCAAACTTCATCCTCTCTATTATTACTTCGACCATGTTGATCTCCTTGTTCTGTATGGCCCAGAACATCATATCCGAATCTGCCTTGGTACATGTTGAAAAAGTTGCACTTCTAGGAACTAGAATTTGACAAACAATAAAGTGCAAAAGACGGTTGAATGCATTCAATTGATTGATATCTATTTTCCCATCTCTCAACCGGAATTCAGGACCAATGATTCCGAGACCCTTGACCTGGGTATCCACAGTGTGGATTCCACTGTGACCAGTGGAGCTTACATCAAACAGAGTCTTCAGAAGATTGTGATCAATCTTGATCGAGGTTCCCTTGACTGAAGATGTCAGGGACCCATCTGCCTCTGATTTCAAGCAAACGAAGAATGCCTTCACAAGATCCGGATAGCTCACCTCAGAGAATGTCGAAATGATTGTCCACTGCATTCTTCTCACTGCGGCCACTATGTTGTGCATGCCGTTCTTCTCAAGATCAGCTACATCCACTGCCTTGTTCCCACAAACCTTGGTCTTCACAAACGTGAACCTCTCCTGCTGCTCAGGAGTAAGGAACTCAGCGCCGTAGCCCCCAAGACTTCCGGAGATGACGGATGCGGCCATGGAATCAGGTGAACAGGGTTTCTGGAGGGTTGAGAAGGAGGAAGGAGTGAAAGCCCTCAAGAAATTTGTCGCGGGAAGGAGAGAAGAGCTTCAAACTTGCAGAGAGTCGATGTCCGAATCATTAGGGCATCGACTTAGGTAACCAGACGAAAGAGGGAAAAAGGTAGAAGATGGGAGATGAAACATTCCCACATCGATTTTTGTAATTTAAAAAATACTTTGTGGAAAGTGAGGCGCCAAAAGGCGGCAGAAGACGACAAAAGATTTTGACTATTCAAACCGAATTTAATAAAAGAGCGGCCAGGAAAGATAATTTGAATTTCTTTTGCTTAAATCCATGGAGGAAAATTTTACTTAATTGTGAAAATTTATATGCCAGTTTTAAATGGAAATCTTTTCACAAATTACACATGTCCAATTCCCTTCTAAGAGATGTGAATCTCTCTTCAGGTAAGGCTTTTGTGAAAATGTCTGCTAACTGACCATTTGTATCAATAAAGGATATTTCAATATTACCATTTGCAACATGATCACGAATGAAATGATATCTAACCTCAATATGCTTGGTCCTTGAATGTTGGACTGGATTTTTGGTGAGATTGATAGCACTGGTGTTGTCACACAATAGTGGAATCGAATTGATATTTAATCCAAAATCTTCAAGTTGTTGCTTTATCCATAGGAGTTGTGTACAGCAACTTCCAGCAGCCACGTACTCAGCTTCAGCTGTAGACAGTGCCACTGAATTTTGTTTCTTTAAAGACCAGGATATCAAACACCCTGCAAGAAATTGACAACAACCACTGGTGCTTTTTCTATCTATTTGCATCCAGCATAGTTAGCATCAGAGTATTCTACTAAATTAATTTCACAAGATTTTGGATACCACAGACCTTTTTTTTTTTTTTAAATAAAAGCCTCCCCTGGGTCAGCAGCAAGGAGAGTGCACCTTCTCCCAGAGGGAGAAAATGGGCTCACTCCACTCGGCGATCACCAGAGGGGTAATTTTATTTCAATATGTGAGGATGAAAAAGAGACACCCGACACCTGAAAAACAGTCGTCATGAAGAGTAGAATACACCCGAACACCAGACCAACAGCTTCCAGCAGGTAACTAGAGAAAGAATACAAAGGAGCTAACAACGAAAACTAGGTAAACCCGCCTTGTCGACCAGCACTGCTCCCCTAGCCTGGAAAGGGAGGCTGCGAACATCAGGGAAAATAGAGCAGAAACGATTTGAACATGCAAAGTTGGCTAGCGCATCAGCAACTTGATTTCCTTCTCTAAAAGTATGCAGCATATTCGGTTTGAGAATGTGGATCATGTGAGCGATCCCACGCCACCAAGGGAAGACCGCCCAGTGGGGGGGACGCCCAGAGGAGATAGCTTTGAGGAGGACCGCCGAATCTGAATAGACAACTGAGATCTGAAACTTGCATTCTATAGCTAGGCGTAAACCATCATGGAGAGCTCTAGTTTCAGCCAAGGTACTGCTTCCAAAGCCATAGGAAGAAGCAAAACCATGCATGAAATTCCCATGGCTGTCTCTAATACAGCCTCCGCCACCACAGATGCGGGGTTACCTTTAGAAGCTCCATCAACATTCAGCGAAAAGCTCACAGTCGGAGGAATCCACTTAACAAGAAAGGGTGGTTTGACTTTAGCAGAAATCTGAATATTATAAGTGTGAAGGATAGCGGCCTGATTATGAGATATGGAACCAGAAAAACTGATAGTTGTCATAATCTTCCTAACTGTAGTCAAAATAGATTGCTTGATGTAGCTCACAGACCGGAAGATACCTTCATTACGGGCAGAGCATCTAAATTTCCAAATTTCCCAGAGCATAAGAATGCTGCAAACCATCCCAGTACAATGCATAGGCGACTGAAATCTGGTGAAAGATAGAATGCTCCACAGCCTAGTAGTGACATGAGGGCTCCAGGAAATTCTATTGTCCAGCAGGGGGGCGATCCAGCTCCACAACTTTTTAGCAATGTCACTAGAAATGAAAAGATGGTCAAGAGATTCCAGATCATGATTATTACAACAAACACATTTGGAAACCAGGGGGATACCACAATCCATAATCCTGGAATCCACTTGAACCGCCCTATGAAGAATCTTCCAAGAGAACATAGCCGGACGGGGAGGGATAGCATGATTCCAAAGCTTCAACCAAGTACCACCTCGAGAGACGCCATGAGGGACAGCAATATTGTAAGCAGATTTGACAGTAAACTGGCCATGGGCAGTGGCAGCCCAAATAAATTTATCTGTACTATCAGTGAGAAGACCCCCAACATACTGATTAGAAACACCCATGTCATCCCAAACCGGGTTAGTGCCATCAGAGACCATATCCTTAACCGTAATATTGTTCAATTGCTGGTTAAATTGAGGACTGCTGCGACTAAGAGTAATATGAGACTCCCCCATCCAGATATCTTTAAAGAAAAACACATTAGAACCATCCCCTCCAACCCATCTATTATTAGCTAGCACCATCTCCTTAGCCTTATGAAAGATCTTTTTAGAGATACCACAGGGGAAAGGATTATTGATGTCACTGAGATGTGACTGATTAATGTACCTTTGTCTCGCATACTTCGCCCAAAGAGAGGAACCATGAAGGATGTTCCAAATTTGCTTAGCAGCCATCGCCACCTGGATATAATGAAGATTTCTGAAATTAAGACCACCTTCTTCAAAACTTTTTTGCAAGGAAGACCACGCCACCCAGTGGCGTCTATGCTGGCCTTCCGCCCCCTGCCAGAAAAAATTAGCACAAATCTGATTTACTTTATGACAAATAGAGGATGGAATGGAAATGGAGCTAGCTAGGTAGACAGGAAGACTCAGGAGAACTGAGCGAATGAGGACAGCACGCCCGGCCTGAGATAGCATGTTCGCCCTCCAACCTGCGAGTTTCCGGGATACTTTATCAATCAGAAAAGTGAAATCTTGGACCTTTAACCTGCTAGCCTTCAGCGGAATACCCAAGTATTTCATGATACGATTCTGATTATTATACCCGGTGACATTCGAAATCCGAGTCCCCAGAGAAGACGGAGCCTTATTCGAAATATGGAAACAACTTTTGTCTGCATTTACCAGTTGACCAGAGCTTTCTTGGTATGACTTCAGAAAGCAAAGCAGATTTTTCACGCCTCTCATATTACCATTCATGAAGATCAAAGTGTCGTCAGCATAAAGAAGATGGGAAACCTGCAGACAATTTCTAGGGCCGCTGAAATGTTTAACCAGACCATTGTCGAACAAGTTAGACAACCCCCGACTAAGCACCTCGGAGGCAATTATGAAAAGGATTGGAGCTAACGGATCACCCTGACGAATTCCCCTGGACGACTTAAAGTAGCCAGCAGTGGAACCATTGAACAAGATAGACGACCAGCAATTAGAGAGAAGCATACCAACATAGGAGATAAATCTGCTAGAGAAACCAAACTTTCGCATGACAAGAAGAATGAAATCCCACTCCATTCTATCATAGGCTTTAGCCATATCCAGCTTGAACATAATATTGTGACCTCTAACCTTCCGATGAATATCACGAAGAATGTGCCGAGAGAGAGCAGCATTATCCAGAATGAATCTGCCTTGAACAAAAGCACTCTGATTGACAGAAATTATATCAGGTAAAATAGGAGTAAGCCGCCCACAAAGAATCCTGGATATAATTTTGAACACAAAGTTGCAAAGAGTGATAGGTCTGAAATCACTAAAGGTTCTTGGTTCCTCCACTTTAGGAATAAGGGTTATGAGAGAAGAAGAAATCCCCCTGGGAAGAGGAAACCCAGCAAAAAAACCTTTGACCGCTCCAATGATATCTGTGCCAACAACACTCCAGCAGGAAGTGAAAAACTTACCAGAGAAACCATCGGGGCCCGGAGCGCTATTACCATTCATAGCAAAGACAATATCCTTTATTTCATCATCAGTGGGAGCACAGCAAAGCTGATCATTTTGAATGTCGGTAATAGAATTAGGAATCGTAGCCAGAAGGGTGGGATCAACAACATGGTATTTCGAAGTCAACAGCTTTTGGAAGAAGCTGGCCGCCTCAGCCTTAAGGGTATCTTGATCTGCACACCAGTCCCCCAGAGTATTGATTTTCAACCTGTGAATAAAATTTTTTCTCATATTACACTTGACTGTAGCATGATAAAAAGCAGTATTTCTGTCCCCACTATCCAGCTAGTCGACTCTAGACTTTTGCTTCCAGTAGATTTCCTCTCTATTCAGCGCTTGGTACAGATGAGCATTGGCCTCCGAGAGGGCTGCCCGGTTGAGATCAATAGGAGAATCATCAAAAAGCTGTTGTTGCAAAGCCACTCTCTCCGAAGCAAGGACCACATTTTGAGTTACATGCCCGAAAACAGTTTTATTCCAGATTTTCAAAAAGTTTTTTACCTCCTTGAGTTTGATTTGCAGACAAATCAAAGGATTCACATCCGTCACAACAGTACTGTGCCAAATTCTCGAAATTTCCTGGTGGAAGGATTCATGAGTCGTCCACATGTTCTGAAACACAAAGCGACTAGGAGCCCTGGAATGAGTGACCGCTGAAATAGCTAGAGGACAATGATCAGAGGGACCCCTTCTGAGATGGTTAACAACCAGATTAGGCCAGGAATCCTGCATTTTATCATTGATGAGAACCCGATCAAGACGGGCCCAGATATTGGCACTGCCAGTCCTATTATTATTCCAGGTAAAAGAAGAACCAATGAAGCCAGGATCAAAAACACCAACAGTAGCAATGAAAGCATTAAAGTCCATCATGCTATTATAGTTGCCAGATAAACCACCTCTTTTCTCAGAAGGAAGAGTAATACAGTTAAAATCACCTCCAATCATCCAAGGAACCTCCACAGTTGAGCCAAAATGCAGGAGATCATCAAAAAGAAGACGTCTACGACCAGCATCACAGGAAGCATAGACACAAGTGATATAACCTGAAAAAGTGTTTGCACTACGAAGACCCAAGGTAATATATTGATCCGATTTTTCAATAATTTGCAGAGGAAAAGAAGGATCCCAGAAAACCCGGATCTTAGGATCCTGACCAGAGCTACACTCAAAGTTATCCAGCTTTATAGAGAAAGACACAATAGAAGCTTTGTCCAAAGATTGCTTTGGTTCGAACACAGCAACTAGCGAAGGATGATATTTCATAACCAATTGTTTGAGACTCCTTTTGGACGCACCATTCCCGATACCACGAATGTTCCAAAAAATCGCAGAATTCATTAGTAAACAGATTCTTTACCTTTATCCTCCGAGCGAGAGCGAGCTCTCGTGGTGATCCGATCTCTTCTGGGAATATCAAATGTGACGGAAGAGCCTACAGGCATCAAATGATTATCTATGGCAGCAAGCGACGCAGTATCTAATCCACATTCCGTACCCCGGTCTCTGGGGAGATTTAAAAGACCTATGGAGGACTGATCAGCTATACCTTGATGAAGATCTGGACAAACAGAAATAAATCTTTTCTGTCTGGTGTTACCACAATCTATGGCGTCTTCTCTATCTCTATCCAACTGACCTGATAATTTCCCGTCTGAAGTCACAACATCCTCAATATGCACAGCAGTTAAGTGTTCACAATGATTAGAGATAGGCACAGGGGGAACAACATTATTTACTTGGAGTGGGTGTGAACCTCCTGAGACAGTAGCCGGCGGCATTGTATTGCTGGGCGCATGCACCGGGGACGGATCGACGTGCATGGGCTTGGCGACGAGGAGGTTATTAATGCTCGATGTGCATGGGCTCGACGTGGGGGCCTCGACGGGGGAACGCAAGACATCTTTGTCTGCATGGGGAACAATCGGAACCCAAACCTTCGCAGGATTCTCCACCACTTTGATAGATGAAGGAACTCGATCTTGGACTTCCACAGCCTCTTTAGATGACCTGCATTGGTCCTTGTGATGGCCAATCCGAAAACAGGAAGAACAATAGTCTGGAAGATTTAGATACAAGACATCCTGCCAATATCCACCAAGATCACCCATGCCTATCCAGATTCTGTCAGGGCGAGATTTAAGAAGATCAAGTTCCACACAAACTCTAGCAGCCTTGGTGTTGATGAGGAGTTCCGTTGCATGCGCTATTTGGAGGACAGGACCCACGTTCGTAGCAATCGAAGATAGAAGTTTCTTCTGAAAGAGATTCACAGGCAAACCTGGGAGATCGATCCAGACAGGAATAACAGATGGTTCTTCAGATAGTTTGAATAAGGGCGTCCACTTAAAAAATCTGAAGAGTTTGCCTTGAATATATAGGGATTCTCGCAGCAGCACGCGAAGATAATCATCTTGACTTTTGAAGCGAAAGAGAAGATGCCAGTTATCCAGAGCACTAATGAGAAAAGAGTCTTTAATGCTACATCTAGAGACGAGATGCGATCTAATCTCCGGAAAAGGAGGTCTTCCATAAGCGGTTTTTGCAACAATAGAGAACTGGAAAGGGATTAAAGAGGCTTCGATTTCTTGCTTGGAGAAGAACACCGCTGGCTCCCCTTTGTCGGTGAAAGAAGGCGCATGCACCTCGGTGCAAACGCAGGGTAACTCCAAGGAGGCCGCTACAACACGAGCAAAAGAAGGGCCCCCTGTCGCAGGCCCCCTCACGGTCTGCACCACACCAGAGGAGGATGGATCTCCAACACCGGCCATGGCCGGCCAGGCCCCAAGGGCCGGCGGCGGCGGCGGCGCCCACAAAACCTAAGAGATAAACGCAGACTCTCTCTCTCTAGAATTTTCTCTCTCTAGCTCCCTCTCCTGTTTAGATACCACAGACCTAAATCATGAGTTCTAGCTAAATATCTAAATATTCTTTCCACAGAGATTAAATGTGATTCTCTAGGATCTGCTTGATACCTAGCACACATGCATACACTAAATAGAATATCGGGTCTACTAGCTGTTAAATAAAGCAGTGAACCTATCATACCTCTGTAGACCTTTTGATCTACTTTCTTACCATTTTTGTCACTGTCCATCCTTGTTGATGTACTCATTGGCGTTGACAGTGGCTTGGCATTATCGAATCCAAATTTCTTCAAGAGTTCTTTTATGTACTTTGCTTGGAAGATGTGAGTTCCTTCTTTTCCTTGCTTGATTTGTAGTCTAAGGAAATAATTGAGCTCTCCCATCATGCTCATCTCAAATTCTCCCTGCATCAACTTTTCAAAATACTTGCAAAGGGATTCATCAGTAGATCCAAAGATAATATCATCTACATAAATCTGTACAAGTAGTATGCTTTTAACTTTTGATTTTACAAATAGAGTGATATCTACTTGACCTCTACTGAAACCATGGTTTAGAAGAAAAGAACTAAACCTTTCATACCAGGCCCTAGGTGCTTGCTTTAATCCATATAAAGCTTTATGAAGTTTGAAAACATGATTAGGAAATTCTGTGTCATCAAAACTCGGGGGTTGTTCCACATAAACTTCCTCTTTTATAAAACCATTTAAGAATGTAGATTTGACATCCATTTGAAATAGTTTTAAGTCTAATGCTGATGCATATGCAAGTAATATTCTAATAGCCTCAAGTCTAGCTACAGGTGCATAGGTTTCATCGAAATCTATGTCTTCCTCTTGGGAATAGTCTTGAGCTACCAGTCTGGCCTTGTTTCTTAATATCACACCAGCCTCATCCAATTTGTTTCTGAACACCCATTTGGTGCCAATAACTGGATGGTCTGATGGTCTAGGAACAAGTGACCATACTTGGTTTCACTTGAATTGATTTAGTTCATCTTGCATGGCCAAAATCTAAGATTCATCACAAAGAGCTTCATTGACTGTCCTCGGCTCTATTTGAGAAACAAATGCTAGATAATCACAGGGTATCATGTTACCTCTTGTTCTTACCCCAACAGATGGATCACCAATAATATTCTCAGGTGGGTGATCTTTCTTGTATCTCCACTCCTTTTGAAGATTTTCATGTGTAATTTCCTTTTGTTACATGTCTTCCAGAGGTGGATCATCTTTGTCCTCAATTGATGTATTCTTTAGTTTCTTGGACAGTTCATCTGCATCATCATTATCACTATCTTCTTCCTTTCTCAAGGAAGGGTTAGTTTCATCAAAAATAATATGTACAGACTGTTCAATTAATAAAGTGCGTTTATTAAATACTCTATAGCCTTTGGGTTTAGAGGTGTACCCCATGAAGATGCTTTCATCTGATTTGGCATCCAACTTACCAATGTCCCTTTTTCCATTGTTGTGAATGAAGCAAGGACATCCAAATGTCCTGAAGTAGTTGATCTTTGGTTTCTTTCCTTTGAATAGTTCATATGCAGTCTTCTTTAGGATTGGCCTGATCATTACTCTGTTGATAATGTAGCTTGCTGTGTTGACTGCTTCAGCCCAAAAATACCTTGGCAGATCATATTCCGATAGCATTGTCCTTGCCATATCCAATAGAGTTCTATTCTTTCTCTCTGCAATTCCATTTTGCTGTGGTGTCCTTGGTGCTGAGAAATTGTGTTCAATCCTTTCATTTTCACAGAACTTTACAAATTTCTCATTCTGAAATTCACCTCCATGATCTGATCGAATACTAATAATAATGAATTTCTTGTCTTTCTGAACCTTCTTGCTAAAGCTAATAAAGCTTTCAAATGTATCATCTTTATGTTCTAGGAATGACACCCATGTAAATCTGGAATAGTCATCAACTATAACAAATCCGAAGTTCTTTCCTCCAAGACTGGTGGTTCTCATTGGCCCAAATAAATCCATATGAAGGAGTTCTAAGGGTTTTGAGGTTGTCACTACAGTCTTTGACTTGAAGGAATTCTTAACATGTTTTCCCTTGGCACAAGGTCTGCAGACACCATCCAATTTTGTGCTGACCTTTGGCAGACCTTCCACAAGATTCTTCTTTAGCAGTTTTCTCATACCTTCTATGCTACAATGTCCCAGTCTTCTGTGCCACAGTTCAGTTGATTGATCCTTGTTTGCTGCCAAACAGACATCTTGATCCTTAAGTTCTTCAAGATGAAGTGCATACAGGTTCTTTTCTCTATTGGCTTCGAAAATTACTGCTCCATCCTTTAATATGCTGCACTTTGACTCTTGAAACTGAATCAGATGACCTCTGTTACAAAGCTGGCTGATGCTGATGAGATTGTGCTTCAGTCCTTTGACAAGCAATACATCTTCAATGATTATCTTTCCTTTGTTGCTCACAGAACCACTGCCAATCACTGTTCCTTTCCCATTGTCTCCATAGGTAACTGTTCCTTCTTCAGCTTGTAGATGGGTGAATAGCTTCCGATTCCCTGACATGTGCCTTGAGCACCCACTGTCCAAATACCATTTGGATGCTCGAGTGTTACCCTGAAATAAAATCATCAAGTTTTAGGTACCCAAATTCTTTTGGGTCCTGATTGGTTAGTATCATTGAATTTACCTTTAATTATCCATTTCTTATGTCTTGTTGGGCATGTTGTTATGATATGTCCTAACTTGTTACAGTGACTGCAGTAGGACAATTTTGTTATTTTTTCTATATATTTGAAATCTGCCTTATATGCAATGTCTTGTTCAGGTACAAATTTAGGCGTTGGATATATTTTAGGATAAACTATGGTTTCTTCATTGTCTGGGGGTGTATATCCTAATCCATTTTTCTTCTTACCTGATCTTCTGGCACCTTTTAATATTAGGGAGTTTTTACCATTAGTGAATTTTTCTAATGTGCTAGATAACTGTATATTTTCATCTGTTAATGATTTTATTTCTGTTTTCAGTTCATCTGTGTCTGCCTGTTTTTCCAACTTAATTATTTGTTCATTCTTATCCTTTAGATCTTCACATAATAACTCATTTCTTCTTTTAAGTTCAGTTAACTATTTTTCTAGTTGCTCATTTTCAGATTTTAGATCTGAGTTTGTATTTTCTAAACAAGTAATGTTTTTCTTACTAACCTTCAATAATTTAGATACATCTCTATATTTATCATATAGTTCATTGAATGCATCCTCTAAATTATCAGAATCAGAATCATTGTAGGAATCAAAGGAGGAATCAGATGTTACCTTGTCATCTGTATTTGCCATGAAAGCTAAGTTGGCTTCTTCTTCATCACTGGTTGAGCTTGACCCACTGTCTGAGTCGCTGCTGTTTTCCCATGCGGCTGCCATTGCCTTCTTCTTGTATTTCTTGAATCGTCTGAAGTTATCTTTCTTCTTGTGTCCATCTTTCTTGAGCTTTGGACACTCTGCCTTGAAATGTCCAGGCTTCTTGCACTCATAACATGTAGGTTCTCCTTTCTTTAGATCTTTTCCTTCTGGCTTCTTAAATTCTTTATTCTTCTTGAAGAATCTTCTGCCAGATTGAAACTTCTTCTTTTTGGCTAGAATTCGTTGTAGTCTTCTGGACAGCATAGCTTCTTCATCATCACTGTCCTTGCTGTTCTCACTGTTGTCCAGTGATTCTTCTGACAACTCTTCATCAGCCTTGAGCGCATTTGACTGCTTCTTTCTGCTGGAGGATTCTCCTAATCTCTCCATGTTTATCTCATGGGCCATAAGGGACCCAATGAGCTTTTCCAAGGACATTCTCTTTAGATCATTAGCTTCTTCAATGGCTGTAACTTTGGGAGTCCATGAAGATGGTAGGGATCTAAGAATTTTCCTCACCATGTCTCCAATCTCATAGGTTTTCCCAAGTCCAGCCAATCCATTTGTAATATCAGTGAATCGACTGAACATTTGAGTTATGGACTCACCTGATTGCATCTGAAATCTTTCATATTGAGTAACAAGAATATCAATTCTTGTCTCCTTCACCTTGTCTGTGTCTTCATAGGTAATTCGAAGTTTTTCCCACATCTCCATTACGGATTTGCACTCATAGCCTTACAGTTTAAGGAGATCTTTTTCCTGTCATCATATGTCCACTGAGCTTTCTCATTTGTGACCAGGAGATCACCTTCTTCTACCATTGACCATATCTGATAGTCGTGACCTTGAAGAAAGTACTCCATTCTGGTCTTCCAATAAGCATAATCTTCACCATCAAAGAGAGGGGGTCAGTTGACAGACTGACCTTCAATGTTACCTTGGGCTGCCATGGATCTTTACTCTTCAGATCGTTGGATATTTCTTCTTTGTCGAAGAGACTTGCTCTGATACCACTTGTTGCCCAGTTGACAAGCCCAGAGGGGGGGTGAATGGGTCTTTAAAAAAATCTATCTAGGTGACACCTGTACGTAAAAATATTCACAAAAACAATCTTCGATGTTGGTTAGTAACGGTTAGTATGAACAACAAACCCACAAAGAATCAATCACACAACGCAAGGAATTATCCTAGTTCGGACCTCCTTTCCTTAGGAGTCCTACGTCCAGTCCCTGAGCAACAACTCAGGATTTCACTAACTAGGGTACAGTCCCCCAATGGACACTACAACACCCAGCTCAGCTGGTCTTCCTTCACCCCAGAAGGGAACAACAACACCCTGGATGTCCCACCAGGTCCTCCTTCACAACCGAAGGGAAATAGCACCCTAGATTCCACCAGGTCTTCCCTCACACACGAAGGGAAACACCACAAAGAGAAAAGAATGAATTCAAGCCCCTAGATCAAGCTTTTACAAGCCAAGATCTGAAGCAACAAGCACTGAGAGCAAGAGATCTAAACAAGGCACACTCTCAGAACTACACGGGCTCTCTTAGAAATTCTATTACAACACAGAGAGCGAAGAGCTAAAGATGATGATGAATAAGATCCTTGGCTCTAGACTTCTTGCAGAAGAATTTTAATGCTTGTATCTTCCTGCTTGTTCTCCACACAGTTTTGCGTTATTCTTCTCTTCTGTCTTGTATTTAAAACTCCAATTTGAAATATTGTCGTTGGAGTATCCGTTGTCTCTTTCCAAGTAAACGTTAGACTGCTTGACATTTTGGAAGCTTCAACAATCTTTTATCCAGTTGAGCACGCAAAGAGATAAGGTATTCTGGCGTCTATATGGTCCAACGTTGTATGACAGAATGTCTTTAGGACCCTGCACATATTAAATGCTAGAACAGTAGACAGCTAGGCTGTCTCTTGGTGTCAGTAAACGTTGATATGAATATTCACCAAAATAGCAATGCCAAGTAGCTTGTTCTAAAATATGTTGACAGAATATGCACGATAATGAAAAGATATCATCTGTATGCATGCAGAGATACGTTTTGTCTTCATTAAATGCACAGCAGTCAGACAGATAAAAGAATACTTTGACTACTCAACGCTTTAAGATAAATGTCAATTCGATATAAACCATAAAGTCGTTGTCTATATGACTTATGAAATCGTTATGATCAAGTCAGTGTGACCAAGTCGTTATGAGTCATAGCAAATCGTTACATTTACTGAAGGATTCAATATGAACACTTAATAAATCATTATAGAAGGTAAGTCGTTGTGTTTACCGAAGAAGTCGTTGTGAAACACTTAACAAATCGTTGTAGAAAGCAAGTCGTTGTGTTCACTGAAGAAATCGGTATGAATCACTTAACAAATCGTTATAGAAAGCAAATCGTTGTGTTCAATGAAGAAATCGTTATGAATCACTTAACAAATCGTTATAGAAAGTAAATCGTTGTGTTCAATGAAGAAATCGTTATGATGACTTAAGGAATCATTACGACGGGCAAGTCGTTACGAGTTCTAAAGAAATCGTTACGATGACTTAAGGAATCGTTACGACAGACAAGTCGTTGCAAATTCTAAAGAAATCGTTATGATCACTTAAGAAATCGTTACGGCGAGCAAGTCGTTGCGAATTCTAAAGAAATCGTTATGATAACTTAGGAAATCGTTATGGCGAGCAAGTTGTTGCGAGTTCTAAAGAAATCGTTATGATAACTTAAGAAATCGTTACGGCGAGCAAGTCGTTGCGAATTCTAAAGAAATCGTTATGATGACTTAAGAAATCGTTACGGCGAGCAAGTCATTGCGAGTTCTAAAGAAATCGTTGCGATAACTTAAGGAATCGTTGTGACGGGCAAGTTGTTACGAGTTCTAAAGAAATCGTTGCGATAACTTAAGAAATCGTTACGACGGACAAGTCGTTATGAGTTCTGAACAATCGTTGCGATGACTTATAGAATCGTTGTGAGAACGATTTGTTTGTAATCAAACGATGTCACAGTAAAGAAGTCGTTCAGACACTTAGGAAATCGTTATGAATTCAAATCGTTATAGCACTAAAGGAAGTCATTGTGACTTTCAACAGAAGTCGATGCGGACTTAGAGAAATATGATCTTGAGATGATTAAAGCTTCAGAAAGGTAGTACTTACCAATATTGGCTTGTTTGACCTTGGTATATTTCATGTACTTAAGGCTTATGAAGAATGTGTTAGAACTTTTTGATAGGGTTTTGTTTGGTTTTGTTAATCACCAAAATAAATATGTAATTAATTAAAATTACATGGGGACAGACTGAGCATCACTCTGATCTCCCCCTCCCCATCCGCCTCCCTTTTTATTCTCTCGTTCACCTCAACTCCACGGGTGCGATGATACCAGCATAAATGCACCAGATCCAATTAGAACTCCGAAGTTAAGCGTGTTTGGGCGAGAGTAGTACTTAGGATGGGTGACCTCCTGAGAAGTCCTCGTTTTGCATCTTTTTTTTGCCGTGTTACTCCCCCTTTTTGCCCGACCTCCGATCTACGCCTCCCCATCTGCCTCCCTTTTTATTCTCCCGTTCGCCTCTTCTCCACGGGTGTGATCATACCAGCAGTAATGCACCGGATCCAATCAAAACTCCAAAGTCAAGCGTGCATGAGAGAGAGTAGTACTAGGATGGGTGACCTCTTGGGAAGTCCTCGTGTTGCACCTCTTTTTTGCCCCCTCTGCAACCCCTTTTTACCCGACCTCCGGTATCCCCTTCCCCATCCGCCTCCGTTTTTATTCTCTCGTTCGCCTCTTCTCCAAGGGTGTGACCATACCAGCACTAATGCACCGGATCCCATCAGAACTCCGAAGTTAAGCGTGCAGTACTAGAATGGCTGACCTCCTGGGAAGTCCTCATGTTGCACCCATTTTTTACCCCCTCCACTCCCCTTTTTTGCCCGACCTCCGATCTCCCCCTTCTCATCCACCTCCCTTTTTATTCTCCCGTTTGCCTCTTCTCCACGGGTGCGATGATACTAGCACTAATGCACCGGATCCCATCAGAACTCCGAAGTTAAGCGTGCTTGGGCGAGTGTAGTACTAGAATGGGTGACCTCCTGGGAAGTCCTCGTGTTGCACCCCTTTTTTGCCCCCTCCGCATCTCTTTTTTACCCGACCTCCGATCTCTTCCACCCCATCCGCCTCCCTTTTTTATTCTCATGTTCGCATCTTCTCCACGGGTGCGATCATACCAGCACTAATGCATCGGATCCCATCAGAACTTCGAAGTTAAGCGTGCTTGGGCGAGAGTAGTACTAGGATGGGTGACCTCCTGGGAAGTCCTCGTGTTGCACCCCTTTTTTGCTCCCCCCTTTTGCCCGACCTCCGATCTCCCCCTCCCACTCGCCTCCCTTTTATTCTCTCGTTCGCCTCTTCTCCACGGGTGTGATCATACCAGCACTAATGCATCGGATCTCATCAGAACTCCGAAGTTAAACGTGCTTGGGCGAGAGTAGTACTAGGATGGGTGACCTCCTGGGTGTAGATGTAAGGCCCCTGATTTTCATCTTTGGGTGATTGCTTATGTATATATGTATATATGATGTATAATTGTGTTGTGCACATTATTTATTTAATTACATTGCATGAATAAGTATTATTTATGGTATGCATTGTAAAATTACATGTATAGTTGTATGGTATATGTATATGTATAAGGTTTTCGGTACTTTAAGTTCTGTCTTGACGACCTGTTGGCGTCAACCTGAGTTGATGTCGATATTGAGTCAGCGGCCACATCGATGGATGCCAAATCAGAATTGGCGGCCTGTGATGTTGACGTTAACCTCCCAGATCTATTGCATCTTCAGATCCGGAAACGCCCCCGAAATCTTCGCCCCTTGTTTTGGTAACCGTCCCCCAACGGTAACCTAGACCCTAAACGCGTCCCTAAACACCCCAACTCTATAAAAGAGACGGATTAGGGCTCACTTAGGTCCTTTTGACTCTTTTGTCAAAACCCTATTTTTTGTGCGAAACTTGATTTTGGAACCCTTTGATCCGACGACTGGAGGCTTCATCTGACATTCTACAACGACTGGGGAGGGCTCTGAACATCTAAGAATGACTTCCCCACACTGGTGTGCAGAGGAGATCAACACAGAACTCAGATCGAGGGAGTTTTGAGGACTCTTTGGCTTAGGCCGAGGAGGGCTTCTCCGGCTTAAATCGTTGCTTGTGGATTTTCCAAGAGGCAAGTAATCCTTCTACATCATTCCTGCATACGTCTAGTAGATCCTAGGAAATTTCTGGATTTTATTCGTGTCCCGGAACCCCAATTTCACCAAGTTCTTGCGAGCAGTCTGTGTTTTGCACATATAGGAACTTAACGGCATGATCCCTTGTCGTTAAGATCTTCAGTTGGCGGCACACTTTGTTGCCGTTAACCTGATGAACGGCCACCTGCATGCCGTTAAGTTCGCCACACTGCAATAGTGTGCATGTTTGACTTATATGATCTAATTTCTTGGATTTTTCGCATGAGGATATATGGTAAATTTTATATTATATGTAAATATCTATGTTGGAGTAGGTTGTGAGATTTTATGAATTTTGGTAGAATACTTCAATTACTAGAATTTCTGAAATGTTTGGCTGACAGGTTTTAATCTTCTAAAATTTCGTTTGCGCAATCTGTGTGGAATCCAAGTGTCATAAAATTTCTGTGCAATGTTTATGGGTTTCAATTCATGCTGTAGAAATTTAGGAAATTTCTGATATCTGTGTAAATTATTACATTTTCTGAATGGTAAATAGTAAGCATGTTTTATTAGTGTAGAAATTCAGATAAATAGTATAAAAGCAATAAATTTCTTAGAAATTGGCATATGTTTAGGACTGTCAGAATACATGTGTAGAATGAACTATGGGTCTGAATAATGAAAACCATGCTAATTTGACTATTTTTACCTTGTACAATACCACTGTTAGAATTTTCATAATTGTGTGTAATTCAGAAGAATGTGAAATTTGATATGCATGATGATTAACTTGTGATAGATTTTTGGTTAAATTTTTGTACTGAAATGATGAGTAGCTATATATGTCGAGTTTATGTGAGACATTGATGAATTAATGCATGTTAATATGATTGGTATTAAAATTTGCTAATTTCCGCATGATTAGACTTGTTTTGAATCTGTTTAATACTGAGAACAGTAGTACCATGCTAGGTAATACTGAAGTATGTAAATGTGTGAGCATGAAATGGATGTGTTAAAAATTTACATTAAGTGTGTGTTAAAAATTTAGACAAATGTGTAAATGTGTCAATGGGTGACACTGTTACCTTAGAGGGCTGTGGAACTGTACTGTGGTAAAGTCCCCATGGGAAAGTTCATAGTGTGTGATATCCCATGGGCATTGGGATTAAATCCTGGAGGCGGACAAGTACCGCTGGTTAGGGTGGAGAGTGCTTCTCCCGGTTCTGCGCAGTAACTAAGATTTATCACTGTAATGCCTAGGTGATATATGTGTGTGATGTGATTAGTGTGTGTCCTTCTAGAGGTGGTTTGGGTTATGTGTCACGACATTTGATAAAATGTGAACTTGTGTTTATGTGAAAAGTGAATGTGTAAATTGTATAATTGTGTAAATGATCATGTGAGATTATGAATCAATGGAATAGCATGTAAAATGATAATTCCTTATATGAATGTGATATGTCTATATCAAAACAGCAAGCTATTCATGTATATAGATGTGTTATCCATGTGAAAATGATCATAGAATCCATGCTAGGACTGTCTTTTGAAAAATGTGTAAACTCCATGTTTAAAATAGTTATAGTCTTAGAATATAAATGTGATTAAATGAGACTTAGTTTAGTATATTGAAGAACATGTCGAAAGCATGTGATAGGTTTTGAAATCATTGTAAAAATTATTATGAGTCATTTATCATGTGTAGAAATCATGTTTAGGTTTTTCTTGAAACTTTTATCAAGTCCATGCTTATGTGATAACCGTGTGGCATGAGAATGTGAAAAGTCATGGGATGTATGTATGTTTAGTGTGGTTGGAGTTACTTGTTGAGTTCTTTTGGACTCACTCTTGCTTCGGTGTACAGGTGCAGACATTTCTACTTCTTTCGAGGAGATCGTTAGGAGCGACTCGGAGCGGGAGTAGGAGAATTTTGTCTTGGATTCAGCATTGTACTTTCTTTCTTTCATAGTATGTAATAAAAGACTCTGTGAAGTCTCATGTGGACAATATAATAGTTGTAATTTTCTCAGTTATGAAGTAATTGCTTTTCCATTTCTATATAGACTGTGTATAAATGATGATGATGGAATAAGAGTTACTATCCGGTTATTTCATTTCCGTTGTCATATGTTATATATATTTGTGTATGTTTCAGCCTATTGTACAATTGTTGGGTAAATGTCCCACTATAGCGGCGTTCATTATACCGATGTGGGTTGGTGTAACCGTACCGGTATAAAGAGGGTCGTTACAGTAGACACGCAATTTCGACTCCACTGCGGGCAAATTTCATATTGCGCCATAATGCCACAAATGGCCCTCTTTTTGCCTTGCAAGAGTAGTTTCTCAATCATTCTCGAATCACCCCATTCTTCTCCATTGCTTCCCCTTCATTTCCATGGCTCGCCGGGCAACGTGGGCATCATTTTCAAGTTACGACGGGTCTGGTAGTCACGTTCATATGAAACACGTCTGGGATGGTCGACGCGATTTCATCGATTCCCTGTAGACGCGCCGGGCATGTTGGACGCGACTAGGCCAATTGGTCCTTAGCGCGGAAGCTTCATACGATGCGACCAAGAATTTACTTATTTTATTTACGGAATATGCCCATTGCCATTTTATGAACGTGCCTGCCGGCATAGGTGACGCGATTCTAATTTCACTTTTGGCAGGATTTCATAAATAAATTTCGGAAATACCTTAATGCGTCGTATCGTACCGACGTAAATCAGTCAAACACGCGTCGGCCATGGCCGCCACGATTAGGCCCTGGACCTAAAGTCATCGCACTCAAGGTCGCCCATGCTTCGAATCATGGCGAACCTTTGAATCGCATCCGCCTAAACCACCACAATTTAAAAGTCAAAACCTAAAGTCTACAGCTAGGACCAGCGCATTTATGAGCCCCATGCTTCGAATCATTTCCCAACTAGAATCGCATCCGTCAGGACCGCCGCGATTTCAAGTAGCGGCGGCCCTACCTGATGCGATTCCAAGCATAGCTGTGGGCTTTGATCATCATGTGATTGTCCCATCAAATTGACTTTTAAATCGCGGCGCTCATACTCGACGCATTTCAATTCATAGTCGAGGCGACTGTCTCCGACGCGATTCAAGCCTTTCACCTCTATAAATAGACCCCCGAGGGTCACTTGTAAGAGGGGTCCATTTTTCATTGCGGTGGAGCCCTGCCGGATTCCTCCCCGTTCCCACGGCGAAGCCCTGCCGGACTGGCGACTCGACTTCCGAACCAAGGAGGAGCGCCTACCATTCCACGCCAAGCTACATCCTCATTCATCGGAGTTCGGAGCCGGCATCCCCGTCGTCTTCCTCATGTGCATCGGAGCAAGGAGGGAGCTTCTTCCTCATCTTCCTCCGTCCATCCATTCGGCAGCGCCACCGCGCCACCATTTGGGGAAGCACCCCCCCCCCCCCCTAATTTTTATTTGTTTTTGTCTCCTCTGGGCCCCTCTTGGCTCTTTTTCTCCTTTTCATACACACACACACACATGCATGCATACACACACACCCCTACCTCCAAGGGGTTTAAAAGCCTCCACGCGGTAAGTACACTCCCATGCTATTCATTCATTTCATTTCATTTATTTAGATTTGTATACTACACACGTGGTTAATCCCCCCCTTCTTATTTATTTATCTTTTTTACAAGGGTAATCATTCAGAAAGCGCCATCTACCACGGCCGGCCGTGCTCGTAGAAGAAGAGGAACCCACATCCCCACGCAATCTTCCTCCACTCCAAAAGGATACACATTCGTGATCAACTTTTTCGTTCGCATCGTCGTTGTGCACCCCCTTTGTGCGTGCATCCTCCTTCGGTACCCTCGCGTACCTGGAGATCACGATCTTTCTTTCAATTAAGGAGTTGTCCCTTTTATATCTTCCTCCTTTGTGGAACGCTTCTCGGAGTTCCCGACGAACTCACGGCGGTGTCTACAAATTGGCGATCACGGTGGGACATCGCTTTATACCCTGCAAGCATGCTATGTGTTTGATTTTCTTTCTTTCCTGTACATCTATCCTGTTGTTTCCTTTTTTTTTTGTTCTCAGGTTGCCTTTGGAATCGCATCTGATATAGTGGACACGATTCAGTGTCTGATAATGCGTCCATTTTACCGGACGTGTTTCTGTTCTTTGTCACGGTGGCCTAGGTCGACGCATTTTTGTCTGCACAGTCCGTCCACAGGGACCAGGCACGGCT
Source organism: Colocasia esculenta (assembly GCA_014218235.1). Classification (NCBI taxonomy): domain Eukaryota; kingdom Viridiplantae; phylum Streptophyta; class Magnoliopsida; order Alismatales; family Araceae; genus Colocasia; species Colocasia esculenta. The sequence continues at coordinate 161,890,317 of CM024755.1, read as the reverse complement.
CTGGCAGCCTTCTGGGGCTTTCAGATCCACGTCCAGGTGACTGGACGTGATTCAGTTTGAGTCGCGACGTCTATACCCGACGCGATTCAAACTACCGACAGAAATGCGCCCCTTGGCCATTCTTTGCTATAACTGCTGCATACAGGGCATCTTGCATCGGTCGGGGGACCTCCTTCCCCCACATCCTAGGCTCCACACACCCTTTCGGTGAAGGAAAACTCTCCATTGGGCATTCCTTCCATTTGGACTAGCAAACCTTCTCCCGGAACCTCCGTAAGTCTCCGTACCCTGTGGATTCCCTCACGGCGGACTAAGCTGGTTGTACCATTCCGTTGACCCGGGTTAGACGTCCCATTGCGTGGTGAGGGTGAGCTTAGTTGTACCCTGAAGTATCCATAATCTACCCAACTAAGGTCTCACCTGGAGTGACACAACATTTTCAATCCATTAATTAATTGTGAAACTCCTAAAAACGAGTGTAAGCATCATAACTTGATTGAACCATCATTGATTGATTTATACCTTTGTTCGACTTGAATGTCCGGGCCTTTGGCTCAAACATGGCCATGATCAGAGAATCCTTCAGCTTGGTCTGGATATATCAGGCCCTCTCGTATAACTCCTCCATGGTTATCAGTTTGTTCATGGCCAAAATATACCTGAATTGCGGCGTGGCATTCGCCGTGACCATTTTCACTTGTTCTACCTCGAACAACGGATCTCTTAGCCTCTCGGCCATAGCTCTCCAGCGGTCAGCATAGTGCGTGAATTCTTCGTCAGCCTTCATTCTCTTGACCATCAGATCGGTGATTGACAGTGCAGGACCAACCCTATCTCTATACCTCTGTAGGAACTTTCTCCGAACTGCCTCAAAATCCTCGGCATTAGTGGGTTCTAAGGAATAGAACCACTCGAGTGCGGGCCCATCCAGAGATCGACGAAAAAGAAAGGCAAGGGCACGGTTATCATCTTGCCAAAATGAAGATTCGTACATGAATTCTTTGATATGTATGAACGGATTACTGGTGTCGTTGTAACGACGGTAGACCGGAAGCTCGGAAGGAGGTAGGTGGAAGACTGACATGGAAGGGAGTGCTAGTTCAAAGGAATCTTTGGGTGCAGACACCCTCTTCAGATCTTGCTCAAACCGACTCATCTTTGCCAGGAGGGATTGGGTGAGTTGGTTAGGGGATGGCTGGTGAGGTGACCCAGGAGGAGGGTGGTGGGGGACATTCACCTGGGTAGGAAAAACAGGGGGAGGAGCACCAGCGTGCACAGGGATACAGGTTGGTGTCCGAGGATGGTAAGTAGGCCTTGCCACGTCGAGGCTTAGCTGGATGAGAGAGGGCCTCCCAACAGGGCTGTGGGGGCGCGAATGGATAACAGAGTGGGCCCACGAGGGGGCAGGAGAGGCTCGGACCGTCGGGTCGCTAGCAGACTGGATGTGAATGCCCATGTCTGGGTGAGCAGTTTGAATGGGGTCAGGGACGGATTTCCCCTTGAGGGCAGCTTGTACCTCCTGAAGCTGAGGAGCTTGGAAGCTTTGAAGAATGTCCACAAGCTGGGACAAATCGACAGAGGCAGAGGGATTTGAAGTGTCACGCCTCGGGGAGAGTTGGGGGAGTTGAGTACCCATTGCATTAACATGTGAATTAGAGGGATCAATGTGGGGTTGATTATGGGGTTGGGGGAATTGTTGATTAGCATCATATTCCTCATTATACATCTCATCATAACCCATGTATTCGTACTCGGCCATTAGAAGGGACCGGCCTGAACGAAGCTGCATGAAAGCACTTGAGACACACAGTATGATTTAACAATCAACTGGCAGACAACTACTCAAACAAGTTTGAGAGAAGAAGTTAGTGGCTTTTAAATCAAACACTTAGGGATGCTTACGTCCACTTAAATGTTCAGTATGATTTAAGGTGGGTTTCAATTGTAGTGTGTCTCTCCAAACGGGTATGGGCCCAAATAGGTGAGATGACAACTCCGGGCTTACTAAACGACTCCCTCTCATGCAATGGGTATTCTAACTCGGGTCTCTGGGATAGTACAACTGGCTCGGTCCACCGTGAGGAATCCACGGGGTACGGAGACTTACGAAGGTTCCGATGAGGATTCTCTAGCCCAATGAGACGGAATGCCCAAAGGAGAGATAGCCCTCATCGAGAAGGTGTGTGGATCCTAGGAAAAGGAGGGAAGGAGGTCCATCGGCCGAAATATGCCCTGCAAATACAAAATGCAAAGAAATGGAAAAAAACCTGACGCTCTGGGACTGACTAAATCGCGTTCAGTACAGTGGATGCGCTTCAGTAAATCGCGTCCGTTCTGTCAGCCATGGACCTGACAGCTCGTAGAAGCTGTAAGAGCCGAGGCGACTCCCTCCAGACTCTGTCACGAATCACGTCTGGTACACTCACCGCACAACAAACAGCCAAAAAGCATCCTATGTACTGGACGCGGATCAAAGAAGCCACCGAAAGCAGGAAAAAAAGTTGTAAATCAATCAAGGCATGCTTCCAATAATTTAAACAGGATGAAGTGAGGACCAAATGAAGTTGCTCTCTTCAGGTGAAAGTAAGTAAGTGGGGGGGGGGGGGGGGGGGAGCAGGGTGGTGAGTTTTTTTTTTCTTCTTTTCCTTTAAAATAAATTTCTATGCAGGAAAGTGTGGAGAAGAATAAACAACACAACTACAAGCTGGTAACGGCGATGGACCACTTCAAATTGCACCGTGTGAGGTGCGAAAAGGGGAGTGTGCACCACGTGGGATACGAAGGGAATGACACACGTGGGTGTCGGAGGCGGGGCACACATGGGTGCCAAGGAGGTAACTAGACTAAAAAGAAGAAGCGTCTCACCGTGATCGCCAATCTGTAGATGTCGTTTTCTCTCTTCTTCTTCTTTTTCTCGAAAACAGCATCTCACTATGATGGGGGGTGTGATCGCCAGGCACGCGAGGGTGCCGAAGGAGACGAATGGAAAGGAAGGGGGTGTACTTACCTTCACCAGAGAAAAGAAGGAGTGCGGATGTGTGGGTCCTACCTCCTCCTTCCACCGGCCGGCTAGCGAAGGAGATTTAGCTCCGGTTACCTTGCAAGAAACAAAGACAAGAAACAAGTGAAAAAGGGTTAGACTGTGAAATGTAGAAGAAAGTCCAATGGGATGCAATGAAGATATATTAAAGGAGTGTTAACACACCTCGTGGGGGCGGTGTTAAACCCCTAAAAGTGTAGGAATGAAGAAATGATGTGCGCATGTGTGCATGATGGATGTGGTGTGATGCATGCACTAATTAACAAAAGGGGAAAGAAAAAAAGAAGGGAGGGATGAGGAATGGCGATGTAGCCCGCTGCCCGGATGGTGGAGTGGGGGACGGGGCCCCTCCCGCCTTGCACCGATCGGATGGGGAGGATGATGACTCCGCGCTCCTCGACGTAGCTTGAGGTGAGATGGCTCCTCCTCGGCTCCAGAACGTGTTTCTAATCCGACGGAACTTCGCCTCGAGAGGTTAGGGAACTTGGGCTCGGAGGTCGAGGTGCCGGTTCGGTAGGGCTTTGCCACCTCTGGGGTTGGGTGCTCAAATGGTTACCCTCGGGCCTATATTTATAGGTAAAGCATGCCCAAAATCGCGTCAAGTACAGTGGACGACTCTCTGTGATGAAACGCGTCCTCCCAAACCGCCACGTTTCAGAAGATCCCTTGATTCCCGTTGATTTGACATTACTGAAAGATTGCTGGATATGGATACATTTACGAATCGCGTCGGGTACTGTCGCCGCGTCTTTCCTAACTGAATCGATTTCTTTGACAAAATCGATCCTTGATTTGACGGTTCTGAAATGCGGCGACCTGAGCGGACGCGATTCCCAAAATAAGACATAATTACCCGTATGGGATCTCTTAAATGTTCAGGCCGTAGGGTAGGTCCTAAAGTTTGACTTTAAATTACGGCGAGGTCAGAGGACGCGTATCAGAATAGCCATGTGCCGAAAAAAACAAGTGTGATTAGCGTCGACTGTACCTGCCGTGGATCAACCCCAAACGGCGTCCACTGTACCGGACGTGAGTATATTAAGTTCAACAAGCCCCTTTCAGCCTTCTTAGAAATCCTAAAAATCTTAGATAAATCCAAGAAAAAATAGGAAAATCACTCAAGAGTTTAACTGAAGAGAGCCACTTCAAGACATTACGGTGTAACATGAAATTTACACGATATGTTTCCGAAATGGAGTGTCTATATGGGTGACCTCCTGGGAAGTCCTCGTGTTGCACCCCTTTTTTGCCCCCTCTGCTCCCCCTTTTTGCCAGACCTCCGATCTCCCCCTCCCCATCCGCCTCCCTTTTTATTCTCCCGTTCGCATCTTCACGAGTAAGATCATACCAACACTAATGCACCGGATCCCATCAGAACTGTGAAGTTAAGCGTGCTTGGGCAAGAGTAGTACTAGGATGGGTGACCTCTAGGAAGTCTTCGTGTTGCACCCCTTTTTTGCTGTGTTGCTCCCCCTTTTTGCCTGACCTCCGATCTCCCCCTCCCCATCCGCCTCCCTTTTTATTCTCCCATTCACCTCTTCTCCATGGGTGCGATCATTCCAGCACTAATGCACCAGATCCCATCAGAACTCCAAAGTTAAGTGTGCTTGGGCGAGAATAGTACTAGGATGGATAACCTCCTGGAAAGTCCTCGTGTTGCACCCCTTTATTTCCATGTTGCTCCCCCTTTTTACCCGACCTCCGATCTCCCCCTCCCCATCCGCCTCCATTTTTATTCTCATGTTCGCCTCTTCTCCACGGGTGCGATCATAACGGCACTAATGCACTGGATCCCAAAAGAAATCCAAAGTTAAGCGTGCTTAGGCGAAAGTAGTACTAGGATGGGTGACCTCCTAGGAAGTCCTCGTGTTGGACCCCTTTTTTGCCTTGTTGATCCCCTTTTTGCCCGACCTCCGATCTCCCCCTCCCCATCTGCCTCCCTTTTTATTCTCTCGTTCGCCTCTTCTACACGTGTGCGATCATACCAGCACTAATGCACTGGATCCCATCAGAACTCCGAAGTTAAGCGTGCTTGGGTGACAGTAGTACTAGGATAGGTGACTCCTGGGAAGTTCTCGTGTTGCACCCCTTTTTTGCCCCCTCCGCTCCCCCGTTTTGCCAGACCTCCGATCTCCCCCTCCCCATCCGCCTCCCTTTTTATTCTCCCGTTCACCTCTTCTCCACGGGTGCGATCATACCAGCTCTAATGCACCAGTTCACATCAGAACTTCAAAGTTAAGCGTGCTTGGGCGAGAGTAGTACTAGGAAGGGTGACCTCCTGAGAATTCCTTATGTTGCACCCCTTTTTTGCCGTGTTGCTCCCCCTTTTTGCCTGACCTCCGATCTCCCCCTCCCCATATGCTTCCCTTTTTATTCTCCCATTCGCCTCTTCTCCACGGGTGCGATCATACCAGCACTAATGCACCGGATCCCATCAGAACTCCGAAGTTAAGCATGCTGGGGTGAGAGTAGTACTAGGATGGGTGACCTCCTGGGTAGTCCTCTTGTTACACCCCCTTTTTGCCCCCTCCACTCCCCCTTTTTGTCCGACCTCCAATCTCCCCCTCACCACCCGCCTCCCTTTTTATTTTCCCGATCGCCTCTTCTCCACGGGTGCGATCATACCAGCACTAATGCACTGGATTCCATCAGAACTACGAAGTTAAGAGTGACTGGGCGAGAATAGTACTAGGAAGGGTGACCTTCGGGGATGTCCTCGTGTTGCACCTCTTTTTTGCCCCTCCGCTCCCCCTTTTTGCCCGACCTCCGATCTCCCCCTCCCCATCTGCCTCCCTTTTTATTCTCCCATTCGCATGTTCTCCACTGGTGCGATCATGCCAGCACTAATGCACCGGATCAAATTAGAAATCCAAAGTTAAGCGTGCTTGAGCGAGAGTAGTACTAGGATGGGTAACCTCCTGGGAAGTCCTCGTGTTGCACCCCTTTTTTGCCCCCTCCGCTACCCCTTTTTGCCCGACCTCCGATCTCCCCTCCCCACCCGCCTCCCTTTTTATTCTCTCGTTCGCCTCTTCTCCACGGGTGCGATCATACCAGCACTAATGTACCGGATCCCAGCAGAACTCCGAAGTTAAGCGTGCTTGGGCGAGAGTAGTAGTAGAATGGGTGACCTTCTGGGAAGTCCTCGTGTTGCACCCCTTTTTTTCCCCCTCAGCTCCCCCTTTTTTCCCGACCTCCTATCTCCCCTTCCCCACCTGCCTCCCTTTTTATTCTCTCATTCGCCTCTTCTCCACAGATGCGATCATACCAGCACAAATGTATTGGATCCCATCAGAACTCTGAAGTTAAGCGTGCTTGGGCGAGAGTAGTACTAGGTTGGGTGACGTCCTGGGAAGTCCTCGTGTTGCACCCCTTTTCTTTCCCCTCAGCTCCCCCTTTTTTCCCGACCTCCGATCTCCCCCTCCCCACTTGCCTCCCTTTTTATTCTCTCGTTCGCCTCTTCTCCACGGTGTAGACACCCGATTCTGGCCTACAAGTCGAACCACATTCCTTGTTATCTTAGTGAGCCCCAAGTTTGTCATTCACCTTTAGCCCACCTTTAGCCTTGCTTTGAGCCCATTAACAGCCCATTAACAGCCCAATTTTTAGGATATCCCGACCATTATCTCTTAAAAAGAGTCGTTGAGCTTAAATGCCTATTATTCTCCCATTTGATTGGCCAATAATTCAAGAATAATTGATTTTCCTTAATGCGACTGGTCGTGGCGCCGCGTTAATACTTGTCGCACCCCCTATGGCCGTCGTGACAGCCCATGCATATCCATGCACGTGGTCTTGCTGTCGCGCCCCTTCTGGCCGTCGCGTTAGTCCCTGTCGCACCCCTACGACCCATCGCGACAATAGCCGCATGCGTTGGCCTCCGCAACCACCTCCTATTTATCCTCTTATGGCTTTTGCATTTACCCCCAAGCAACCCCCCAACCTCCTGAGCGCATCTTGGGATTGTGGGACTCCTTGGGCATCCTTTGGACTCTCACCCATGAGATTTAATGGCATTTATCCTTTATTTGGGTGATTTATCATAAAAATGAGATTATTCTCTCTCTTTTCTCTATAAAAGCAAGTCCTCTCCCTCAAGAAGAAAGGGGGTCCCGATTTTCATCCCGAAGGGCTGCCGAAATTTCCTTTGAGCTGGACTTAGCCCGCAGCCCTCTCTTTCTCTCTCATTTCCACCTTTTCTCTTCACCAAGCTATGTCTCTTTCTTCATCCATGAGGCTTGGAAGTGGAGGAGGTGACTCTTGGAGCATCTACATCAACTGAGGACGTCATATAGCACCAGGGAGTCGCCCCTTTGGGGCTCTTTCTTCCTCTCCCTCTCCTTTTCTTCTTTCATGCATGTTATTTCCTTTTAGTAGGTAGGATTCATTCCACTTTTCCACCCACATTTTCCATCACCCAAGCGGTTTAAAAACCACCCCCCAGGTCCGTTCCCACCATGCTTTCATGTTACTTTTTATTTGAGGATAGATTCTGCGCTTAAGCTTATTCTAACAGGGTTTTCTTTCTTGTTTTCATTATTTTGGCAGGCATCCAAGCAAAGCTGACGAGCAGCTCTTGTTCTTTGGCCGGCTGGGGAGCAGGAAGAAGGTCCTCTCAAATTTCTCCCGCACTACAGAGGACGCGACGGAGGACGGCGACGCGACAAAGAAACGCATCCTACCCGGGCGTCGCGACATCAAGCCCATCGCGGCGGGATCACCCGTCGCGATCTCAGTGAGTCCTTCTGTCCTCTTTCCTTTTCCTAGCTTAGTTAGCCCGTCTCATTCTCATTATTAGGCAACTATCTAGGTGGCGATCACATCCATGTTTCCATGCTTCTATAGTTAATACATGTTTGCATGTCTTGGGGGTTGCACATTCCACGTGATTACACCTTTTGGCGATCACGGTGGGACCTTCAGTGCTAGCCTCGTGAGTTTAGCCTATTTGTCTGCCATGTTTTGTTGTTTAAATGCTTTCCTAGAACCCTGTTAGGTATGTTTTTTATGTTGTTTTGATGTTTCTGTCCTCTGTTGGGAACGCGGCGTATCGCGTCGCCGCAATCTAGTCGCGTCGACAGTGATCGACACGAAAAGAGATACGTGTTTCTCCTCTTCTGTACACCCTATTTCTTTTCTGAGGATCCATCCATGTCTCTTCCATGCTATTCTGCATGTCTGTTCGCGTTTCCCTCTGTTAGAATCCTGCTAGGGTTCGGATTTCCCTTTTCTTTTACTGTTTATTTTTCGGATCTTATCGCGGTGGGTCACAGGGTCACGATCTTGTCGCGTCGTGCGTGGAGGGCGCGTCTTCAGGTACACATTACTTGTTAGTGCTTTTGATCCTTGTTCTGGTTTCTGTGTGATCCATGAGCTTTGATGTGTTATGTTGGTTATTCCATGCTTGTTCTGTGCTTTAGGATAGCCTGTTTGCTCTTTGTTTGCGTGTGATTAAAGGCCTCAGCATTTTGCTGATATCGCGGCTGGGTTTCTAGTCGCGATAGGGTTGCGGCGTATCTGGCCGCCGCGACTTATTCTGAGGCCTGTTAGTCACCCTGTTTTGCTATTAGTTGCATATTCCATACATTTTTTGGTACTTAGGCCCGTGCATACACTACTGATCCATACTGTTTAGGTTATCCTCCTTGGTTGAGTGGGTCCACTCACTTGCGAGCACTCGTGGGCTGACCAGGGCCGCCTTCCGAGAGCCTCCGTAAGTCCTCGCGATCATACGCACGTTGTGGTTCACCGGCTGGTTGTACCCGTTGTACACTTAGTTTGAGCCATCCCCCCGCGCGTGAGTTGTATGTCTCCCCTAGTTGCACCGGAGGACTTGAGTTCATACCTATTAGTGTCCCGCTTGTCCAAGTGATATTCCATTAATTAATCCATTTAAAGGTTAAGTGCAAACTCTAAAATTTGGACGTCAATCATGATAACTTGAGTGCTTATTCGGTGCATCCCTTCTTATCTCACAGTCCCCTTCTTGTCTGTGATAGAGTCTAGGATATTTGTTTGGTTAGTGTCATCTCCCCTAATTGCTTAGGGGCGGTGCATGCGTCATTGTTTAGGTAGACCGAGTCAGTCCCCTCCATCTATTGTACTATATCATAATCCCCTGTTTGACATGGACCATTTCGGGTCCTTGCCGATGATTCTTTGCCCATTGGGCTCCTAGAGGATGTGGCCCAACCCTCTACGGCCATCCTCTCCGGGCACATTCAGCCCCCAACTCTTGTTGACGGTCGGTCCCGCCCCCCTTCTCCTTCTGGGGCGGATGACCCGCATACCCAATTCAGTTAGCTTCTCCCCCATCTGAGTCTGGATCAAGTCTGCGAATTCCTGGCCGCTGCCAAAGGCAAGCGACCCCTATCTCCTACCTTGCATAGGTCTGCCCAACAGGCAGCTTCCTCCACTCCTGTTATTTCAGCGCCACATGTACCCTCCGTTATGGTAGATCCTACACCCCTCCGTCCGCGGGCTATTCACTTTTCTGAGCCTATCTACCTTCCGGCGTGGGAGGTTCGGCCAAGTCCCCTCTGATAACCTCATTTTATCAGGCCGAGCCGGCTCCCCTTCCCCGTGAGAGGTCCTACTCTGTGGAGCGATCTCACTCCCTCATTCCTGCTCACCACTCCACATCCCCTTCCGTTTTCTTAGCAGAATGGACATCAATGAAGCAGGAGCTCCATGACCTAAGGAGACAATTGGACCCGCAGAAGGCCGTGGACATTCCCCTTCCATCTTTTCAACATCTCCGTGTCCCACCTAAGTCAGAACTCCCTGTCTATCAACGGTACTCTAGGAATGGTGACCCCTATGTGCATTTGAAAGATTTTGTATATGAATCAGCCCGCATAAGTACGACCGCCATCTCATGGCGTACTTGTTTCGCAAATCATTGGATGGAGCGGCCCTCGAGTGGTTCTACTCTTTGCCCCCTGAGGAGGCCGAAGATTTTTGCATTGTTCAAGAAAGGTTCTTACAGCAGTTTCAGGATCAGGTCGGACCCGAGTATTCTTTTGTTGATTTAGCGGCCGAGAAAATGAAGCCTGATGAGGAGTTTGCTGTCTACGCCGACAGGTGGTGTGCCTTGGCTGCTAAGGTCCGATGTCCCATGCCGGAGGAAGAGAAGGTCAAATTGTTAATTTCCAATGCCACACCGACCTACGGTGCCATCTTAGCTATGAACGACATCACCACCATGCACCAATTGTATAGTCGAGCCCGTTTCATCCAAACTCAACTTAAAGACTCTCCTATCCATTCCATATTTGAGACCCCCAAGTCTCGCTATCCCAAGAAGCCCCAGAGACCTGTCACTGAGGGAATCCAAACCAATGAGCAGGTAGGTGCAGTGAACAACCCCCAAGGCCTAGTAGGTAAGTCACTCCTTAATCAGCAACCCCAACAACCATGGAACAATAGACAACCTCCTCAGACTCAAAATCCTCAGCAAGATCAACGTCAATACAACCAGGTCCCTCCACCCCAAAATGACTATGCTCCTGGAAAGCCCAATGGGCCTAAGAGGGCGCAATACCCTCCTCTTCCAGAAACCCTTGCTGATATCTTTGCGGCCCTTATGTCTTTAAATGCTCTTAGGCTCCCTCCCGAGAAACCAAATTGGAACATGGCAGCAGACCAAACAAAGTATTGTGTGTACCATCGCCATTTGGGCCACAATGTGTCAGATTGCTTCCAATTTCGGGACATTATATATGATCTCCATGAACAGAATCAAATTGATTGGGCCGAGATGAAGAGGTTGATCCAGTCACTGAGGGACCAATAGGGTCAGAGGCAGCAGCAAAGGCGACAGCAGCCACAGTAACAACAGCAGCATTTCCAGCAGCAACAGCAACCATTTCAGCAACAGCAACTGTTCCAGCAGCAATACTAGCAACAACAATATCCACAGCAACCACAGCAACTGGAAAATGACCTCGGCATAATTCGCAATCCTATGCCGCAGCATCAGCCCGCTCTGAACCCCCAACCTGCTCCACCACCTCCTCCACCAGCTCAGGTTAACCCCGTCATCCACCATCAGTCACCAGAAGCTGCATGGGCCTTTGACGAAGAGCACAAGGTAGGCCAGCTCTTGGCTATTTCCCATGCCGAACCTACCACCATCACACCCACATCCACCACATCTACCTCTACCACACCTATCATTGCCACTATTACCTCGCCCCTCTACAACACTCCCCTTGTATCGCCCATCGTTCCGTCACCTCTCAACATCCTGTTCTCCCTTGCGCCAGCACCCTTATTAGCCACCCCCTCTATCATTGACACCACTTCACCTCCCCTTCACCACAACCTCGCCCTACGGAGCGGGCGGATGTTCCACCAGATGTACCCAAATGCATCTGTGTCTATGCCGGGTCAACCGACCCAAACTTCCAACAACCAGCAGCAGCAACAAGACATTGAGGAGATAGATCCGGTCCCGGGGACCCAATATGACATACTGAAGCATTTGGATCAAACTCCAGCCAAGATATCCATCCTTGAGCTAATTAAAAGGTCGCAGACGCATCAAGATGCCTTAAGGGTGTTTCTGCAAAGGGTCATCGTAAATGAAGATATGAACCCTGATAATCTGCCATATGTCCTCTCCATTGTCAATAAAGGGCCAACAATTACTTTCTCAGACAGTGAGTTAGCTCCCCCAGAGGCCAGGAGAATGCCTTTATGTGTCACCCTGACCATAAACAAAATGGATGTTGATGCCGCATTGGTCGATACTGTAGCCTCTATAAATGCGTGCCCGCTAAGCACTTTGCGGTGTAGCAATACTTCGAAACACCATTTACAACCCACTCCTATCACCATAGCAGCATATGACAACTCCAGGCGAGCTTGCCACGGTGTTATCTCTCTACAGACAGAGCTAGGCCCACTTGTCATGACAGTGGATTTTTATGTGCTTGACATTGATCCGGCCTTCAAAGCCATTTTGGGTCGCCCATGGATTGAGGCGTTAGGGGCAGTCCCCTCTACAACCCATCAATGCTTGAAATTTCCATTCCAAGGGCGAATAGTTAAAGTCAAAAGTGCAGCAACTTCATATACAGTGGAGGCTATTGAGAAAATCATGCCATCGGTCTGGCCATCGAACAGGCCCATCATCTCAGTGCTAGATGTGAATTATCCTTGGGCTTATACATTTTCCAGCAACCGCCAAATTGTATCCCCATCAGTGGCCGCTGTTAAGAAGGGAACATTGACGAACACCAAGGGCTGGAACATTATGGTTAGAATTGGGTATCAGACAGGAAAGGGTCTTGGCGCTCACCTTCAGGGGAGGACTCAGATCATCAATGATCCCCAAGAAATTCACAAAACGGAGGCTTGGATACCAAGAGGAATGTAAGCAGTGGGTAGCACATTCATCTACATCAAACTTAGACCAAGAGCCTCTCACCTGGACTCTATATGATCATTTTGACAGAGGGCCCATGCAACCAGGCTACAACACTGTCATGACAGAAGCACTATTGTCCCCATATCAAGCTCTGGAGGCCCAGCGGCCCAGCAAAAAGATGAAGCCTGAAGAAACAGGGGCAGAAGAGCCAGATCTAGAAGACTTACTCTCAGCTGTCAGTTTTGTGTTCAAGGAGGACAACACCGTGCAGTCCCTGGTAGCAGAGGCAGAAGAACAAGACCTTAAAGACCTTGTCTTGGCAGTCAGTCATTTGTTCAAAGAAGATACCACCACACATTCTCCAGCAATCGAATAGTCAGTATCAGCAGCCACCACCAAGCGACAGTTGCTTGAACCTGGTGAGGACTTTGAAGTCATAAACTCCATCAATCCAACAAAGGAGTTCTGGCCAAGGTATTCCCGGCCTTCTAGTCATTATGTGTCTTCCATCCTGGTTTATAATTTCGCCTTCATTCCTTCTTCTCCTCCTCTTATCCTCTAATTCTCTCCTGACGCTCTCAAAGCGTTAACCGTTTCTTTGTCTCTTTTCACTATTTTCTTTAATGGCTCAGTTTTGTCCTTCTCCCGATGCCTCCACATGTAGGATAATTCATTTCTTTCCTTAGTTTAAGGTGTCAAAAAAAGTTAAAAAAACAACAAAAAAAAATGTTGTCTCCCCCTCTTTCTCCCCAGCAATCGGACGGTGACCCCCGTCTTTCTCCCCTTTTCTTCAGATGGCGATCCCCGTCTTTTCCCTTCCTCCTTCATCGGACGGCGATCCCCATTCTTCCCCCTTTTCCAAGCATCAACCTTCCCATTCCTAGCTCCACAATCCCAGCTCTTGACGGCGATCCCCGTCATTCACCGCTTCTGGCTTTCCGCTGCAATCCTTGCTTGACGGCGATCCCCGTCACCCCCATTCTCAGCACTCGAATGGAGATCCCTATCCCGGTGCTCCCTTTCTTTCGACAGCGATCTCCGTCACCGCGCACTCCTTTGCTTCCTTGGCGGCGATCCCCGCCTTTCTCCCCCTCCTGCTCAAACTACGATCCTCGCTCACAGACCACCATGGTCATTTTGGGCGATCTGAGTGAGGGGCCTTCTGTCCCCCTGCACCCCAACTCTACTCCGGGCACCCTGAGCTCGGGTGGCCCGCCTCCGCCTCCAGACCCATCGGAGGATTCCTACGGCCCAGCCGCACCTGTTGATTTCCATCCCAATAAACCTCTGGACACTTCTCCAGAGCCTCCTGTAAAGATCAACCCTAGTTTAGACTCAGGGGTAGGATTTAGCAAGTCCCCGTCCCCGTCTAGGAAGAGAAAGGGTAGTGGCATACCCCGTAGGTATCTATTAGATATGGTGCAAAGGTGTAGCGCTCTTCTAGCTGTTGAAGAGTTTGTCCAGGAAGCAGTAGTTCTGAACATAGAAGCTCAGCATGAAGAGGAAGGGCTAGACGATGGATTTAGAGTTTATGAAATCTTAACTGAGGAAGACCCAGCGGATGAAGAAGATGGTGAGATAGAGGACGCTGCCAAGATGTATGTAAGTGGCATGAGAAGATTCGATGAACCCACATCGGCAGTGGATGAACCCACCAAAGCGGTAAACGTTGAAACTGACGAAGATCCCGGGCTCCTAACCATAGCTTCCGGTCTCCCTTCTAAGGAAGAAGAGGCACTCGTAGAAATGCTAAGGGAGTTCAAGGATTCTTTTTCCTGGTCATACGACGACATGCCTGGCACCGACCCCGAATTGGTGGAACATAGGTTAATCTTGAAGCCAGGGGCAGTTTCCGTTAAATAGAAGTTAAGGCGTTTCCTCCCCCACATTGCTTTGAAGATGAAAGAGGATATTGACAAGCTACACAAAGCTAAGTTCATCCGTGAAGTCCTCTATCCATTGTGGGTGGCGAACATAGTCCCGGTAATGAAAAAAGATGGAAGAGTGCGAATTTGCATAAACTTCCGGGACTTGAATAAGGCATGTCCAAAGGACGGTTTCCCTTTACCTCATTTGGATGTGTTGATTGATAACACCGCTGGATATGAAACTCTATCATTCATGGATGGTTACTCAGGATATAATCAAATCCATCTAGCCCCGGAGGACCAAGAGAAAACCTCCTTCACCACGCCCTGGGGAACTTATTGCTATGTGGTCATGCCGTTTGGATTGAAGAATGCCGGCGCCACTTATCAAAGGGCAATGTTAGCTATCTTCCATGATATGATTCATATCGATGTTGAGGTTTATGTGGATGATATTGTGGTGAAGTCTCAGACTCGAAGAGAACACTCCTCCGTGCTTGCCAAAGTGTTCCTCCGCGCACAAGAATATCAATTGAAGATGAATCCAAAGAAGTGCGTGTTTGGGGTTTCCTCAAAAAAATTGCTAGGTTTTATAGTTAGCAAACGAGGGATTCAGATAGACCCACACAAGGCCAAGGCAATAAATGAGATGCCTCCTCCTAAGAACATATCTGAGCTTCAAGGTTTGATCGGTCGACTTCAGTTCATAAAGAGATTCATATCTCAGCACTCCCAAAGATGTCGTCCTTTCTATGAACTGTTAAAAGGAGGAGCCAAATTCGAATGGAACGCTAAGTGCCAGGAGGCCTTTGATGAACTCAAGAGTTATCTCATGAATCCGCCCGTGCTGCAGGCGCCTATCCTTGGGAAACCCTTAATCCTATATCTGTCGACTATTGAGGACTCCCTAGGAGCTGTCCTTGCATAACATGATGATTCGGGGAGAGAAAGGGAAGTCTATTACCTATCTAGGCTCTTCAATCCTTCCGAGCTCAAACTCACCACAATGGAGAAAACGTGCGAGCGCTAGTGTGGGTAGTGCAGAAATTGAAGCACTACCTCCTAGCCCATAGGGTGAGTTTGATTTCTAGAATGGATCCTATTAGGTATCTCCTGGAGATGCCAGTCCTCGCCGACAGATTGGCGCGTTGGCAGAGCTTCTTGTCTCAATTCGATATCACCTTTGTAGTCCAGAAGGCTATAAAAGGGTATGTCATTGCTGAGCACCTTGCTCACCTCCCTCTTCCTCACAGTGACACGGTTTAAGAGGATTTCCCCAATGAAAACCGGTCACTCATCTCTCGCGATCCCTTCTGGTCGCTCCACTTTGATGGGGCTCTCAATTCTAGGGGACAGGGCATAGGTGTTGTCTTGCTCACCCCAGAAGGGATTACCATTCCACTTGTGTATCAACTCCAGTTCCCTGCCACCAATAATGTCTCCGAGTATGAGGCTCTCCTAGTTGGTCTAAAGCTTGTCTATCTCTTAGGCGCGCGCCATCTCAAGATCATAGGAGACTCTCAACTTGTTCTCCGATAGGTCCTTTCTACCTATCGCACTCGTGACCCCAAGCTCAAGCCTTATCAAGATCTGGTCACACTCCTAGCGAAGCAATTCCGCAAACTCATCTACGTTCACACCCCTCGCTCTCAGAATATCCTGGCCGATGCCCTTACATCCCTGGCCTCATCTCTCTCTTTCCCTCTCAGCCGCAGCGCTGAAATAATCACTGTTCAAAGATTAGAAGCTCCCTCCACTCAGGACCCTTGGTTCAATAACCTTAGGAGCTCTTTAGTCTTGAAGGTAGAGAGAAGAGAAGCAAAGGAAGTGTTGTTGTTAGAGCTAGGAGAAATGATGGAGGAAGAAAGGCCATGGTACCACGAAATTGAGTAGTACTGCAAAGACGGTACTTTGCCACAAGAAGCCGAAGTTGAGGATAGGAGAGCCATCTGTAGAGCTGCGTTAAGATATACCATTGTTGGAGAAGTGTTGTATAGACGCGCTCTAAACGGAATGCTCCTCAGATGTTTGCAAGATTAAGAAGCCTGGAAGGTGGTGGAAGGAGCCCACTCCAGTGAATGTGGAGGGCATGTGAATAGCCAAATGTTGGCTAAGAAGATCCTTAGGCAGGGCTACTACTGGCCGACCTTAGAAGAAGACTGTGCCATCTACGTACGTAGGTGTGTCAAGTGCCAGCTCCATGCCGATAAGATCCATGCTCCGTCCTCTTCTTTGCATCCACTATCTTCTCCTTAGCCTTTCTTCATGTGGGCCTTTGATATCATTGGACCCCTTGGTGATCCTAATGCTCAAGTAAAAAAGAAATCTTTCATTCTCACTGCTACTGAGCACTTCACCAAGTGGGCCGAAGCAGAGGCATTTGCCAAAATCAAAGGCTCGACCGTGTGCAGATTCATCATGAAGAACATGATCTCGCGGTTCGGAGTGCTAAGTGGCTTCGTCACCGACAATGGACCCCAGTTCATCTCACAAGAGCTTCAGGACCTATGTAAGAAATTCAATATTTTCTTGCATCATTCGTCTCTGTATTATCCACAAGGCAATGGCCAAGCCGAAGCCACAAATAAAATGCTTTTGAAAATTTTAAAGAAAACTTGTGAGTCTCATAAGTTCGCTGATTGGCCTGAAAAATTGATTGAGGCTCTATGGGCCTATCGTACTTCCGTCCGCACGCCCACTGGGCAAACTCCCTTTTCACTTACATACAGGATGGAGGCCGTATGCCCACATGAGATCCTCATTCCCTCACTAAGAGTTCAGCTGGACAAAGAACTTAATCCCGACAAATGTTGAGAGGCGTTACTTACGCAACTGGAACTCCTAGACGAACGGCTTCTAGCCGCGGCCGATCATGTACTTTCATATCAAAATATACTCTCAAGATCTTTTCAAAAGAAAGTGATTGAACGCAAATTCCAATAAGGCGACATGGTTTTGAAACGAATTTTCATAAAACCTGGAGGTCCTAGGTCAAAATTGCAAGCAAACTAGGAAGGGTCGTACGTTGTTAAGGAAGTGTACCCTGGGAACGCGTATAGGCTTATCAATGTTGATGGTGAGGAGATCTCTCACCTATAGAATGGGCTATATCTTAAAAGATTCTACCCCTAATAAAATGTTTTCAATAGTGACATCGTTTTACAAAAGAATGTTAGCAGCTATGTGTCTCACTCCCCTTTCATTTGTTGATAAATGACCCTTATGCTCAGTCACACACACCACACAGCAACCCAGGGCTAATTTTTCTTAGTTAGTGGTGTTTCTGCCTAGCCCTAGTGTGGGGTGCGAAGGTCAATTCTCTTCTTGCTCGGACAAGGTCTAGGGGCAAAAGGACGCTAACTTGTGGACTAGGGGAGGTGTAGCTCATATGTATGAAGTCTCAAAGAGAGACGGTCTGTTCAAAAGAAAGAAAAGAAAAAAAGAGAAAAGAGAAAATTGATAAAAATAAGAAGTAAGCGGAAAATTGAAAATAGGGGCATGTCAAAGAGTGGCAGTACAGTTCCCCGTGGGATGCCCTTGAGCCCGATCTCACACATGCCCTAGACAAAATAATGACCACAAAGTCTCTGGACAACAGACAGAATCCATGTGAGGTACACCCTTGCAAGTCATACAAGCTAGTCTCCCAAGCACCAAGTCCAAGTCTTGTCTCCTTTAAGTCTTCCTATCCCCGCTAATGACTGGAGAACCCCGCACCTGGTCTACATTAGAACGTTAGTGACTAAGGGCAAGTGGCCTTTGGGGAGCCAAAAGCAAATGCACACTGTGCTTAGGGGATATTTGACAAACATAAGATAGGAATGAGATCCTTAGCCAATCGTTCAAATGCAAAAGATGTCGTTATCAGATAACTCCAAAAATCCAAAAAAATCAGAAAACCCCAAAAAATCCAAAAAAAATTAAAACTCCAAAATCTAAAAAAAATAGAAAACTCCAAAATCTAAAAAAAATCAGAAAACCCCAAAAATCCAAAAAAATAAATCAGAAAAACCCCAAAGTCCAAAAAATCAGAAAATTCCAAATATCCAAAAAAATAGAAATTCTCAAAATCCAAAAAATAGAAAATCCTGAAAATTCAAAAAAAATGTGTGTACATATCGCTTTCTTTTGGCATGCATTATTTCGATTTACTTTTCGTCTATTTAAATAAGGCTTAGCCCCTTGACAATTACGAATTTAAAAGTCATTTTTACCTAGCGCAAGGGGCTGAGCCAAAGTGCAGATCTAACATGTTTTCCTAAGTGTGCAGGGACATGAAATTTTTGGAACACGTGCAACAATGTACTCAGGGTACTCTCTTTCCCTCTCTCTTATTCGGATCTCATCTCACACTCGTGTCAATTGCAAATTCATTCATTTTTATAAATATTGACATAAAAAAAGATCAACTAAGAGATAAGTATTATGTACAAAGATAAGGGGGAGGTGGCTCACAAACTCCTCACTGACCACTGTCGCTCTCCCCGGATCCCTCATGCTTATCTGGTGGTGGTGGCATCTCACCACTACCCAGACCACTCCTGGCGCTCGTCTCACCACCGAGGTGCCTCTCATCATCCTTGTTCCTCCTCCAACTGGAGGAACCTACTAAATACTGGCGAACTGAGGCGCCGCTCGCACCAGTCGCCCCACTCGCGCCGCTCTGGCTTCGTGACCGGCCTATGGCCGTCATCACCTCCTGAAGTCCCCACGCTAGGGTCTGCTATGCATGCAGATCAGCGTGCAGCCGGGCCAACTCCTCCTGGTCCACCGACGACCCCTGCACTCGCAGCGTCGCTAGCTCTCTCGTCGCCTCTGCCACGTGTGACTTAGCTGCCTCCGCCCGGATGTGCAACTGATCCCTCTCTCCGGTCACGGTGTCGAGCTGCCCGTGCAGCTGGGCCGGTCGGTTGGTGGTAGTCCTCAGCTCCGTCTCCTGCAGGGAAAGCCAAGTCAGTGCCAAATTTGAATAATTTTTAATTCAAATCTCTCTCTCACTTACCCGCTCAGCCAACTCCGCCCGCGCCTCCTCGGCCCTCCAAACGACATATGCCAGTCGATCCTCCAGATCTGACTGGGAGCTCTCTGCTGCTCTGGAGGAGGATGCACCGGATTGTGCCCTCCTCACTCTCTCTAGCTCCGCACGCTGCACATGCAACACTTGTCAAATTCTAAATCAGCTATAAAATTGGTAAAGTGCTAAAGTAAGTGCTTACCAGCTGCTCTGCCTCCCTCTGAGCGACCTCCCAGTCCTCCACCACCAAGTGAAGCAGGGCCCGAAGTGAGGCAATCTCTCCAGCCACATCCACCTACAAAGTCATTCCAAAAAAAAACATCAGCTCAATTCAGAAAGAAGCAATTAAAGGTCTGAGTTTATAAGATTTACATGTTGCCTCACGCCCTTGTAAACTCTCGCCCCGTACTTTAAGGCGAATGCCTGAAGGTACATATCATCGGATGTGGCGGTGGACTTGACTTGCTTGCCTCGGTGCTCCTAGTTTTGGATCTGCTCCTTGGCCCGCTCGCGCCAGTTGGTGGTGTCGTGAAGTCCCCAGAACCTCCGACCGGGCCTGGGAGTCCGGTCGTGGCTCGGAAACTCCACTGCGCACTATCGTAGGTCGAGCGACCTCTGGATCAAGTAGTGGTGGAGAGGTAGCACAAGGTTGAGTGCATGCACCCACACCGACCTACCAAAGTAGGGCGGGCCTGCACCAACCAAGGCTATCCCTCATCCCCATCCTCTAGATATGGCCGCCACACCACCTACACATCAAGCACATCTTATTAGTAGCCAAGTAATCAAAGCAATTAAAATCAAATTGAACTTAGAGAGAAGGGTTAGATCACTTACATCTAGCTGAGTGTAGACATCAATGGCATCCTGGAGAGACGCTAGCTGGTCCTCTAGGGGGTGTGTGTCCCTACATGGTACCCAGCGTCGAGCAAGGGGTACGACGCCCGGTCGCTCTAGGA
Source organism: Colocasia esculenta (assembly GCA_014218235.1). Taxonomy (NCBI): domain Eukaryota; kingdom Viridiplantae; phylum Streptophyta; class Magnoliopsida; order Alismatales; family Araceae; genus Colocasia; species Colocasia esculenta. Next base: position 161,870,066 of record CM024755.1, on the reverse strand, counting down.
TCCCCCTCTTCAGGCCAGGGAGGTGGAGGTAGGCCCAGACCTGTAAGAACATGAAGCCACAGTTAGATCACAGTTATAATATCAAAAGGGCAATTTAAGTAAAAGGGGCAAGAGAAGTAGTGTGTACCTGTAGGAAGGGGTAGAAGCCATTGATCGCGGTCTGCCGGTCCGACGAACCCAAGCTCTCGAACTGATGCGCCAGGAACACTGCTCCCCATGCATAACCCCCTACCTCACCTAGGTCCTCTAGCAGTGGTAGGAACCGGCAGTGGACCGGGTCGCCCCTCGTGGCAAACAGGAGTCTACCAAAGAAGAGGGTGAGGAAGCGACGTAGGTCTATGTCTGCTTGAGCCCCTGGCTCACTAGCTAGGCTCTCTTGGCAACCCTCCGCCAACCACTGCAGCTGCTCATCCACGGACTCAGCTACCCTCCTCCCGGTCTCAAATAGCCCTAAGCTCTCCTGAAGCTCGACCCTAGAGACAAGGGAGGACCTCTGCCCTACTGTCAACCCTAGCAGCCTATGGGCAAGCTCTCGATAGCAGGGGTAGGTGTAGCCACTCACTGGACGCCCGTGGACTCTAAGGCCAGTAATCCTACTCACATCCTCTAGGTTGGGGATCATATGTCCCCATGGAAGCACGAAGGATGTCGCCTCCGTGTCCCACCTGCTACGCAGGGCCTGGGTGAGAGGGGCGTCCGCCCTCATCCACTCTATCCTCAACACCTCCCCGAATCCCATCTTGTCTAATCGGTTTCTCTGGAACTCGGGAAAGGCTAAATATACCACTAAGACAAGGATCCAAGAGACCCGGGCCCTTATTTCTCCCTGCAAGCACAAGTCAATTCAAATATCAATTTAATCTCCCTACTGGTTGGACTCTCGGTTGAAGTTGCGGCGGCTTAGTGGGTCACGACCTTGTCACGGTGCCCCGATGCGTTGCGACAAGATCGCGCCCCGCTAGTGGATCGCGACCTTGTCGCGGTGGCCTTGACCGATGCGACATTGTCGTGACCCGTTGACTCACCATTCACAAAATTAGAGGTTAGGGCCTTGGAGACTTACCATTTTCATTGCGTGTTCCCGAGCTCTCACCGCTGCTTCTATGTCCACCATCGGAGCCTCCTCTTCCTTCATCTCCATGTCCGGTGCCACTTCCTCCACCGTGGCCGCCTCCTCGCGCCGCCAGGCGGCCCTCGTCACCGGCCGCTTCCTCCTCCCGTCACCCGACGAGCCGCCGCTTCCATTGCCACCGCCGCCCTCCATTGCCTCCGGTTTGGGGAGAGTGAGTGAGAGTATGAGAAAGAGCAAAGGGAGAGCAAGAGGGTGAGAGTGAGAAATCGCCAAAGGGGAGGAATCGCTGGAGAGAAAGGATTTCTTGCACGATGAACGCATAAAAGGGGGGAAGAAAGGGGGCTCCTGTGTTTTTAAATCGTCAGTTGATGTCGCGACGGCTATAGGCGTCGCGTTATTGTCGCGATAGCTAGGTAGGCCGCGACAATGTCACGACCCACCTCCCTGTCGTGACATGAAGGCGACAGCCTTGGGCTTCGCATCATCAACAGAGTGTTGCAAACTGTAGAAAACCAGTCTTTTATTGATTCAAATCATTCATTACATTGTCTAATCTTCCCTACAATCAATCAAATGCACTTTCCTATCCTAATTACCATATGATATCAACCCTACATCAATTACATCACTCTCAAGCTCCCGGTGCAGCTGAACGAACCCTCTTCAATGCCTCGAGATACTCTCGGGTCACGTCCTCATCCTCCACTACCTCAGCCTGAAGGAGGCTCGTGGTGCATCCTTCCCAGTGGACGATGGCGCTCCGCACGTCCCGCTCATCTTGATCATCATTCCTCTTTAGTTCCTGAATGGGCGGGTAGTGAGAGAGCAGAGGCACCACCGTGCATGCATCCCCGCACTGAAGGTGGCAGCGATCCAGATTGTACAGGACCAATGCCTTGTTGCCTATGAGCCGTAGAGCCAGTCCTGTGCGTTGTGGTAGGTAGATCATCTTGTTATGTAGGAAGCGTGGGCTCATGTCGAATTCTGTCACCGTCATTGTCTTGAAGTAATCGCGCCATTCTTTCATCCCTTTCACTTGCGCAGTCTTGCACCACGCCTGTGGTGTCATGTAGAGGGGTGCACCCACGAAAGTCAGTGGATGATGTAGCATGCTCTTGCACTCAGTAGAAAGGTTGTCCATTGTCCGAAATTGAATGTGCATCCCCATCCAGAGCTCGAGGGCGATGATAGAACCATAGAAAGAGCCTCCGGTGGCTGCAGAAGATAATCCAGCGTAAAGATAACCAAGGACGGCCTGTGCGATGCTCATACCTTCGGATACGGAGTCGATTATGCTCAGGTTGGGCAACGACATGGCGTCGTCTTCTGTCGGGAAGAGAATAACGCCGTAGATATAGATGGCGGTGGCTTTGGCTATAGCAAGATGGTTCCCAGTCTTGCGCTTGCACTGGGAGACAACCCACTGGGAGATAGGAAGGAGATGGACATGGCTCCGGCTAGTCATGCTGTAGAGATCTGTTTTCTTGGTGGTAATCTCCTCGAGTATGCTCCACACATTAATTGGAGCCATGGTGTAGGAAAGAGCATGCTCCTCTCCCCTCTTGTACTTAGAGAGACCCAACATCAGCTCAAGTTCTTCTAATAGGATGGTGGCCTCGAATCCGGGGAAGATGAATGTGTGCGTCTGGGGATGCCACAGCTCCGCCAATGCAGTGATGCTGTCCCACACGTGCACGATCTTGTGGTATTGCTTCACCAATGTGAGCACAGTTGTGAGCCCCCACTCACGTAGGTGATGGGTGTAGACGGTTCGTTTCCGCCCCGTTGCCGGATCCCTCGGATACTCGCGGACGCCGCCGGACTCTCGTTGGCGATGAAGGGGCCGCCGGTTGACCACGTTGACCCTCCAGTTGACTGAGTTGACTAGAAGGAAAATGCAGCAAACAAGCAAAACAAAGGAGATTTGGTGATCGCCAGGGCCTTACCTGTGCCCAAGGGGTTGCTGTGATCACGTCGGTGCAGTGGCCTCGCGTTGCAGGTGATGGTGGGACTTCAACTTCTCCTCCTTCGGCCGGCCAAAGGAGAAGAGCTCCGTAGTCTCCTGCGGGTTGTTCCTGCCAAAACAAAGACTCTATTAGACTCTAGGGAGTGTGGTAGATGCTCAAAACGAAGTGTGAGAAACCCAAAAGGAAAGTCCCGTACCGGTTGCGGACTTGAGAAGAGGGGTGGCCAAATGTTATGACCACCCTTCTTCCCTCCGTTTTTGGTTGGGAAACCCCTTTCTAGGTGTGTAGGAAGATAACCTACGTGCCTAGTGTGAGTGGGAAGGTGTGTGCAACATGCAAGCTAGCTAAAAAGTAGTAAGAAAAGAGAGAGGGAAGGAGATGTAGATCCTCGTTGTTGGTGTTGTGGCTCCTTGCAAGGGCTCCTCCAGCTCCAAAGTGAGCCTCCTGAACGTCCCAAGTGAAGAGAGAAAGGAGAGGATGAATGGTGGAAGGTGAGGTGCAAGTTTCTCTCTCCTCTCTCAAAGTGGCAGCATAAGGACGTCCAGCCTCTCTCCCCTTGCTTAGAGGGCTCAAGGGGCTGTTAAATAGATAGTGGAGCTCGGGGTTGGAGTGCCTAGGATGCTAAGTGTGAAGAAACACACTTACACACTTGGAAATCCATGCATTAAAGGTCCAACCAATGGGGGGAGGCCAAGTAGGATTTTTACTGGGTCAAGGGGGTGCCTAGGTGGCCCATATGCCCGTTGGGAACGGCTATATGCGTTGCATGGCCGAGAGAATGGTGCAAGTGGGCTGGAATCTCGGGGTAGTTGCGCAGACCAGGTAAACCCTATTGACGTCCATGGATCAGGCCGCCAACCTCATGCAGGCGTCCAGCGAGGTGGACGTCGGTATGGGTCAGCGTCCAGGGGGATTGCCGCCAACCAGTAGTCGGCGGCCATCGATGCTGCCGTCTACATGGGATTCGAGGCTGGTCAACAAATGGTCAAACGAGGGTTAATGGGCCAAAGAACCTTGCGGGAGATGGGCCAAATCTCGCATCTACAAAGGGTAGAAGCCATGGGGAGCATGTCAATCATAGGTGCTAACCACGGGACTTTTGAGAACCTCCTATGGCCCAGGAGAATCTAGAATAGCAGGAGAAAGAAGAAAAGACAGTTGGTAGCAGCAAGAGGAGAAGAAGAAGAACATGAAGAGAGAGAAGAATTAGAAGAAAGATAAAGTGCACTTACTTGGAGTTCCGGCCTTGCACAAATGTGCCGGGCACGAAGGAGAGGCGCTGCAGCTCGGCGTAGGACACTCGAGCCGCCTTGGGACCTACATAGGGCTTGATATCATCCTGGAAGGCAGAGAAAGACCTCTTCATGGATGAGGAGAGAGAAAATTGAAGGAGAGGAAGAGAGAGAGAGAGCTGCGATTTGGAGTCCCCTACAGCCCTATTTATAGAGCTCTAGGGTAGCTAGTCCATCCCAATCCTGTACCTAGGTGTTAGAGTCATATTAGGGTAGTTTAAGAGTCCTAGGAGAAGTCTAGGTAGGTTTAGATAAGGATAAGATCGGATGTTTCCATCTTTATCCCGTGACTGGTGTCGTGACGCCGCGATGCGTCGCGTTAAGGTTGCAACCACCAGGGCTCCGCGACCTTGTTGCGACCCCATGTGCGTCATGTTTGATCTGTTGTGTCTTTACATTATTTATTTATGATTTTCATTTGTGTGAATGTATATATTTTACCATTGTCATGTTTGTTCGCTTTATTCGTGAAAATAATCACACAAAAAAGTCAGAAAATCAGAAGAAAAAAATGAAAAAAATGGGACTTCACAGGTAAGTCAGGTAAGTATCTCTATCCATGTTCCCTTGCATTACTATATGGTATTTTACTTATTATATCATTTAAGGACCGACTGGTTCTCAATGTGCTCTGAGATTTGAGTTCTCCTTTACCAAAAATAGTGATGATCTAGGAGCACATTGTTAATCGTTGGATAGGCCGTTAAATCAGATGAGTTTGGGAACGACGGACTCTGTTTTGCACAGTGGTTGCAAGAAGACTCTTAACCCATTATTGTCTGTTTAGCAATATTATCCTTGATATATTTTCTATTTTCTCCTTTTCTTTGCATTTGATTTAATGATTTCTTTTCTTTAGCCCAACATGCATCATGTAGGACTTTGAGCTTTCATGTCTCATCCCTGGCTAATGGCGAGCCCTTGTTGAGTGCCCAACCATTCCACATTTTCCAAAACAAGAAATCCTATTCCACTCCGAATCAGAAGGTCTGCTTCTGAGTGAGTTGTTCATGTCGATTTGTTAAAGATTTCCCTGTCTGGATTCCCTATACAATTTCATCCTTATTCCTTTTGATCCATTTTGGTTGCGAATAGCTCCCAGGACAGAGTCATGAGTTACCTGCCTGGCACGCACATGTCCCTCCAAAATGAAACCTGCAGGCCAATCGGCTAGGGTACCTCTCAATAGAGAGGTTGATCGTCCCTTTTCTTTTTTCCTTCTCGTCCAGACTTGCGTCTTCCTTGCATTCTGCTCGAGCAACTAACTCGGGGCTTTCACGAAGATTCCACTTGCTTGTTGATTAGATCGGGTGTCTCTTTTCCTTGGCTCTCACTTTTCAGTCCACTCCGCATCATTTCCGCTTCGCCGTCACTTCATGACACCTTCCGCTGCACTTCTGCTTCGCTCCCCTGCAAAGTGGAAGCCAAGGAGGGGCAATCTGTAGACACCCGATTCTGGCCTGCAAGTCGAACCACATTCCTTGTTATCTTAGTGAGCCCCAAGTTGGTCATTCACCTTGAGCCCGCCTTTAGCCTTGCTTTGAGCCCATTAACAGCACATTAACAGCCCAATTTTCAGGATATCCTGTCCATTATCTCTTAAAAAGAGTCCTTGAGCTTAAATGTCTATTATTCTCCCATTTGATTGGCCAATAATTCAAGAATAATCGATTTTCCGTAACGCGACGGGTCGTGGTGCCACGTTAATACTTGTCGCACCCCCTATGGCCGTCGTGACAGCCCATGCATATCCATGCACGTGGCCTTGCTGTCGCGCCCCTTCTGGCCGTCACGTTAGTCCCTGTCGTGCCCCTACGACCCGTCGCGACACCAGCCGCATGCGCTGGCCTTCGCAACCACCTCCTATTTATCCTCTTATGGCCTTTGCATTTATCCCCAAGCAACCCCCCAACCTCCTGAGCGCATCTTGGGATTGTGGGACTCCATAGGCATCCTTTGGACTCTCACCCACAAAATTTAATGGCATTTGTCCTTTATTTGGGTTATTTATCATAAAAATGGGATTATTCTCTCTCATTTCTCTATAAAAGCAATGCCTCTCATTCAGGAAGAAAGGGGGCCCCGATTTTCATCCCGAAGGGCTGCCGAAATTTCCTTTGAGCTGAACTTAGCTGGCAGCCTTCTCTTTCCCTCTAATTTCCACCTTTTCTGTCCACCAAGTTGTCTCTTTCTTCATCCATGAGGCATGGAAGTGGAGAAGGCGACTCTTGAAGCATCTACATCAACTGAGGACGTCATATAGCACCAGGGAGTCGCCCCTTTAGGGCTCTTTCTTCCTCTCCCTCTCATTTTTTCTTTCATGCATGTTATTTCCTTTTAGTAGGTAGGATTCACTCCACTTTTCCACCCACGTTTTCCATCACCCAAGGGGTTTAAAAAACCACCCCCCGGTATGGATTCTACGCTTAAGCTTAATCTAACAGGGTTTTCTTTCTTGTTTTCGTTATTTTGGCAGGCATCCAAGAGAAGCTGACGAGCAGCTCTTGTTCTCTGGCCGACCGGGGAGTAGGAAGAAGGTCCTCTCATATTTCTCCCGCACTGCAGAGGGCGCGGCAGAGGAGGGCGACGCGACAAAGAAACGTGCCCTACCTGACGTCGCGACATCAAGCCCATCGCAGCGGGATCACCCGTTGCAATCTTAGTGAGTCCTTCTGTCCTCTTTCCTTTTCCTAGCTTAGTTAGCCATCTCATTCTCATTATTAGGCAACTATCTAGGTGGCGATCACATCTATGTTTCAATGCTTCTATAGTTAATACATGTTTGCGTGTCTTGGGGGTTTCACATTCCCCGTGATTACACATGGGTGCAATCATACCAGCAATAATGCACCGGATCCCATCATAACTATAAAGTTAAGTGTGCTTGGGCAAGAGTAGTACTAGGATGAGTGACCTCCTAGGAAGTCCTCGTGTTGCACCACTTTTTCTCTCCCTCCGCTTCCCCTTTTTGCCCAACCTCCGATCTCCCCCTCCCCATCCGCCTCCCTTGTTATTCTTCTGTTCGCCTCTTCTCCACGGGTGCGATCATAACAACACTAATGCACCAGATCCCATCAGAACTTCGAAGTTAAGTGTGCTTGGGTGAGAGTAGTACTAGGATGGGTGACCTCTTGCGAAGTCCTCGTTGTTGCACCCCTTTTTTGCCCCCTCTGCTTCCCCTTTTTGCCCGACCTCTGATCTTCCCCTCCCCATCCGCCTCCCTTTTTATTCTCACGTTCGCCTCTTCACCACGGGTGCAATCAAACCAGCACTAATGCACCGAATCTCATCAAAACTCCGAAGTTAAGCGTAGTTAGGCGAGAGTAGTACTAGAATGGGTGACCTACTGGGAAGTCATCGTGTTGAACCCCTTTTTTGCCCCCACCACTCCCTCTTTTTGCCCGACCTCCGATCTCCCCCTCCCCACCCGCCTCCCTTTTTATTCTCCTGTTCGCCTCTTCTCCACGGGTGCGATCATACCAGCACTAATGCATCGGATCCCATCAGAACTCTGAAGTTAAGTGTGCTTGGGCGAGAGTAGTACTAGGATGGGTGACCTACAGGGAAGTCCTTGTGTTGCACCTTTTTTTTGCCCCCTCCGCTCCCCCTTTTTGCCCGACCTCTGATTTCCCCCTCCCCACCCACCTCGCTTTTTATTCTCCCGTTCGCCTCCTCTACACCAGCGCGATCATACCAGCACTAGTACACCGGACCCCATCAGAACTCCAAAGTTAAGCATGCTTGGGCGAGAGCAGTACTAGGATGGGTGACCTCCCCTTTTTATTCTCCAGTTCGCCACATCTCCACAGGTGCGATCATACCAGCACTAATGCACCGATCCCATCAAAACTCCGAAGTTAATCGTGCTTGGGAGAGAGTAGTACTAGGATGGGTGACCTCCTGAGAAATCCTCGTGTTGTACCCCTTTTTTTCCCCCTCCGCTCCCCCTTTTTGCCCGACCTCCGATCTCCCCCTCCCCATCCGCCTCCCTTTTTTTCTCGTTCACCTCTTCTTCACGGTTGTGATCATACCAGCACTAATGCATCGGATCCCATTAGAACTCTGAAGTTAGGCGTGCTTGGGCGAGAGTAGTACTAGGATGGGTGACCTCCTGGGAAGTCCTCGTGTTGCACCCTTTTTTTCCCCCTAGGCTCTCCCTTTTTACCCGACCTCTGATATCCCCTTCCCACCCTCCTCCCATTTTATTCTCCTATTCCCCTCCTCTCCACGAGTGAGATCATACCAGCACTAATGCACCGGATGCCATCAGAACTCCGAAGTTAAGCGTGCTTGGGTGAGAGTAGTACTAGGTTGGGTGACCTCCCGGGAAGTCCTCGTGTTGCACCCCTTTTTTGCCCACTCTGCTCCACCTTTTTGCCCGACCTCCAATCTCCTCCTCCCCACCCGCCTCCCTTTTTATTCTCTCGTTCGCCTCTTCTCCACCGGTGCGATCATACCAACACTAATGCACCGGATCTCATCAGAACCTTGAAGTTAAGCGTGCTTGGGCGAGAGTAGTACTAGGATGGCTGACCTCCTGGGAAGTCCTCGTGTTGCACCCCTTTTTTCCCCCCTCTGCTCCCCCTTTCTTCTCGACCTCCGACCTCCTCCTCCCCATCCACCTCCCTTTTATTCTCCCGTTCGCCTCTTCTCCACGAGTGCGATCATACCAGCACTAATACACGAGATCCCATCAGAACTCCGAAGTTAAGCGTGCTTGGGCGAGAGTAGTACTAGGATGGGTGACCTCCTGGGAGGTCCTCGTGTTGCACTCCTTTTTTTTCCTACCTCCGATCTCCCCCTCCCCACCGGCCTCCCTTTTTATTCACCCGTTCACCTCTTCTTTACGGGTGCGATCATACCAGCACTAATGCAACGGATCTCTTCAGAACTCCGAAGTTAAGCATGCTTGGGCGAGAGTAGTAATAGGATGGGTAACTTCCTGGGAAGTCTTCGTGTTTTATCCTTTTTTGCCCCCTCAGCTCCCCCTTTTTGTCCTGCCTCCGATCTACCCCTCCCCACCCGCCTCCCTTTTTATTCACCCGTTCGCCACTTCTTCACGGGTGCGATCATACCAGCACTAATGCAACGGATCTCTTCAGAACTCTGAAGTTAAGCGTGCTTGAGCGAGAGTAGTAATAGGATAGGTGACTTCCTGGGAAGTCTTCATGTTTTACCCCTTTTTTGCCCCCTCCGCTCCCCCTTTTTGCCCGACCTCCGATCTCCCCCTCCCCACCCGCATCCTTTGTTATTCTCCCGTTCGACTCTTCTCCACGGGTGCGATCATACCAACACTAATGCATCGAATTCCATCAAAGCTCCGAAGTTAAGCGTGCTTGGGTGAGAGTAGTACTAAGATGGTTACCTCCTGGGAAGTCCACGTGTTGCACACCCCTTTTTGCCCCCCCCCCCCCTGCTACCCTTTTTGCCCGACCTCCGATCTCCCCCTCCCCACCCGCCTCCCTTTTTATTCTCACATTCGCCTCTTCTCCACTGGTGCGATCATACCAGCACGAATGCACGGGATCCCATCAGAACTCCGAAGTGAAGCGTGCTTGGGCGAGAGTAGTACTAGGATGGGTGACCTCCTGGGAAGTCCTCATGTTGCACCCCTTTTTGTCCCCCCCACGCTACCCCTTTTTACCATTGAGGGTTCAACAATAATAGACATTTAATGAATAACTCCCCCTTAGTGACGGCTCTCCCTGAGCATGAGACTCCCCCTTAATGTGAGGCAAGTCAGATCTTGTTGCTCTTGACCTTTGACAAGTTTTTTGTCAAGTCTTCAAGATTTTTGCCTGCATTTATCTAAAAAAAACTTGCAAACATTGTTAGTAGCATTGTAGTTTACTGAATATAACAATAGAAACGTAAGTTTAAAAACAAAATAAGAACTAAAGGATGACTACTTCTTCTTCAGATGGGAAATGAAAAGCAACGGACCTCTTCTGACAAAAAGGCTGCATGCATATCTCAGAGTCGTGTCAGAAAAAGATATGAACTGCTATTTTTAACATGATAGCAGAAACACAGTAGCATGCATTGTTATCTTATAAACACTCTTTTATGCTAACACTCTCTTCTATGCTTACAGACGTCGAAGACCACCAAAGGTTGATTAAGACAAATGAAAAGCAACGGCCAAAACTCCAACGGATCTCTTCAACGGATCCATTCAAAAGCTATTCATATAAAAGATGAAGTATGGTTGAAGAACAAGAGAGAGATTTTCTTGAAGATCTTGAAGGAGTGTACAACCAGTGAGGAACCTCAACGCCACATACACTCAAAGGAAAAGAGAGAAGAGCCTGAGCCAAAAAGAAGTGTTCAAGCAACTGAAGCACTCAAGCATTCAAGCTCCTTCTCCTCTCTTCACTCTCTCTGTGTGCATCTTGTAATCTGGGGAGAGAGTCTTTTAGCTGAGAGTTTCTTTTAGTTGGTTTTCATCTGCTCCAACTCTCACCCGTGTTCTTTCTTTTCTAAGAAAGATCATTGTCCAGCTATAGGACTGTATACAGTGTAGAACATAGCTAGGGGTTTGTGTCTAGCAGAACCACACTGGGGTTTGTACCAAGAGGTTGGCTTCTTTACCTGTAAGAGAAGTGGGCTGCCTTCTTACCCGGGAAAGAGAAGAAGATCAGCTGGGGTGCTAGGTGTTGTATTGTCCTTGAGGGGGACTGTACCCTTGGTTAGTAAAATCCCAAGAGGTTGCTTGGGGACTGGACGTAGGACTTCCATGTGGGAAGGGCTGAACCAGGATAAATCTCTTGTGTTATTTATGCGATTGTTTATTTGCTTCCGCACTGCTACTCTTTATCACACTAAACTAACCAAACTTTCAAGTGTTTATTTTCTGTGTTTAAGTTTAGTTTCAGAAATCAGAATACCTATTCACCCCCCCCCCTCTAGGTTAGGTTGCTGCCGTACCAAAGGGCCAACAAGTGGTATCAGATATTCCCTAAGGGAGTTGATGGACCCCATAATCCAACAAATCGTTATGGCCACTTAAGGAATCGTTGTGAGAACCAAATCATGTGAGAGCAATCGTTGTTCTCACTTATGAAATCGTTATGAGAACCAATCGATATGAGAGAAAATCGTTGTTCTCACTTATGAAATCGTTATGCGAGCAAATCGTTATAAGCCTTAACGAATAGTTATAGAAGGCAAATCGATGTGAGGGCAAATCGTTGCGCTCACTTATCAAATCGTTGCACGATAAAATTGATGTTTTACTTAACGAATCGTTACACGATCAAATCATTGTGTAACTTATGAAATCGTTGTTAGTGAAATCGATGTGGCACTTTTGAATAGAAATTGATGTATATTGAATGAACATCGATTTAGCATTTTAGTGCGCCTTAAAATAATCATAAATATTGATGAAACAATCTAATCATAAATTTTGTTAGCACAAAATATGAAGGTAATAAAGAGTGGTTCAACATCACACAAATAAACAATCACACAATAACACAAGAGATTTATCCTGGTTCAGCCCTTCCCACATGGAAGTCCTACATCCAGTCCCCAAGCAACCTCTTGGGATTTTACTAACCAAGGGTACAGTCTCCCTCAAGGACAATACAACACCCAGCACCCCAGCTGGTCTTCTTCTCTTTCCCAGGCAAGAAGGAAGCCCACTTCTCTTACAGGTAAAGAGCCAACCTCCTGGTACAAAACCCCAGTGCGGTTCTGCTAGACACAAACCCCTAGCTAGGTTCTACACTGTATACAGTCCTACAACTGGACAATGATCTTTCTTAGAAAAGAAAGAACACAGCTGAGAGTTGGAGCAGATGAAACCAACTAAAAGAAACTCTCAACTAAAAGACTCTCTCTCCCCCAGATTACAGATGCACACAGAGAGAGTGAAAAGAGGAGAAGGAGCTTGAATGCTTGAGTGCTTCAGTTGCTTGAACACTTCTTTTTGGCTCAGGCTCTTTCTCTCTTTTCCTTTGAGTGTATGTGGCGTTGAGGTTCCTCACTGTTTGTAACACTCCTTCAAAGATCTTCAAGAAAAGCTCTCTCTTGTTCTTCACCATACTTCATCTTTTATATGAATAGCTTTTGAATGGATCTGTTGAAGAGATCCGTTGGAGTTTTGGCCGTTGATTTTCATTTGTCTTAATCAACCTTTGGTGGTCTTCGAGGTCTGTAAGCATAGAGAGAGTCCGTTGCACCAAAAGTTCGAGCTAATAGTGAAGGCGAACCGTATTTCCTTTATGGCAGCGCAGAACCCCACACTAAGCGGTGGGCGGACATGAGGGGCTTCACACAGGGCGATTAGTCCCTGCGGCGGGATGGGTTGTCAGACCCATGCGACTACACACACCCGATCCTGGCCAGCATGTAGTAACAGTGATTCCCTAAGGGTTGATGGACCCCAAATCCACAAACTCCCCCCCAGCGACACCCGGGGGAATCGAACCCGCAACCTCTCTCTGATACCAGGTTGGATCAAGCCCCTATCGTTGCACCAAAAGCTCGAGCTGATAGTGAAGGTGAACCGTATTTCCTTTATGGAAGCGCAGAACCCCACACTAAGCGGTGGGCGGACATGAGGGGCTTCGCACAGGGCGGTTAGTCCCTGCGGCGGGATGGGTTGTCAGACCCGATGCGACTACACACACTCGATCCTGGGCCAGCATGTAGTAACAGCGATTCCCTAAGGGAGTTGATGGACCCCATAATCCAACAAAGAGCACACAAAGAGTGTATTGCATTAATTTTGAGAAGGTACAGGTAGATAATGAGCAGGAACAAGAGAGAAGCATAATGAGAAATTATTTCCCAGACCTACTCTTCCTGCTTCTCAAAAAATGGCTTGAAAACCCCGAGAGATACGGAATAGGTTGGTCCCACAGAGGGAGCCATCCTACGGAGATGAAGGGCCAACTGCTTCTCAAGGAAATTTGCATATGAATCATGATCCAAATCCAGTTTAAAGAAGCTGACTTTCGCAAAACTGACACAAGCAAGAAACTGATCTAGTGTGACAAGGTAGAATATCTGTTTGTGCTTCATATCCTGGCACATGGCTACATAAACCTTGTACCTTTCAACCCAAGTGAGATAGGGATCATTGACAAGGTATATGGAGTTCATATCAAGGAAAGTAGCTTCTGAGATGAGAGGTTCACCATCCCTGGCACGAGATTCATTCAGATCAGAAAGTTGTTGTGCGGAGAGAGGATAGAATCTGATCCAATCTTTAGGGGTCAATCTTTCACATTCTGACAGGGCAGGAGCAAGAACTTCAGCACTGACATTGCCCTGGTGATACTCTCGAAACAGGAATCTGTGGAAAGCCACCAGATAGCCCTTCTGGACCTTAATTCGGCCCATGACTCTGGCAAAACGCTCAAAAATGATTGAGCCTATAGAGGAATCCATTATTAGAGAGTGAAGAGGGGGAAGGAAGGTAGCCTCAGACAATTGAAGAGTGGCAAAGTCTACTTGGATAGCTTCAGTGTCAAGAGGAGCCAAGACTTTGGATTGCCTGCCGGAACTGACCCAACTGACTTCAGGCAAACGATGAAGATATCGATAATCATTAAACATCTTGAAGTGCCTGATCATCTTTATCTCCTTCTGAATGAACGGGGCCCAGGTGTCCTTGTGGTGGATCAGGAACCATTCAGACAAAGTTAGGGAATGGTCCCTTAGGAGGGAATCTGGCAGATTTGGCAAGTAAAAACTTATTGTAGAGAACTTTATTTGAGCGACCCCATTTTTCTTTAGTTTGGGATTCGGCTGAAGAAAAGATTTTATTTTTGAGGAATTTTGAAAGAGAAGTGTAGGGCAAGATGGTGTTTAGATAGTCTGTGAGATTCTGATGAGGAAGATTGAAGATAGAAGCAAAAACTACCTTATGGAGGAATTCCCTGTAAAGAGGTCTATTCTTGGTGACCTCTGTCAGTGAAAACCATAGAGGAGGATACAAAACTGAAGAGGAGGTTTTTCTTTTCTTATGGACAGGACTAGAAGAGTCTGTCCCATGAATATGTTCTCCAACCTTGAGGACAGATCGGAGAATGGCTTCCTCAAACTCATCCTTGATGGCCCTAAGGTAGGGACCATCAATCTGAGCTCCCTCTGGAATGATTGTAATGAAGGAGGGAGGAGGATTAGGATGAAGTAGAGAATGTGGGTTGGAAGAGGTAGGTTCAGAGGGTCCAAAGAATGAGGGACCAGAGGAGGAGGAGGCTCCAGCTAAAGATGCTGGAGGAACCTCACTAAGAGGAGGAGGTGGAGAATGTGAGAGACAGGAGGTGAAGAGGAATGTGTGGGAAATGGGGTAGGAGAGGAGATGGTTCTGGGTTGAGGTTGCTTGAAGGGTTGAGGAGCTGGTGGAGCAGTGAAGGCCAAAGGTGGAGAGGAAGGAGTAGGTGAAGGAGCTGGGGGCTCTAGAGCTACAGCTGCTTCTTCTGCCAAATTTTGCTCAAACCCAACTGGCTCTAATGGCCCTGATCCTTGTGTTGATGGCCCTGAAGGCCCAGACTCCACAACTACTGCCTGAGAAACAATTTCCGGCCCTGATGGCCCAGACTCTTGATCTGATGGCCCTGATGGCCTGGCAACTTCTTCTTCATTTCCTTTAGAAGGCTGAGCTGGAGGGGGAGGAGGAGCTTGAGCTCCAACTACCTTCAAAATCTCAGAGAGCATGGACTTCATGCTTCCCATTTCCTTGTTGAACCATTTCATAGCATTTCTTACTTGAGATAGCTCTTTGGTGGCTGATGCCTGGCTCATGAAAATGGAATTTACATCAGATTGCAATGAGCATAGGATTTCTCCTTGAGCATCCAACCTCTCTATCACAGGCTTCAAATTTATTACAATTCTCTGTCTCCGGGACCTCTGATATGGAGTATCTGCAAGGAGAGGAACTTCTAGAGCAACTTCCTTTCCTTTCTCCCTTGCTTGGTCCACAGGTGCCTGAAGATCACCATCATCATCTTCAGAGTCTGAGGAGCTTGCTGTTTCTCCTTCTCTGAATTGCCTTTCTGAGGGGTTTTCAGTTCTCTCCTCCCGAGGCACACCTGCATTTTCTTCCACAGTTACTCCTTCAGCAGGGACATCTTCCAAGGATGCATCCTTGTGCACTGCGGCTGGCTGGTCTTCCTGGACAGTAATCTCTTCCATTTGAACATCAGTGTGGCCTGTTGCCACAGCTGCTTCTTCCTGAACAGACTCATGAAGAGATTGCTCCCCCTCAATAGGAGCATCTTCCATAACCACATCTTCATGTTCGACTGCTTGCTCCCCCTCACTGGGAGCATTTTCAACTAAATTTTTTCAGTGTTGCCAGATGCCACAGCTTCTGCCACTAGACTACCACCAATCTCTTGATCAACAGAGGTGCTTAGGATGGAGTCAAGTGCATCCCGAAGTACAGAGGCTACTTGAGAAGAGGGGAGAGGATTCTCAGAGGATTGCCCAATGGGCTCAATGTCTTCAGGAGGGATGTCCTCAATCCTACTACTGGATTCATTAACAACTGCTACTTCTGGTGCTGGTGCTGCTGCTGTTGGTACTTCAACTACTGCTGGTGCCTCTTCTGCTGCTGCTGCTGCTACTACTTCTGATTCTGGAGCTTCTACTGCCACTGCTGCTATTTCTGCTATTACTTCTTGCTGGGCTTCTTGAGCTTCGCCTATTATGGCCTCACCTTCAACCACAGAGGTTTTGGTCCACACACCATTAACTACTGAAAAACCACTTTTTCTCACATTTCTGGACCGGATAGCTTGGCCCATCTTCTCTACTACTGCCCCGGACAGGTTTATCCCAAAGTGTTGGAAAATTTTAGTGAGCAAGTGGGCATAGGGCAGAGACACATTTAATTTTCTCTTAGTATCCCAGATTTGAGCATGAGCAAATTTCATCCTCTCAATGATCACTTCAGCCATATTTATCTGCTGGTTCTGAATGGCCCAGTACATCATGTCCGAATCCGCCTTGGTGCATGTGGAGAAAGTAGCACTTCTTGGAACTAAAATCTGACAGACTATAAAGTGCAGGAGACGATTAAAAGCATTCAACTGATTTATGTCCAACTTACCATCCTTCAACCTATATTCGGGACCAACAATCCCTAGTCCCTTTGCCTGGGTATCCACGGTGTGGATCCCACTGTGACCAGATGAGCTCACACCAAACAAGGTCTTCAATAGCTCATGATCAATCTTAATCTGGGTTCCCTTGATAGAAGATGTCAAGGACCCGTCTCCTCTGTTCTCAAACAAACATAAAATGCCTTTACGAGGTCTGGATAGCTTACCTCAGATAGGGTTGTGATCTCTGTCCACTTCATCCTGCTCATAGCTGCCACTATGCTGTGCATTCCATTCTTCTCCAAGTCTGCAAATCCACTGCCTTATTGCCACACAGCTTCGTCTTCACAAACGTAAACCTCTCCTGCTGCTCAGCTGTAAGAAACTCAGCGCCATAGCCCCCAAGACTGCCGGAGACAACGGATGCGGCCATGGATTCGAGTGGAGAGAGGTTTCTGGAGGTTTGAGATGGAAGCAGGAGTGAAAGCCCTCAAGAAATTTCTTCGCGGGAAGAAAGGGAGGCTTCAAATTTGCAGAGAGTCGATGCCGGGTCGATAGGGTATCGCTCAGGCAGGAGGACGAAAGAGATAAAGAGGGAAGAGGAATCGTTCCCACACAGATCCGGGATTTGTGAAATAAAGGATAAAAGCTTTTTCAAAATGGATGTGCCTTTATGGCGGAAAACGACAAAACTCCAATTTGAAAGAAATAAAGAGTTACAAATAACGAACCGACAGGAGTATTTACGCCAGATAGAATAAATGAGAGATAATTGAGATATTTTGCTCACTTTCAAGGAGAATAATTAATTTAGCTCTGAAAATGAATATCTCAGGTTTAAAATAAATCTTTCACAATTTGCACATGCCTAATTCCCTTCTGAGAGAAGTAAACCTCTCTTCGGGTAAGGCTTTTGTGAAGATGTCTGCTAACTGATTATTTGTATCAATGAAAGAAATTTCTATATTACCATTAGCTACATGATCACGAATAAAATGATATCTAACCTCAATGTGTTTGGTCCTTGAGTGTTGTACTGGATTTTTGTTAAGTTTATAGCACTTGTGTTGTCACATAGCAGTGGAATTGACTTGATGTGTAGCCCATAGTCCTCAAGTTGTTGCTTTATCCATAGGAGTTGTGTACAGCAACTTCCAGCAGCCACGTACTCAGCTTCAGCTGTCGAGAGTGCTACAGAATTCTGCTTCTTGGAGGACCAGGATATCAGACATCCTGCAAGGAATTGACAACAACCACTGGTGCTTTTTCTATCTATTTTGCATCCAGCATAGTCAGCATCAGAGTATCCTACTAATTGACTTCACATGATTTTGGATACCATATACTAGATCATGAGTTCTGGACAGATATCTAAAATTCTTTTAACACTAATTAGATGAGATTCTCTAGGATCTGCTTGGTATCTAGCACACATACATACACTAAATAAAATATCAGGTCTGCTAGCTGTTAAGTAAAGTAAGAACCTATCATACCTCTGTAGATCTTTTGATCTACTTTCTTACCATCCTTGTCACTGTCCATCCTTGTTGATGTACTCATAGGTGTTGACAGTGGCTTGGCATTTTCGAATCCAAACTTCTTAAGAGCTCCTTGGTGTATTTGGCTTGACAGATGTGGGTGCCATCTTTTCCTTGCTTGATTTGTAGTCCAAGGAAATAGTTGAGCTCCCCCATCATGCTCATTTCAAATTCTCCCTGCATAACTTTTCAAAATACTTGCAAAGAGATTCATCAGTAGATCCAAAAAATTATATCATCTACATAAATTTGCACAAGTAATATGTGTTTAACTTGGATTTGATGAACAATGTACTATCTACTTGACCTCTAGTGAAACCATGGTTCAGTAAAAATGAGCTAAGCCTTTCATACCAGGCCTAGGTGCTTGTTTCAAACCATATAAAGCTTTATGTAATCTAAAGACATGATTAGGAAATTCTGTGTCATCAAAACCCAGAGGTTGTTCCACATAAACTTCCTCTTTAATAAAGCCATTTAAAAATAGGGATTTGACATCCATTTGAAATAATTTCAAGTCTAATGCTGATGCATATGCAAGTAAGATTCTAATAGCCTCAAGTCTAGCTACAGGTGCATAGGTTTCATTGAAATCTATGCCTTCCTCTTGGGAATAGCCTTGAGCTACCAGTCTGGCCTTGTTTCTTAAGATCACACCAGCTTCATCCAATTTATTTCTGAACACCCATTTTGCCAATAACTGGATGATCTGATGGTCTAGGAACAAGTGACCATACATGGTTTCTCTTGAACTGATTCAGTTCATCTTGCATGGCTAAAATCCAAGATTCATCAGTAAGAGCTTCATTGACTGTCCTAGGCTCTATTTGAGAAACAAAAGCTAGGTAATCACAAGGGATTACATTACCTCTTGTTCTTACCCTACAGTTGGATCACCAATGATGTTTTCAGGTGGGTGATCTTTCTTGTATCTCCATTCCTTTGGAAGATTTTCATGTTCAATGTCTGTTTGTTGCAGGTCTTCCAGAGGTGGATCTTCCTTGTCCTCAATTGATGTGTTCTTTAATTTCTTGGACAAATCATCTGCATCATCAATGTCACTATCTTCTTCCTTTCTCAAGGAAGGGTTAGTTTCATCAAAGATAATGTGCACAGATTGCTCTATCAATAGTGTACGCTTATTAAATACTCTATAACCTTTAGGTTTAGAAGCATACCCCATGAAGATGCCTTCATCTGATTTGGCATCCAACTTACCAATGTCTCTTTTGCCGTTGTTGTGGATGAAACATGGACAACCAAATGTCCTGAAATGACTGATCTTCGGCTTCTTTCCTTTGTACAGTTCATATGCAGTCTTCTTCAAGATAGGCCTGATCATCACTCTATTAATGATGTAGCTTGCTGTGTTCACTGCTTCGGCCCAGAAATACCTTGGTAAATCATATTCTGACAGCATTGTCTTGCCATATCCAATAAGGTTCTATTCTTCCTCTCAGCAACTCCATTCTGCTGTGGTGTCCTTGGTGCTGAGAAGTTATGCTCAATCCCTTGGTCATCACAGAATTTTGAAAACTTTTCATTTTGGAACTCTCCTCCATGATCTGACCGGATTCCAACAATGCAATACTTCTTGTCTTTCTGTACTTTCCTGCTGAAACTTACAAAACTATCGAATGTATCATCTTTGTGTTCCAAGAAGAAACCCATGTGAATCTGGAATAGTCATCTACAATCACAAATCCAAAATTCTTTCCTCCAAGACTGGTGGTCCTCATTGGCCCAAACAAATCCATGTGAAGGAGTTCTAAGGGTTTAGAGGTGGTTACCACAGTCTTTGACTTGAAGGAACTCTTAGTGTGCTTCCCTTTTGCACAAGGTCTGCAGATACCATCCATTTTAGTGCTGACCTTTGGCAGACCTTCCACAAGACTTCTCTTTCTGAGCTTGTTCATGCCATCCAAACTGCAGTGGACCAATCTTCTGTGCCATAGCTCAGTTGACTGCTCTTTGCTGGCTGCTAAACAAACGTCTTGATCTTTGAGTTCTTCAAGGTAGAGCACATACAGGTTCTTTCCCTGTTAGCTTCGAAAATTACTGCTCCATCCTTCAAGATGCTGCACTTGGATTCTTGGAACTTGATCTGATGACCTTTGTCACAAGCTGGCTGATACTGATGAGGTTGTGCTTCAACCCTTTGACACACAAAACATCTTCAATAATCGTTTTCCCTTTGTTGCTAACTGACCCGCTGCCTATCACTGTTCCTTTCCATTATCCCCATAGGTAACTGTCCCTTCTTCAGCTTGGAGATGAGTAAACAGCTTCCTGTTCCCTGACATATGCCTTGAGCACCCGCTGTCTAGGTACCACTTTGATGCTCGAAGGCTTTCCTGAAAATGAGACATTAAGTTTTAGGTACCCAAATTCTTTTGGGTCCTTGTTGGTTAGGGCAGTTTCCTTTTTAATTATCCACTTTTATGTCTAGTGGACATGTTATTTTTATATGTCCTAACTTATTACAGTGGCTACAGCAGGATTTTTAGTTACCTTTTCAGTGTATTTAAAATTAGCTTTGTATTCTATGTCTTGTTCAGGTATGAACTTTGGAGTTGGATATGTTTTAGGGTGTATTATTGTTTCTATATTTCTGGGGGTGTGTATCCTACTCCTTGTTTATTCTTCCCTGATCGTCTAGCACCTTTTAATACTAAGGAATTTTTACCATTAGTAAATTTCTCCAGCGTCCTTGACAGTTTGTCATTTTCTTCATTTAAGGCTTTGATTTCTTTTCTTAGTTCATCTGAACTCTCCTGTTTTTCTAATCTGATTATTTGTTTATTTTTATCTTTTAGATCCTCACACAATAGTTCATTTCTTCTTAAGTTCAGTTATTTGCTTCTCTAGTTCTTCATTTTCGGTCTTTAGGTCTGAATTAGTGTTTTCTAAACATGCAGTATTTTTCTTACTAGCTTTTAACAGTTTTTTACTTCCCTATATTTACTGTATAGTTCGTTGAAAGCTTCTTCTAAATTATCAGAATCAGAATCATTGCATGAATCAAAAGATGAGTCAGAAGTTACCTTTTCTTCAGTATTTGCCATAAAGGCCAGGTTGGCTTCTTCTTCATCACTGCTTGAGCTTGACTCGCTGTCCGAGTCGCTGCTGTTGCTCCAGGCTGCTGCCATAGCCTTCTTCTTGTGTCTCCTGAATTTCTTTGAGCTTTCTTTCTTTCTGAATTCAGGCTTCTTAAACTTTGGCAATTCTGCCTTGATATGTCCTGGCTTCTTGCATTCATAGCATATGGGCTCGCCCTTCTTCTGATCTTTTCCATCTGGTTTCTTAAAGTCCTTATTTTTCTTGAAGTGTCTTCTACCAGACTGGAACTTCTTCTTCTTAGCTAGAATGCGCTGCAATCTTCTTGACAGCATTGCTTCTTCATCTTCGCAGTTGCTTGAGCTCTCATCTTCTTCTGATGACTCTTCTGATCTATCTTCTTCTGCTTTCAGAGCATTTGAATGCTTCTTTCTGCTTGAGGACTCTCCCAACCTTTCCATGTTGATCTCATGGGCCATAAGGGACCCAATGAGCTTCTCCAAAGACATCCTTTTCAGGTCGTTGGCTTCCTCAATGGCTGTTACTTTGGGAGTCCATGTAGATGGAAGAGATCTGAGGATCTTCCTAACCATATCTCCAATTTCATATGTCTTCCCAAGTCCAGCTAAGCCGTTTGTAATGTCTGTGAATCTGCTGAACATTTGGGTTATGGACTCTCCTGGCTGCATCTGGAACCTCTCATACTGAGTTACCAGAATATCTATCCTGGTCTCTTTAACCTTGTCAGTGCCTTCATAGGTGATTCTTAATTTCTCCACATCTCCATTGCGGATTTGCAGGCAGATACACGGTTGAACTCCTTTTTGCTGAGGGCACAGCACAAAATACTTTTTGCCTTACAGTTGAGAGATATCTTCTTCCTATCATCATCTGTCCACTGATTTTTCTCGTTGGTGACTAGGAGATCACCTTCTCAACTATGGACCATATCTGATAGTCATGACCTTGTAGAAAATATTCCATTCTTGTTTTCCAGTAAGCATAGTCTTCTCCATCGAACAATGGTGGTCGGTTGACCGACTGACCTTCACTGTGACCTTGAGCTGCCATGGATCTTTACTCTTCAGATTCTGATCTTCTTCTTCTTTTCGAAGAGACGCTCTGATACCACTTGTTGCCCAGTTAGGTAGCCCAGAGGGGGGTGAATGGGTCTTTAAAATTTATCAGCTAATACCTGTTCACTAAAACGTTCACAGAGAAATACACTTCATGGATGTTAGTTATAGTTAGAATAATCAACAATCACACAGAGAGCAATCACACAACACAAGAATTATCCTGGTTCAGATCTCCTCTCCTTAGGAGTCCTACGTCCAGTCCCTGAGCAATATCTCAGGATTTCACTACCAAGGGTACTGTCCCCCTTAAGGACCCTTACACCCGCCGCAGCTGGTCTTCCTTCACACGAAGGGAAATACAAACACCCTGGATGCCCACCGGTCTTCCTTCACAACAGAAGGGACACACACCCTGGATTCCACCAGGTCTTCCTTACACACGAAGGGTACAAGCACAGAAAACACGTAAGCAGGAGATTAAGCCCCTAGATCAAGCTTTGACAAGCCAAGATCTGAAGCTAGGGACTGAGAGCAATGAGATCTACAAACAAAAGCTCACTCTCAGAA